>CM055122.1:797119658-797282932 GCA_029206835.1 Rana muscosa | reverse complement strand
TTGAATGGGCTCCCTAGTGCACGTAAACACACTAAAAAAGTGCATGTTCTTGTAGTGCATTATCGTCCCTGCGTGGTGTGCTAAAACCCACATGCATTGACAAGGTGCCATTGAGAGATTGTAAAGCCAAAATTTATTTTTATTTTTGTGTAGCGCACAAACCCCCTTCTCCTTGTCTGCTTCGGCTCCTCTTTTTGAGAAAGGGGCACACCGCACCACAAGCCCGTACCCTCCTGTGTTAAGAGGTTAGGCGGTGTTGTTTTTGGGCCTTGTCTGCAGCCGGAGCATAAAGTCCTCCTGAGTATGAATCTCACCTCTACAGTGGGTAGATGCAAGTCCTTGACTTCCCCAGGAACGTAAATGTCCACACCAGATGAAAGTCCAACCCAATCTTTATTTTTCACTTGCACAACACATTATTCTCTTGGATAGACGAAAGGTTGGAGCAAAGACACAGGACAGCTTTAAGGTGTGGAGGAGGTCCAGGCACAAACATAGCTGAAACTCTTAGGACTGTTCAGATTCTCAAACAGTTTTGGCGCATGGTCTCTGCACTGACCGGGTGAATATGGTCACTGCCACTGACCGAGTGAATACTGATTTCCCTCCTAGGACATAGCCCCTTTCAGGGAGACGACCCCCCCCCCCCCCCAGAGAGTCCACAGACCCCCTTCCTTCACCGTGTCCACAGCACCGCTCCTTCGGAACAGATCCTCCCTTCTCTTAGGGTGCGGGTCCCCTCGCAAGGCGCCACCCTGGACTCCTCGATCCCTTGCGGAACCCAGCCGAAGGCTGCTGGGCTCCAAGCCGTTACTGCAACTCCTGGGCCTCCATGCCCAGGCAAACAGGAGCGGTGAGGTAGTACCTCACCCCAGGCTCAAGGTGCCTGAGGTGGAACCGGAACAAGGCCTCCGGGCCTAGGGCACCCGGAGATGGAACCACACACACACCCAGGCTGTAGGTGCCTGGGCGTGGACGGACGAAGACGACCCTTCTCAGGAGATGTCCGCCCCTTTTTATATCCTCTCCCGGCATGCACAGCAGGTTCCCCCGCCCCACTGCACGGCTGCCGAAAGGGGACACGAAAGGCACAGCACTGCGCTCGCAGTGTAAACCCTGGCCCAGAATGGCAGCGCCACCCACAGGAACACATCACCAGCATTAACCCCTGAGAACAAAAATGGTCCATTAATCCTGCCAATTCAATGTGTCTGAGCCTGGTTATCACTCAGACACTTCCCCTAAACTGAACACCCCGCTACATTTGTAAATTACAAATCTGATATTCTTACCTGATGTGTGCAATGGAATTTCTAATGGCTCCTCTTCAGCGAGTTCCCCCATAGAAAGCTGCTTCCTATGGGGCAATCCTGAGCCACACTGTCTGCGTCTATAGACCCTGATCGCGCGGTTCTGCCCCGCCTGGTTTTGAACTGTCTGTGGTAGAGTAAGGCTACATTCACAGGGGTGACCAGGGGCAGCCGCTGGCAAGACAGCAGTTCTAAACACTGGCGGCACACACTGTGAGATGTCAGATTTGTACTCTCAACAAATCAATGGCTGCCGCCGCTCCTTCGCATTTAGCATCTCATCTAAGATTGCATCATGGGTGGAGCTGGAAACTCTGGTGGAGAGATCTCACTAGAGGAGGACCCTGAGAGAACAGGGAAGCTTCTGCCTTTCCTTTTAGCTGGCCATAGATGGATCAGAATTTGACCTGTTAAGCAGGGACCGGCCGAATATTGATCCATGTATGGCCATCCCCATTCGTGAGAAAGCGATCTAATAATCAACTTCTCACGAACAGGCTTGTTGGAAAATGTTTGTTCGAGTTGAAGGAGGTGTGTAATGTGTTAGTCACTATACTTCCATGCTGTCCTTCAGTAGATATGCTGCTTTAAAAACTCCTCTCTACCTACTGTCTAGCATGCTTATGGTTCCACACCTCAGCATAGAAGTCAAGCAATTTTGTAAAGCACTATATCTTACTGAAGAACACCAAAGAAGGCATTTACACAATACACTTGCTTTCATTTCTTCCTTGAGAGAAAATGCAAAGCGTGCCTTGAATTGCACAATGCAGAAGGGCAGTTGCTTGGCACGGGACTCAGAAGCTGGTGGAGATCACTGTAGTAGTGGTGTCTACCGCAGTAATTTCCAGCTTCCACGTGTATGGCACAATACACATTGTGACATGTTGGGGTTTTGTAGCTCAATGGTAGCAGTGAGTTTACTCCATGCCACAAATAGTTTTCAGGGCTTTCCTGCCCACTTTTATTTTAAAAGAACGTCAAAGTTCATACAGGTAGGCCTCCCACCCAGGGGGTTATCACCATCAATGTAAACAAAACATAATGTTCAGCCTCCTGGCTCTCCTGTAACTTTACAGCTCCAATCAGTACCTCTTAGTCCTCCTGACCAGTGGTGTTTAGATGGTTAGGAGGACCAAAAGATACATCTCAGTGTTCATGCACAGACACTATAACCTTTCAGCTCTGTGTCTTTCTTGCAGCTCCTTAGCTGCTCTGTCCCTCATGGACTCTCCTCTTTTTCTCTCTCTCTCTCTCTCTCTCTCTCTCTCTCTCTCTCTCTCTCTCTCTCTCTCTCTCTCTCTCTCTCTCTCTCTCTCTCTCTCTCTCTCTCTCTCTCTCTCTCTCTCTCTCTCTCTCCTCTCTCTTTTTCTCTCTCTCTCTCTCTCTCTTTTCTCTCTCTCTCTCTCTCTCTTTTTCTCTCTCTCTCTCTCTCTCTCTCTCTCTTTTTCTCTCTCTCTCTCTCTTTTTCTCTCTCTCTCTCTCTTTTTCTCTCTCTCTCTCTCTCTCTCTCTCTCTCTTTTTCTCTCTCTCTGAAGGCTTGGGCCTTGATCTGTCCTGACCTGGAGAGCATGGTGACGCCAGCACTGGTGCAACGCCAGCACTTCTCATGGCTCCCTACACACTGACCCCCTCGGGAGGGTGGGGGTTCTGATCTTTAAGGCCTGGTTCACACCTATGCATTTTTTTAGCAAGTTTTCAGTGCAGAAGTACGCTACAGTCCATTTGACATGGTTTCCTATGGATGTAGTTTACATCTGTGCATTTTATGGAAAGGGCCGGGGACTTTTTTCTGGGTTTTGGTTCCATAGACTTCAATGGATGAAAAGCGTGTATTGAAAAACGCAAAATGCACCTGCAATATGTCAACTGCAACCTGCATAAGTGTGAACCAGGCCTAACTCTGGCTTTCATATGAAGCCAGCACACACCTGTGCCATTAGTGTGCTTGCTTCTTACAAAATCTGGCATAAACCACCACATTAACCAGTGGCATGGGCTTGCCTGCCACAATACTTACATTGGTCCAAGCTGCACCAGTATACCCAAGTAAAAATATCCTTGCCTGGAATTCATCTTTAAAGTGGTTGTAAAGGCAGAGTTTTTTTTTTTTTTTTTTTTTTTATCTTCATGCATTCTATGCGTTTTAAGATAAAAAGCCTTCTGTGTGCAGCAGCCCCCTAATGCTTACCTGAGCCCCATCTCGATCCAGCAATGTTGCACGAGAGACTCGGATGTCCGGGTCTCTCCCTCCTGATTGGCTGAGACAGCAGCGATGCGCCATTTGCTCCCGCTGCTGTCAATAGAAGTAAGTGAGCCAATGAGGAGAGAGAGGGCCGGGCCATGGCTCCGTGTCTGAATGCATACAGGAACCGCGGCTCGGCTTGGCTGCCCCCATAGCAAGCTGCTTGCTGTGGGGGCACTCAAGCGAAGGGAGGGGTAGGAGCGCCGAAGAGGGACCCAAGATGAGGAGGATCTGGGCTGCTCTGTGCAAAACCATTACACAGAGCAGGTAAGTATAAACCGTTTGTTATTTTTACACAAAAAAACAAGACTTTAGTGTCACTTTAACAAAATCTGGTTCATGTATAATGTGCAAGGTATAGCATACAAAATAGAATGCAACAGTCTCTCCAGTCTTCATCCATATGAGGAAGATCATCTCTTATGCATGAGTCGTAGATAAAGATAACACAGGGAGCCCCATGAAGATAATTGGGCTTTATATGAATTGCTATGGAAAAAATTTGTTGTTATACTGTTGGTGAGGCAATTTCTTGACCAGGGTATATTTGGGAGCCAGTGAAGTAGGTCACAGCCTTGCTCCTCGTACATTTTCCATTAAAGCGTTTAACGCCCCCAAAAAATATATAGATTCTGGTCCTTTAAAGCAGATTACACAGCACAGTGTTTGTGCTATGTAATCTGCCCCCCTCTAAACTGTAAAAAAAAAAAATATGAACATTTGCACTTCCTGTATGCCCTCTCTAAACAGACCACAATAACCAGGGCTGCTCTGCCCTGTTCACCGTGGTCAAAGTGCCTCCCTCCGTGATGGGCTGCCTGCTCTGCTCTCCTCTCTCCCCCCTCCTTCCTGCCTGTCATCTTCCTCTCTGTCTGTCTCTGGCCCGGCCTGCCCCCTCCGTCGCTATTATTTTAAAAATAAAACCTTAAAATTGTTACTGCCCGCCTCTCTATGTGTTTTTTAAAAACGAGTGCTGTAAATACTGAATCTCGTGCTGTCTTCAGGCCGGTCACGTGACTCGTGGCCGATTTCCAGCTCCAATGGATGGCTTCTGCGGAGGAGACAAGCGGCCATGCGATCTCCCCAGCTGACATCAGAGGGAGGTCACAGCCCCTCCCGCAGAAGACATCCATTGGAAGCTGGAAAGGGGCCATGATTAATGTGACCGGCCTGAAGACAGCTGAAATTAATTATTTAAAGCGCTCGTTTTTAAAAACCACATACAGTGTCCTATGCCAGCTTCTAATAGAGGGGCTGGCATAGACTTATATTATTGCCTTAACAACCACTTAATATATTAGTGACTTCAGGCTTTTTAATGCAAACTTGCAACAATGTGGAAGTTCTCTTCAACCAGGGATGTAGATGATCATGGATCACATAGTGGTTTTAGGTTGGCCTTTCTCAACCTTTACAACACAGAGGAACCCTTGAAATAACTTTCTGGTCTCGGGAACCCCTAAAAAAAAAAAAAAAAAAAAATGATATATCTACAATCATGATACATTAACCGCTTCCCGACCGCCACATGACTTTTTACGTCGACAGAATGGCACGGCTGCGCATATGGGCGTATATATACGTCCCCTTTAAGATGCGAGCCATGTGGTCGCGCTCGCGATCTCTGTGATCGCGCCGCCGGTGTCTCGCGATCGAGTCACAGAGCTGAAGAACGGGGAGGTGTTTGTGTTCCCTGTCATCGGGAACAGCGATCAGTGATGTTTACGGCAAGCCACGCCCCCTAACAGTTAGAAGCACTCCCTAGGTCACACTCAACCCCTTCACTGTCAGTGTAATTTTTACAGTAACCAGTGCATTTTTATAGCACTGATCGCTGTAAAAATGACAATGGTCCCAAAATGGTGTCCGATGTGTCCGCCATAATGTTGCAGTCATAATAAAAATCACTGAATTGCCGCCATTACTAGTAAAAAATAACTAAAATTATTAATAAAAATGCCATAAAACTATCCCCTATTTTGTAGACGCTATAACTTTTGCGCAAACCAATCAATAAACGCTTCTTGCAATTTTTTCCAATTTTTTTTATTTTTTATTTTTTTTTTACCAAAATATATAAAAGAATAAATATCGCTCTAAACTGAGGGGAAAAATATATATATATATATAATCATTTTTTTTTTTTTTTTCTTTTGGGGGGATATTTATTATAGTAAAAAATATTGAATTTTTTTTTCAAAATTGTCGCTCCTATATTTTGTTTATAGCGCAAAAATAAAAACCGCAGAGGTGATCAAATACCACCAAAAGAAAGTTCTATTTGTGTGGGGGAAAAAAGAGGATGTCAATTTTGTTTGGGAGCCACGTCGCACGACCGCGCAATTGTCAGTTAAAGCGACGCAGTGCCGTATCGTGAAAAGTGGCCTGGTCTTTGGCCAGCAAAATGGTCCGGGGCTGAAGTGGTTAATGTGATGTCAGTGGGTGGGAAGAATGCTCTTGTGGCTATTGGGAATTACCCCCTTACCGTTGCTCATGGAACCCCTAGCAACATCTGGAGGAACCCTAGTTGAGAAACCCTCTTTTAGGTGTTTGTAGATCCAAGTTGACTGCTTATTTGGATGATAATGAAATTGAATAATTTGATCTTTGTAAGACAATCATGGGGAATGAATACATGTTTAATGTAACTTTGATTTGTCCCTGAAGTTCACAGGACACCAGTATAGCTCAGCTATATGTTATTTACTTGGATACACAAAATCTCTTGTGTGTACATGCTAGTGATCGCGTGATCCAAAAATAACATAGAAATAAAGTGCGCACACAACATCGAAGAACAACAATCTCTGGTGAATAAACACAATGGTAACACCTCACTTGGCTCATTTACATTGATTCTGGACCTGGCATTCACTTATTCCGGATAAGGGATGATCACTCTGATTTTTAGGCTTCCATCATGCCTTGACTGATGAGTGTTGTTCAGTCAGCAAAATGGTAATTTTTAAAAGTGCTGACCGGTAGGCTTCTTTATGACAGAATAGAATGTGTATGTCTCTTCTGTTATAGATGTGTTAACGCTTTTTTGTATACACTGAGCCGCATACCATAACTTGTTCTGCACTTTGTCTCTGTGTGGAGGCGGCCATCTTGGTGGAGACAGGGCTTTGCTTCCTAATGTTAGAGCCTCCAGCAAGGAGAACAGTGAGCAGCACATTAGTGACATTACCAAATCTCAGCCTAGGCACACTTGCATCTAGGGAGGAATTGCAGACAAGAGGTCGATTTTTCAGCGTACTGCTTAGGCACAATTAACACTTCCAAATTTTCCCTACATTTTTTTTTTTTTTTTTTTTTTGTTTGGTTTTTTTTTTTTTTTTTTTAAATCCAGGCCCTCTTTAATTTAACTTTTTGTTTTTCCTTCAGGTGACTGTGGTTGAGGTCACTGACAATATCATTGTTTAGGAGTGTTTGTATTTAAATACTAGGGATAAGATCATGTTTATACTGTACATGAAACTTGGCATTAGGTGTGTAGGAACTTCTCCGTTCCATAAACACTTAGGATAAGATCAGACACTTCTCTTTCTGTTTATGTTTTGGCTTAAAAGGCCAATTTCCATCACTTTAATATGTAGGTTGTGTTTCTGGTTTAACTGGTGGCCAACAGTTGACATGTGAACGGTGTGGCAGACAGGCTGACAAGAAAAACAGGTAACACATGGCCTGAAACATTGAAGAACAATACAAGCAACCTGTGCTAAGATAAATACATAACGCCCATTATTCACTTCTCCATTTAAAAATGCAAGTTGCCGATTCAGTGGCTTAAATTGACTGGATTGTAGCTAGACTTCCACACTGCATACACTATATTACCAAAAGTATTGGGACACCTGCCTTTACACGCACATGAACTTTAATGGCATCCCAGTCTTAATCCATAGGGTTCAATATTGAGTTGGTCCACCCTTTGTACCTATAACAGCTTCAACTCTTCTAGGAAGGCTGTCCATAAGGTTTAGGAGTGTCTTTGGAAATGTTTGACCATTCTTCCAGAGGCACATTTGTGAGGTCAGGCAATGTGATTGAGAAGGCCTGGCTCGCAGTCTCCGCTCCTAATTAATCACAAAAGTTTTTTTCTTTCGGGTTGAAGTCCAAACTCTGTAGTCTGTGCAGACCAGTCAAGTTCCTCCACCCCAAACTCGCTCATCCATGTCTTTTATGGACCTTGTTTTGTACACTGGTGCGCAGTCATGTTGGAACAGGAAGGGGCCATCCCCAAACTGGGAGCATGAAATTGTCCAAAATGTCTTGGTATGCTGACGCCTTAAAAGTTCCCTTCACTGGAGGTGAACCCCTGAAAAACAACTCCTAATTCCCCCCCCCCCCCCTCCACCAAATGATTTGGACCAGTGCACAAAGAAAGGTCCATAAAGACATGGATGAGTGAGCTTGGGGTGGAGGAACTTGACTGGCCTGCACAGAGTCCTGACCTCAACCTGATGGAACACCTTTTGGGATGAATTAGAGCGGAGACTGTGAGCCAGGCCTTTTCGTCCAAATCAGTGACTGACCTCACAAATGCACTTCTGGAAGAATGGTCAAACATTCCCATAGACACACTCCTAAACCTTGTGGACATCCTTCCCAGAAGAGTTGAAGCTGTTATAGCTGTAAAGGGTGGGCCAACTCAATACTGACCCCAACGGACGAAGACTCGGATGCCATTAAAGGCAGGTGTCCCAATACTTTTGGTAATTTTTATTTATATATTGTTGTGGGGGTTCCCCCCCCCCCAATACCCCTGTTTTTTCTCTTTGGGTGTTAAATGTAATTAAATTGACTTTAGCCACTAAGGGGTTATGTTTCCCCAAGTCCATAGAGCTGTAACGACATTCATTTTCTATTTTTGCTTGGCAGCCTTCAGCTGTATTTACATTGGTGTGTTCACTGCTGGACACTTGCACATTGAAAACAGGGGTGGGAGTATGCTTTACTCTGTGGATTGCATTTGCATGCAGATGGCTGTGGGTAACACAAGCTGACACTCGTGTCATGATGGCGAAAGACCGTCGGCTTTACAGGGGGCGTGTCTTTGACAGTCAGGCCACTGATGAGCAACCTGAGCAATGTAGGGCGTCATGCCTTCCAGAAGAGTTGCTGTTGCCATGGTAACATACAGCAGGAAGAAGAGGATGCAATGAGCTGTACAAAGTATGTAATGCACGTTAAAGATGTAAATCTGGAGTTAGTCTTTAAGTTCTTTTAATTAAGGTGATAGCAGCCAGCAGCACTGAAACTTGTAAACGGCAAGTGCTGGGGTAGGAATTTCAACAAATGGTTTACTGGGGAATGTTTATTTTATTGTGATCAATGTGTTAGGCTAAAAAAAAAGCTGAGGGTTTAGTACAACTTTACCAGTATGGCCATGTATGTATATAAGCGTCTAGCTTTCACTTTTCCTGTGACTAAGAACTAGGATGGGTCCTATGCAGATAAAAGATTAAAGTTTTATCGGTCCTGTAAAAAAAATTTAGTTAATAGTTTAATCTGGATGACCTGCAGTGTACCGATCTTTAAAGCGGAGTTCCGCCGAAAAAATTTAACTTAAATTAAAAGTCAGCAGATACAAATACTGCAGCTGCTGCCATTTAATATATAGACACTTACCTGCCCAGGGCGCCTGCGATGTTGGCACCCGAAGCTTATCTGTCCCTCGGCTTTTGAGTGCTGCCACCGCCATCGTCGGTAAGGCAATCAGGAAGTGAGGACTTGCGGCTTCACTTCCTGGTTCCCTCCATGTGTGAGTCGCGCTGCGCGATCCCACTGGTCCCTGCTGTCTTCTGGGACCTTTGTGTCTCCGAGAAGACAGCGGGGGGGACAGAGAAGGTGCCGGACATGGCGTAGGTCACCGCGGCAACCTATGCCCAGAAGTGGGAGCAAATGCCTGGATTACACAGGTATCTGCCCCCCCCCCCCCGAAAGGTGCCAAATGTGACACCGGAGGGGGGGGGGAGGTTTTTCGAAAAGCAGAAGTTCAATTTTTGGGTGGAACTCCTCTTTAATAATGAGCTTCTATGGGTCCTGGACTGGGCCGTCTAGTATTTTGACCCTAGCCCATATGTCTGGGCTGGTTTTACTAGCAAAGGGCGTTCTTTTATCATTTTAATTGGTAAAAAGAAAAAAAAAATCCTGCTATGCTCTTTTGACAAGACAGGAGCAGTACCAGGCAGATCACCATACACGTATTGTCATTATTAATCTGGTGAGAAACCCAAAGTAATAATCACACCTCGGCTTACCTTTTCACTCCGTTTTGGGAAGTATATGTTGACCTTACAAGAGAAATATCTTGGGTGCTAATGATTGGGGAAAAAAAATGTTCACACATTACTAATGCATTACTCCATTTCAATGAGGAGACCTATACCAGACATGGCAGCGGATGATTATACTACAAGGAATAACACCAACGTGTGAGGTCTGTGATACTAGGATTCTTTACAAAGACCCTCTTTAGCTCCTTGAAACGTTTCAAAGAAACCAAGCATTAGATGTCCTAAATTCATTTATTTATACAGTTCCCTGTTATTATCACCACTAATGGCGCGTACACACGATCATTTTTCCCGTCCGGAAAAATGAAATTTTTTCCTTTGGACGAGAAAAACGATCGTCTGTGGGCTTTGCCGTTTTTCCCAACAGGAAAAACGGCATTAATCACGACGAGAAAAATTAGAACATGCTCTAATTTTTCTCGTCGTGATTCCTGTCATTTTTTTCCGCGGCAGTTTTCCCATAGGGAAACACTGCCGCGGAGCCTACACACGTTCGTTTTTCTCGCCAAGAGAAAAAATGACGGGAAAAACGGCCGTGTGTGGGGGAACAAACCGTTCCCTCGTTTTTTCTGTCGTGATTCACGTCTGTGTTTTCACCGCCGTGAATCACGATCGTGTGTACGCGGCATGAAAGACACACACACACTTGATGAAGAACATTATTTACGAGGACGATGTAGCATCATTCAGTGTTTGTGTGTTTGTGTGTTTGTGTGTGGGTTTTTTTTTTTTTTTCTTTACTTTTTCTTGGCAACAAGATGTCAATTCATTACATGAATTGAACTGATAAGACCGTTCAGACTTCCTTGTCTGCTGGTATAAACTAGCAGCAGAGGTAGTGGGATAGTCAACAGTAAAGCCCCGTACACACGATCGGATAACCTATGGATTTGACCATCGGAAATCCGATGAAACTGTTTTTCATCAGTCTTGGCCACACACCATCAGTCAAAAAACCGACCGTTCCAAACGCGGTGACGTAAAACACTCCGATGAGCCGAGAAAAATGAAGTTTAATGCTTCTGAGCATGCGTCGACTTGATTCTGAGCATGCGTGGGTTTTTTATCCGATGGACTTGCTCATAGACGATCGGAAATTCCCATCGGTTTTTGATCCATCGGAAAAATTTAAAACAAGTTCTATTTTTTTCCATCCGATGGAAAAAAGACCGATGGGTATCATACACGATCGGTTTGTCTGATGAAAACCATCCATTGGACGGTTTTCATCAGTTAAACCGATCGTGTGTATGGGGCTTTAATGGCTTCAAACATGCTTGGGACAAACCTAGATCTATACTCGGACGATAAAGTTAATGGGGGGAAAAAAAAAAACAATGGGCAGATTCGAGGGACTACTCCTCTTCAGTCTTTTTCTGCTGTCACTTTTCTATGTTCCATGATGTGACCAATGGAAAAAGTGAACACATTATTTATTTTATAGAAATTGATTATAATACACAGTGCTTTAGCAAACTAAATGCAATTCACTGAATTCTAATTTAGTGTTATTGCTGTTCTGATGGATCCATATCTTTGCTATGTTTGTCAATGTTGCTCTGGCAGTGAACTGTCCTGGACTGCATCAGTCTTGATGATGTCAGGGAAAAGAAGGCTGCGAAGACTGGTCTAGCAGCATGGAGAAGCCTGCAAGAGTGGAGGATTGGGCAAGTAAAACTGCTTTTCACAGTCCCATAGGCACAAATAGGCTTTTTTTTTTTTTTTTTTTCAAAATAACGTGTTTTTTTTTTTTTTCTTTTATTGATCATATCAATCAGCAAATGAACATAGACTGAACGCAGTAGTGCCCAATCTAGACAGTGTTTACATTGTATCAGCACAAAACATTGAAAATGGTAAATAATCATACCTGACAGACTGCATATGATGGCAATCAAGAAATAACTGCCACAGACCTCCTAGGCCAAAGGACAGAGAAGGGGAAAAAAAGCAAGGGTCAAGTGAGCAAATGAGGGGGGGGGGGGGGCGAGGATAGGAGCTCTACCTTCGGCTCTGGGCGGTGCCACGCCTCTCAGACCTGATCGTGTATTTCTAGTGTAGCGGGTACTTACTTTCCCGAGATAATTTTGAATTTTTCAGTGACACCAGTGGTGTGTTCTTGGCGGTCCACGAAGGTGGCGCTGTCACCAGGGGCCGACGGACGGACATTGCTGTGTGCTGAGCCTCCTTTTTGTCCTCTCTTGGCAGCGGTATGGTGGGGCGGGGAGCCCACCGTGCTTGCTGGGAGGGGGTATAAAGGGGCCGGCCATTTTGGTCACGGGGTCTTAGTCCCAAGCACCTTCAGCTTGCGGACGGTGGTTCGTGTTTGTCCTCTAGGCGGCCTAGGCCTAGAGGACCACCGGAGATCGTGTTCCACCTCAGACACCTTTAGTCCTGGGGTGAGGTACTTGGATGGAGGTCCGGAGCTCAGTGCCCAACACTGAGTTCCGCGAGGAAAGGATCCTAAGGCACTCCGGGGATGGATGCCTGAATCCGAGGTGGGCGTAATGGACCGGGAAGAGCTCCTCATCTGAAGACCCGGTGCAGCAGACTGCCGGTGACGGGTGAGTCTCTTGTCGGAGACCGTCCGGAAGGAGAATTTCCCTCGTGCGGAGACCATAGCCCACTCTCAGGGAGGAGAGTGGAGGATCGAATTTGTGTCTGGGCCTATTCGCACCCACACATCCTTTTCTGTTCTATAGCCAAGGGAGTCCATGTTATGTTCTACAATAAAGGTGTGTTGGACGTTAATGGTGTGGGGCTCAATTTTCTGGCAGACGAGGTTCACCGAGACTCTCGGAGGGAGGATCCAGATGCACAGCACAGACCCGAAGGTAAAAACAGAGACATTGCTGATACCACATCACACCTGTGGTAGAAGCCTGGCGTAGCTCACACTCTCCCTCCCCTATCATACCCCTAGACCAGAGACAGTGCGAGTTGAACTTTAACAGAGGGGACTGGGGAGAGGGTGTCCGCTACACTAGCCTATCCTGTAGTCTAGCTGTCATCTTTTCCATAAGTTCTACATCTTTTATTCTAGAGTACAGGTCTTCCTGGGAGGGCGGGGAGCGCCGTTTCCAGTGAAGGGCAACCAGGCATCGGGCAGCTGTGAGTATGTGTCTAAGCAATTTTTTGGATGATTTGGAAATCTGTAAGGGAGAGACACCCAGTAAAAATAGTTTTGGAGCCAAGGGGACCTGCACCCCCAAAAGGCGAGACAGCAGGAGCTGTGTCTTCGATAAATAAGCAGTTTACCCTTGTAGTACAGGCACAGCGCCACTGCAAGGGAGGATTTATTTTAGTTTTAGACTGGGCTCACATTTGAAACTGATGGCAGGGGTGCAGTGCGTCCCTGTTCTCAGTTTCAGGGATGAATCGGGCCTGAATTCAGACCTGAAACGGAGCCAAAGACGCACAGGATCTCTGTGCAATTCGCTCCGCAGGCGCTCCAGAGATGTGTAAACTGGCTTCATTGAGAGCCAGTCACAATCTCCTGTCATGCGAATTGGATGCAGCGAAACCTACATCCAATTCCCACTAGTGTGAACCCAGCCTAAAGCAAACCTTTCCTTAAACATGGAAGCTATCATTTATCTCTTTGAAAATACTAGTTGCCTGGTGATTATGCTGACCCAGTAGCTTCAAACCTTCTGAGTCAATAAACTGGAACAAGTATGCAAATCAGGAAAGTAGGAGTAAAGTCAGAGCTCCTTATCTTCATGCTCTCACTTGGATTGTGACTCAAACAGTTGAAACCAGAGAGTCTGCAATATGGCATTTGTGGAATGAGGTCAGCAGTGGCAGCGTCCATATTTCCCTAAAAGTAGGACTTCTAGCTGATCAAATATAAACCAGGAAATATATATATATATATATATATATATATATATATATATATATATATATAATTAGTTATTAGTCATTTCCGCAGTTGCTTACCACCTCTCCTAGAATACCCTGTGTTTGGTTTAACTGGAAATTCTTCTTTAAAGCGGAAGTAACCCCATTGATTTAACAGTTTAAAAAAAAAACTGTTAGCATTTCCGGCATGCCGGGAATTTAACTGCCACATTTGGTTGTGCTCTCAACCAAACTGTCAAACCATCCAATGGCTGGTGTCATAACTGGTCACATGTGCAGCATCATGGCAGTTGAAGATTAAACAAAGGTCAAGATGGCAGCTTCCTTGGCTGAAAACGATAGGAGGGTTTACTTCCACTTTAATAAAGGTTCTCATTACGAATTATACTAAATGTTTATTTTTTATGAAACTTCTCATACTGTATATGACAGGCTAGGTTTATTTCATTTAATTTATGGGCGCAGTACTTGTCTTTATGATTCATATATTAGGTTAGAATACTAAGCTCTAACTATAATTTCTAATTAAATTGTCACAATATAAAATGGGAGTTCCTCCTGTATGAAATGATGAAAGGCTTAAATGTTATGGGTTTCTGCCTCACCTTAGATTGTTTTAATCATAGTTGTAGTTAATTTTAACTGTGCTCATATGGGACAGCAGAATTTAAAACCGAAAGGAAAACATTGTTGGATAAATTTGGCCACGGCCTTTATTTTGGCTTTAACAATAAAATGAATAAATAAATAGCTGTAAAATTTCTTTTAAATACCTGCCATCAGCTCAGCCACTACGGCTCGAGCTGGAATACATACCAATGGGGGGTAAAATTACCCATAACCTCAAAACATTCTTCAACCGTAAATCACTTGGATAATATAAACTTTAAGAGACCTAATCCGTAAAAAACCTATGCTCAAAAACCTGTCCCCCTTAATAAAGGTGACACTGCCACATAATAATTAGCCGCAACGGCTAGGGAGGGAGGGAACACCACAGCTTGTGCTTACTGGGGCCACTGAACTTCAGGGGCTCGGGACACCCTTTTTATTTCACATTTTTCCCGCTCTTTTTCCAGACTGCCTGGATACTAGATCTGACCTACCTAGGAAAAGGTGACCAATAGAGCACCTTCCCGCTCTTTTCTCTAAGAACCCTTTCACACTGGGGTGTTTTTCAGGCGCTTTTGGGCTAAAAATAGCGCCTGAAAAACTTCCGCCCCCCCTGCAGTCTAAGGGGCGATGCGCTGGCAGGATGTTAAAAAAACTCCTGCAAGCAGCATCTTTGGAGCGGTGTGTACACTGCTCCTCCACCGCTCCTGCCCATTGAAATGAATGGGCAGCGCGGCTGAATCGTGGGTGGTTTTAACCCTTTTTTTCGGCCGCTAGCGGGGGTCAAAAGCACCCCGCCAGCGGGCGAATACCTCCGCAAAAATGACGGTAAAGCGCCATTAAGAATAGCGGTGCTTTACCACTGTCGCCCGTGCCCCAGTGTGAAAGCAGCCAAACTGCCTGTATACTAGATGCCCTGACCTACACAGGGGAAGGTAACCAATAGCACACCTTCCCGCAATTTCTAAGTTAAGTTGATACTTGAAACTCCGCTGCCGCAATTCCATGAGGGAAGGGGGGGTTAGAAACAGTTTCCCCCCCCCCTTTTCCATTCATTCTTATAGTTTTACTATAAGTGGAATTTACAAGAAAGCCTGGGTTTGGTTTGTACACTATTAATGGGCTAAGTGAGAACCTGCTGACTTCAAATTAGGGTGTACAGCCAAGCCAACAGATCTACATAATAACAAGTCATTTATAAGCCAAATCCATTTTTTTTTTTTTTTTTCAAGCTTTGAATACACTGTGAAAGAATTGGAAGGTCTGGCAGGTTTTTGGCAGTAAAAAAAAATAAGTTCAATCCTTTCCCTACCAGTGGCGGCTGGTGCTCCAAAATTTTTGGGGGGGCGCAAACAAACTGAAAAAAAATAAAATCAATTGCCGCCACTGTGCCCATTAAACGCAGCCACTGTGTCCAAACGCCACCAGTTTGCCCCCTCAAATACAGCCAGTTTGTTTCCATATACAGCCAGTTTGTCCCCATATACAGCCAGTGTGCATATATATATATATATACCAGTGTGCCCCCATATATATATATATATATATATATATATATATATATATATATATATATATATATATATATATATATCTCTCTCTCTCTCTCTCTCTCTCTCTCTATATATATATATATATATATATATATATATATATATATATATATATATATATATATATATATATATATATATATATATCTCTATATATATATATATCTCTATCTCTATATCTCACAGCCAGTTTGTCCCCCATATACAGCCAGTCCCAGCCCTGCACTTACCTTCCTCGGTCCGCGCCATCCTCGATGTATTCTCCCGCCCTAGATGTCGCTTCAGCCAATCAGGTTACCGGTAACCAGATCCGGTGAACCTGATTGGCTGAAACCTCCACAGTCTTCTCCAAGGAACGCACGTGCGTACCTGGGAGGAGTTTTTGGAAGCCGAATACAGCGTGAGAGCTGTATTCGGAAAGCCTATCAGAGCCGTTGGCTCTGATAGACACTTCCAGAACACACCCACCGCCAGACGCCGCTCTAATTCATATGGCTGGCACTCACCAGGAGGCCGGCCATATGAATAGTGGGCAGCGGTGACAATACACAGATGCATGCAATGCATGAATCTGTGTATTGTCTTTCAGTGGCGGTGCGGGAGCGAGAGGGGGCGGCGCTCCGGCGCCCTCTATGGACGCACCGCCACTGTTCCCTACTATAATACTTATTTTTTTTTTGTCCTACTGTCACCTTTTGGGGAGATTTCACGTAATTTCGCATCCTCCATGATTCCTTGTCAATGGAACAGGAAGTGAGGGGAAATCTCCGTGATGAGCAGACAGCGAGAAAAACTTGATGGCGTTACTGATCTTTCTCCCATCTATCCAAAACTGAAAAAAATAAAATAAAAAGGGACTTTAAACTCTCATACATTACACTTCAACAGATTTACTTTTCTATTATCATCCATGGACCGTCACGGCGGCTCTTATTCACTGAACGTGTGGGTTATGTCCCTGCTTGCAGGAGAAGACCTAGGCAGAATGTGAGATGTTATACATACATTCTAAAAGCCAGAGCTGAACAGCCCCGCCCAGGGGGTGGTCCCTCCGGACATAACCCACCCCCTGCAGTCAGCAGACCTCAGTTTTTTTCTGCCTAGCAGAAGGAGAAGACGTGGCTCTCTCAGGAGCCAGTCCCCTGGAAGATTTTACTTTAATTTTTATTCCTTTGGGAATTTTATTATTTTATTTTTGAGACCTTCAATCAACTGTCGGCTGGGCAACAGGTTGGGTACACTAGTATCCTCGTAGTCTTCCCTGTCCGACCATCGAGCGTGCTGATCCTCGCCTTGTGTGCGTGAGACTCGGTTCACGACATGCCCCATGACTCCAGGGGTGGCCGGGTTGCTTTCATGCTCCCGCGGTTCTCTCAAGATTGAACAGTACCTGACGGACTTTCTCTCGCGGTGGACCGGGCCGACAGCTACGCAGTACGACTCTGTGATAGGTCTGTCAGAAACACACCAGTGGGTCCCTCCAGGGGACTGGTAAGTAGTCTCTCCTGCCACAGGTGAGTACAAACTGCTGTGTGTGTTTCTCTGTGGGGGATTTTCCCTGTCTCCCCCTGTGTTTTATTGTCACTCTCTGTCACCATTGCTGGCGCTGTGCTGTGGGGGGTGCCTGGGGGTCATACTGTCTCATGCTAGTCTGCATATTGCTGTTTTTTTTTTTTTTTGTGTTATGTTGGGGCCTGGGCGCCGTTTTTGGCGCTGTGTGTGTGCTGTGGTGTGTTTTCCATTTATCTGTGCATGGCGGCCATTTTGCCACGGATCGCCTCAGTGAAGCGCGGTGGCCATTTTCTTGAAGCCCGCGCGCGTTTCAGCACTAGTTTGGCCTCTATCGCAGCTGTAACAGCGCAAATCTCCTCACAATCTCCCCACAGCGCAGTACAGACAACGTAGCTGAGCGGCCCTGGGCGCCCCTCCTCAGTCAGCACAGCCTGTGGGTGGACTTTTGTTTATCTGAGGAGTCTCAGAGAGGGGCAACATGGAGTCAGTGTCACAGCTTCCCCTTGCATGAGGCAACAGGCAGTGCTCCAGCACCTGCGGTCCCTATGGACCAGTTGTTGGCAGTCCTGGAAGCAGTGTGTGAGCGCAAGGGAGCAAAAAAGCCCCTCTCCCCACTTTTTATTTAAAAATGAAATAAAATAATAAGGGGGTGTGCGCTGATTCGGATATGGGCCTAGCCACTACCGCTCAGGACCCTAGCTCTGAATAGGTTTGATGGTTTTTGAACAGGACATTCCTTGCAAGGAAGACTCCTCCCGTCCTTGTGTCCTCACCCATCGCATCCCAGAGAGTTTGCGCTGCACACATTGGATGTGGTACGAGCCTTGCGGGTGTACCTGTCTGCTACTGCTTCTATTCGAAAGTCTGACTCACTGTTTGGCCCTGTTTTGGACCAGAGACGGTCACAATCGGCTTCGTCTGCCACCATTTCTAGGTGGATCAGACAAACCGTCATTCAAGCCTATGCTCTCAAGGGGCGGGCGCCTCCCTTTCCGGTTACGGCGCATTCCGCCAGGGCAATTAGAGCTTCCTTGGCTTTCCGACATCAAGCGTCGGTTGCACAAGTGTGCAAGGCGGCGACCTGGTCATCTGTTCATACCTTTTCTAAGGTTGATGTGGCTGCATCTTCGGATGCTTCCTTCGGCCGCAAGGTGTTGCAGGCCGCTGTTTAAAGTTGCAACTCCTCTGTTGACGAGCTCTGCCTTGTTTTGGAGTGAAGTTTTTTTTGGTTTTTCCATTTATACTGCTCCCATCCCTCTTGACACTGCTTTGGGACATCCCACACATTCAGTGAATAAGAGCCGCCGTGTCGGTCCATGGATGATCAGAGAAAATAGGATTTTCTCTGATCATCCATGGACTAACACGGCGTCACTTTACACGTGGGTTATGTCCCTGCTTGCAGGAGAAGACCTAGGCAGAATGTGAGATGTTATACATACATTCTAAAAGCCAGAGCTGAACAGCCCCACCCAGGGGGTGGTCCCTCCGGACATAACCCTCCCACTGCAGTCAGCAGACCTCAGTTTTTTTTTTCTGCCTAGCAGAAGGAGAAGACGTGGCTCTCTCAGGAGCCAGTCTCCTGACCTATTTTTATTCCTTTTTTTGGAATTCTTTTTTTATTTTATTTTTGAGAATCTTCTATCAACTGTCGGCTGGGCAACAGGTTGGGTACAAGATATCCTCGTAGTCTTCCCTGTCCGACCGTCGAGCGTGCTGATCCTCGCCTTGTGTGCGTGAGACTCAGTTCACGACATGCCCCATGACTCCAGGGGTGGCCGGGTTTGCTTTCATGCTCCCACGGTCCTCTCAAGATTGAACAGCTCCTGACTGACTGTATCTTTCGCGGTGGACCGGGCCGACAGCTACTCAGTACTGCACTGTGATAGTCCTGTCAGAAACACACCACCAGTGGGTCCCTCAGGGGACGGGTAAGTAGTCTCTCCTGCCTGCAGGTGAGTAAAAAAGGCTGTGTGTTTCTCTGTGGGGGATTTTCCCTGTCTCCCCCTGTGTTTTTATTGTCACTCTCTGTCACCATTGCTGGCACTGTGCTGTGTGGGGTGCCTGGGGGTCATACTGTTCTTGGGGGGGCTCATGATGGTCTGCATATTGCTTGGGGCCTTTTGTGTGATTTTGGGGCCTGAGCGCCGCTGTGTGTGTGCTGTTTTTACTGTAACTGCGTCATGGCGGCCATCTTTCTGCGGATCGCCTCAGTGAAGTGCGGCGGCCATTTTCTTGTAGCCCGCGCGCCATTCAGCACTAGTTTTGGCCTCTAGCGCTGCTGTTACAGCGCAAATCTCCTCACAATCTCCTCACAGCTCACCAGCGCGGTACAGACAGCGGAACTGAGCGGTCCCTGGTCCAATTTGGTGAGTCCCCTGGGCGCCCCCTCCTCAGTCAGCACAGCCTGTGGGTGGACTTTTTATCTGAGGAGTCTCAGAGGGGGACAATATGGAGTCAGTGTCACCAGCTTCCCCTAACATGTCAGAGGCAACAGGCAGTGCTTCAGCACCTGCGGTCCCTATGGACCAGTTGTCGGCAGTCCTGGAATCATTTCTGACCAGGATGGGAGCGGTGTGCGAGCGCAAGGGAGCAAAAAAGCGCCCTCTCCCCACTTTATCTCCACAAGGGGAGTGCGCTGATTCAGATATGGGCCTAGCCACTACCGCTCAGGACCCTAGCTCTGAATACTTTGATGGTTTTGAGCAGGACATTCCTTGTGAGGAAATCTCCAGTTCTGAGTTAGTAAATGACAGGGCGCTTGTTAGTGATCTCATTGCTGCGGTGAGGGACACTCTCAAGCTACATGCTGCGGATGCAGAACCTCAGGCGGATACAGTCTCCTTTGGTTCTTTTAAGGCCTGGCCTTCTAAAAAGGTTTTTCCATATGTACCTTCTTTGACCAGCTCATTGATAAGGTCTGGGAAAAGCCGCAGAAGATTTTTATGGTCCCGTGGCGTTTGTCTATCAGATACCCCTTTGAAGTCGCCCTACTTAAAAAGTGGGCTTCTCCCCCAGTGGTCGACCCTCCAGTCGCCCGGTTGAACAAGGCCACCACTCTCCTGATGGAGGGGACTCCTGCATTTAAGGACCCCACTGACAGGAGGTCAGAAGTGGTGAGCAGAGCCATGTTTGCCTTGTTGGGATCCGCCCTACGGCCTGTGGTAGTGGCGACCCTTGTGTCTCAGACACTTACAGGATGGGCAAAAATGCTGTACAGGAGCATAATCTTCCTCCAGACACAGTTGCTCTGGCCCACCAACTGGAGCTATGAGTAAGCACTGAACCTACGGTGTGAAACGCGTCAGCTTGTCTGCTTGTATTTTGCTGTGGCGTGGATTTTTGTGATCTTTTAATAAAGGAACCGTTGTTCGGCGTGCAGCTGTCCAAGAATTTCTTCCTAGTTTCGCATCTGGTGCAGGGCCTGGTTTATGTGTACGATGCCACGTTGGACACTGCCCCTTTAATATCCAGGGCCTCTGTCTCGGCGGTGGTATTGCGTCGTCTTATCTGGTTGAAATGCTGGTCTGCTGACCTAGCCTCTAAGAAGCTCCTGACGGATTTACAATTTAAAAGTGGTAGACCTTTCGGTGCTGCTCTGGATAACATCATCAAGGATGTCGCGAGAGGTAAAAGCACTCTTCTTCCTCAGACAAGCAAGGGTAAGGGGGCCCGCCGCAAACAGGGTCCTTCCTTTCCAGCAAAAAATTAGTTTTTCCGTCAGTCAGAGTCCACGGGTCTCCCAGACTGACAGCAGTGCGGCTGGTGGACACAAGCACCCATGGGTGCGTAAGCCAAACAAGCCGGCTCCGCGTGAAGTCTTGCCCCCGCCCGACTCTGGGGTGGGGGGACGATTTCGCAGGTCACGTATCGGTGGACCTCCCGAATCTCCGACCGGTGGGCGTGCGAGGTGGTCACCTCAGGATACAGGATAGAATTCCGATCCTGGTCCCCAGACAGATTCTTTCCCTCGAATCTTCCTCTTCTTCCTACCTGTCGGGCAGCCCTCTTGGGGGCTGTACAGGATTTAATCAGGTCCGGAGTGATTGTGCCGGTTCCGTCACAGGAGAGTTTTCAGGGATTCTACTCAAATCTGTTGTCCCAAAAAAGGACGGGGTTCGGCCTATCCTGGACCTCAAGACCTTGAATGCCTTCGTGAAGGTGCAAAAATTCCGCATGGAATCCATTCGCACGGTGATCGCTACACTCCATCAAGGGGATTTTTTCTGGCGTCCTTGGATGTCAAGGACGCCTACTTGCATGTTCCGATCTGCGCAAGTCACCAGAAGTTTCTGCGCTTTTGCGATCGGCGATGTCCACTATCAATTTGTGGCTCTTCCTTTCGGCCTAGCCTCGGCACAGAGGGAGTTCACCAAGGTGCTTGCTCCGGTTCTAGCTTTACTGAGACAGCGAGGCATTGCTGTCGTGGGCTATCTGGTCGATCTTCTGTTAAGAGCAGAAACTTCGGGTGGTTCCTGAACATTCAGAAGTCAGTCCTGGTCCCGACTCGGCGTCTGGAGTATCTCGGTCTGATTCTGGACTCCTTGGAGGCAAAGGTATTCCTACCTCAGGAGAAGTTGCTGACACTTCAGTCTGCAGTGCGGGTGCTGACGTCCCGAAAATGGTCGTCAATACGTTTTTGCATGAGAGTCCCGGGATTCACGGTGGCCTCCTTCGCGGCCGTTCCGTATGCCCAATCACACACCAGGGCAGTGCATAAGGAGATCTTATCCACCTGGGACGAATCCCTGTTGTCTTTGGATCTTCAGATCCAGGTGAGTCACCTGGTCAGGGCGTCCCTGACATGGTGGTTGAGGTCCCCGACTCTTGGGTCCGGAAGGTCGTTCCTCCCCATCCAATGGAGGGCACTCACAACGGATGCCAGCCTGACGGGCTGGGGTGGAGTCTGGGGATTCCTGTCGGCCCAAGGGCTTTGGACTCCGGACGAAGCCCGTTTCCCAATCCCTGCTCTGGAAATACGGGCAATCAGACTGTGCCTCTCCTCGTGGTTGGAGAGATTACAGGGTCGCTCCATCAGGATCCAGTCGGACAATGCCACGGTAGTGGCGTATGTAAACCATCAAGGGGGGACTCGGAGCGCAGCTGCGGCTTCCGAGGTAGCCCGTATCCTGAAGTGGGCCGAAAGAAATGTGCCGGCTCTGTCGGCCGTTTACATTCCGGGCATAGGCAATGGGCAGGCGGACTGAGTCGCCAGACGCTGGACCAAGTAGAGTGGTCCTTGCATTTTTCAACTCCTTTGCCGACGGTGGGGCACGCCGGATGTGGCCCTGATGGCCTCTCGACTCAATCGCAAGGTGTTGAGGTTTGTGGCCAGATCCAGGGATCCTTGGGCAGATGCCTCGGATGCAGCTGCTCCCTCGCCTGCTGCGCAGGGTGGCGACTGAGGGAATTCCGGTGATCCTCATTGCTCCAGATTGGCCTCGGGGTCGTTGGTACGCTGATCTGGTACGTCTCGTCGCGGACGTTCCCTGGCGGTTGCCAATGAGGGAGGACCTTCTTTCTCAAGGTCCTATATTTCATCCTGCTTTACAGTCTCTGGCTTTAACGGCATGGCTGTTGAAAGCCAGGTGTTGAGAGACCGAGGTCTCTCGGACTCGGTCATTTCGACCATGTTAAGGACACGGAAGTCTTCCTCCAGAAAGATCTATCACCGTACCTGGAAAGCTTACATCGCCATGTGCGAAGAGCTGGACTGGCGTCCTCGGACATATTCCGTCCCCAGAATCCTGCGTCTTCTGCAGCGTGGAGTGACCCAACTGCTTGCTTTGAGTACCATTTAAGGGTCAGATTTCGGCCTTGGCCGTCTTCTTTCAGCGACCTCTAGCGGGTCATTCCTTGGTTAGCACCTTGTGCTGGGGGTTCGCCATGTGTTCCCTCCTGTCAAGCCTCATCTCCCACCGTGGGATCTGAATTTGGTGCTCTCGGTCCTCCAGGAACCTCCTTTTGAGGATATCAGGGATATTCCCCTCTTGACTTTGTCTCAGAAGGTGGCCTTTTTAGTGGCAATCACTTCTGTTAGACGAGTGTCTGAGTTGACAGCCTTGTCCTGCGGGGTTGCGTCCGCGTCCTTCTTTTTTGCCAAAGGTGGTCTCGGCCTTTCACCTAAATGAGGACATTGTCCTCCCGTCTTTGTGTCCTCACCCATCGCATCCCAGAGAGTTTGCGCTTCACACATTGGATGTGGTACGAGCCTTGCGGGTGTACCTGTCTGCTACTTCTTCTATTTGGAAGTCTGACTCACTGTCTGTGACTGTCTCTGGTCCAAAACAGGGCCAAGCGGCTTTGTCTGCCACCATTTCTAGGTGGATCAGACAAACCGTCATTCAAGCCTATGCTCTTAAGGGGCGGGCGCCTCCCTTTCCGGTCACGGCGCATTCCACCAGGGCAATTGGTGCTTCCTGGGCTTTCCGACATCAAGCGTCGGTTGCACAAGTGTGCAAGGCGGCGACCTGGTCGTCCGTTCATACCTTTTTCGAAGTTTTATAAGGTTGATGTGGCTGCATCTTCGGATGCTTCCTTCGGCCGCAAGGTGCTGCAGGCCGCTGTTTAAAGTTGCAACTCCTCCGTTGAGGAGCTCTGCCTTGTTTGGAGTGAAGTTTTTGGGTTTTCCATTTATACTGCTCCCATCCCTCTTGACACTGCTTTAGGACATCCCACGTGTAAAGAGACGCCGTGTCAGTCCATGGATGATAAGAGAAAATAGGATTTTTTGTACTCACCGTAAAATCCTTTTCTCTGACATCCATGGACTGACACGGCACCCACCCTTCCTTTAACGTTTGTACTGCTTTGTTACGAACTGAGGTCTGCTGACTGCAATGGGAGGGTTATGTCCGGAGGGACCGCCCCCTGGGTGGGGCTGTTCAGCTCTGGCTTTTAGAATGTATGTATAACATCTCACATTCTGCCTAGGTCTTCTCCTGCAAGCAGGGACATAACCCACACGTTCAGTGAATAAGAGCCGCCGTGTCGGTCCATGGATGTCAGAAAAAAGGATTTTACGGTGAGTTCAAAAATCCTATTTTTTTTTTTTTTTTTTTTGCTCTTATTCCTAGGAATTAGAACCTGTGGCTTTTAGGTATAGTTTACACCTGCCGCAGCCTTTGCTTTTCAAAAAGGGGCAGCAATCTGCAGTGGATCAAAGGCATTTGATGGGTAGCGAGGAGGTGATATGCCTGTTTTAGCCCTGCAAATGCCGCAACTGCATGTGGTTGAATGGGTCAGCGATGGTAATGCCCACCAAACATCACAGTGGATAATTTTGGCTATGGCCTTGAAGCAAAGCATTATGGGTGAAGCATATGTACAACCCCGTCTGGCTACCTTTTTTGAAGCTTAAATGGGGATGGTAAAAATGCATCTCAATTGCCTTTTTTTTTCCGCTCTTTGAATATAAACAAGCCTTACAGTACACATTAATTTAGTTACATGGTTAGAAAAGGACCAATGTCTCATTCTCTGGATCAACATATTTCTTTAGCTTCTTGTAATGTTTTGCATTTTAAATTGGTTTCTTATCTGTTAATTTTATTCTAAATTACCAATGTATAAGAAAATGGCATTGTCCACCTTCCATATGCTTGTCTTAAAGTGAAACTCAAGCCCAAATTAATGATAATCACCTTGATACACTTAGGGACTGATGAAATGGCCATATATTATACAATGTTCTTGTACAATTTTTCTTTAGATTTACCAAAACCTAATAATTTGCATGCAATCAGGCAAGCCCTTGCACTACATACCTGAAGGTAAATCTTAAGACCCCTTTCACACTGGAGCGTTTTGCAGGCGCTATAGCGTTAAAAATAGCGCCTGCAAAATTCTGCTAAACTGCTGCCCCATTTATTCCAGTGTGAAAGCCCGAGGGCTTTCACACTGGAGCGTTGCGCTAGCAGGACGTTGGAAAATGTCCTGCTAGCCGCATCTTGGCAGCGGTGAAGGAGCGGTGTGTTTACTGCTCCTCCACCGCTGCTGCCCATTGAAATGAATGGGACAGCGCAGCTATACTGCCCGCAATGCGCTGCTGCAGCAGCGCATTGCGGGCGGTTTTACCCCCCCCCCGCTAGCGGCCGAGAAAGGGTTTAAACCGCCCTGCTAGCGGCCGAAATGCGCCGCAAATCCGCCCATAGTGTCGGTGGTAAAAATAGCGGCGTTTTTACCGCCGACACTATGGGCGCTCCAGTGTGAAAGGGCTCTAAGGAAATTTGAACAAGAAAATTTTATGATTTAGGCTGCTTTCACACTGAGGCGCTATAGCGCTAAAAATAGCGCCTGCAAAGCACATTGAAAGAGCCTCTTCTTTCACTCCAATGTGAAAGCCCGAGGGCTTTCAGGCCGGGTTCACACTTGTGCGACACGACAGCCGTCCTTCTTTGGATCCGACTGTGCCCTGCGACATGAAGCCGACATATGTCCGACTTTCAATATACGGGGATCCGACGTGGATCCCCGCCAATACCAGGCACTGTGTTTAGTATGAATCTTGAGCGGGAACTCCACACCAAATTTTAAATAAAAAAAAACGGCATGGGTTCCCCCTCCAAGAGCATACCAGGCCCTTGGGTCTGGTATGGATTTTAAGGGGAACCCCCTACGCCAAAAAAAAAACGGCGTGGGGGTCCCCCCAAAATCCAAGCCAGACCCTTATCCGAGCACACAACCTGGCAGGCCGCAGGGGAAGAGGGGGGACGAGAGAGCGGCCCCCCCTCCTGAACTATACCAGGCCGCATGCCCTCAACATGGGGGGTTTGGTACTTTGAGGCAGGGGGCGACTTGCGGCCCCCCCACCCCAAAGCACCCTGCCCCCATGTTGATGAGGACAGGGCCTCTTCCTGACAACCCTGGCCGTTGGTTGTCGGGGTCTGCGGGCGGGGGGCTTATCGGAATCCGGGAGCCCCCCTTTAATAAGGGGGCCCCCAGATCCCGGCCCCCCACCCTATGTGAATGAGTATGGGGTACATCGTACCCCTACCCATTCACCTGGTGGAAAAAAATGGCAATAAAAAAAAAAACACACACACAGCTTTTTAAAGCAATTTATTGCACAGCTCCGGGGTCTTCTTCCGACTTCGGGGGTCTCCGCGCTCTCCGGTTCTTCCTTTCTTTCTGCCGGGCCTCTGCCATCTTCTTCCAGCTCTTTTGCTAGTAGGGGCCCGGTCTTCTCCGTTTCTTTCTTTCTTTCTTTCTTTCTTTCTTTCTTTCTTTCTTTCTTTCTTTTCGCCTCACAGCGATTTATTATAGGCTTCTTATGACGTCACAGTCACATGCTCCCCTTAAAATCCATACCAGACCCAAGGGCCTGGTATGCTCTTGGAGGGGAACCCATGCCGGTTTTTTTATTTAAAATTTGGCCTGGAGTTCCCCCTCGAGCAGCAGAGCACAAGTCTCACGCCAAAGTCGGATCATGCAAGACTGCGGTCCGACTTTGATCCGACTTCAATGATAGTCAATGGGCTGAAGTCGGATCAAAGTCGGACCAAAGTAGTACAGGGAGCATTTTCAAAGTCGGACCGACATGTGTCGGACCAGTTAAGACGGCTCCCATAGGGAAACATTGATTTTCACACGTCATGCGACATGAGCTCCCAATGTCGGGGCGTTTGTCGCCCCAGTGTGAACCCGGCCTTAGGGTTTACTTCCTCTTTAATTGAACAAGCTGAAGTTGGAAGCTGATTGTTTACAATGCACAGCTGCACCAGATTTTGCATGCTCAACTTCTAGTAAAACAACCCCAGAGTTTGTGATGTAGTTGGCTACAATGCTTATCTATACAGCTACAAATCGCTGGTGTGACATCATCATCACCATCATTTACATTGGATAAAAGGAGTATTTCCTGAAGCTGGTGAGTTTGTAGGCAGCTCCAAATGCAACAAAAGGTCATCACTCAGCAACTGAGGTACTATCGCTGTGATACAGATCTCTCATTGACTATAGTTTGTATTATTCCTGCAAAAGAATTTCTAAGGAGAGTGATCTTGCAGCGGCTACAAAATTGTTAGTTTAACTTATGTGACGGGAGGAAAAGATACATTGTGTTTAAATGCGACAGCTGCTGTGCAGAACTGATATATACTATTTTTTTTTTTTTAGCTGGTCCAAACACAGGTTTTTTTTTAATGAGCTGCTGAATCGGTTTTGCCATCCTATAAGCTGGGTAGACACTGAGGTGTTTTTTTTTTTCACCCCCTGCTGCGCTATTGCATTTTTGCGGGTGATCAAAAGGTTAAATGTGTGCCTTAAATGTGCTTGGTTACTGTGTGGGAGGTGCTTGTACTATAGGAAGGCAGAGATCCGTGTCCCTGCTGTGCAGAAACACAGGATCACTACCTTCCCTACTGACAAAACGGCAGTCTGCCTTGTTTACATAGGTAGACCCCAGTTTTGCTTCTGTCCCCAATGATCGGCGGGTCCCGGCATACATCGAGTCAGCCAGACCTGCTGGTTGGCTCCCACTGTGTCCAATCACAGCGGGAGCGGGTCACTGTATACGATCGGTAAGCGGTTAATTGATGTGTAGTGACTGTTGGAGCAATTAGATTTAGGAATGGGGAAAAAAAAGGCGCAAACAAGTGTTTTATGAAAATTTAAAACTTTCCAATTTATTTCTGATATTTATGATACACAGTACTTTTAGCTCACTGTATTGTAGTTGGGGGTTTATATCTACTTTAGCGTAAGTATTTTTTTCTTTTTGTCTTCCTTTTACACCTAAAACATAAAGCAGTAAATGTGAAATTCACCAAACCTCTACTGCAGGTGGAATTTTCTTGTTCATCCATTTTTAAATAGCAGTTTTATTGACCTGTAATGAATGAATAGTGAATGTTTTCTAATTTAGAAACGTGTCCCTTTTATTGTGTTATTAAAAAAAAAAGAATATATATAAACTGCTTTTACATTGAGCAGTATATTGTTAAGATGTTTTGTTTTGATAATTACAAATACAGCCAGCCAGGTTAGGCATATCGTACAGAGTTTCTTTTTTTTAGGACTGTGGATTTATAATCCCCTCTTGTATTGCATGTGAATGACAGTTGGCGTCAGCAGATAGCAGCAGACAAGTGTCAGGGATATTAACAGTTATACAAGTTAGAATTTCTCATCTGATTTTCAAGTTCTCTCTGGAGAAGAATAGAGCGAACCCAGCATTAACCACTACTATCTGAAACATAGCAATGTAGAAGATTGCTTGACATGCATGCAATAGGCCAAATGCGTGTCTAGTGAGGTGAAGATACAATTAGTCTTCTGTCTACATAGCCATCCTTAAAGCGGAAGTAAACCCATCGATTTAACAGTTTCAAAAAGCAGTTACGAAATGCCAACTGTCACATTGGTTGTGCTCTCAACCAAACTGTCAAACCATCCAATGGCTGGTGTCATAACTGATCACGTGCAGCATCATGGCAGTTGAAGATTAAACAGAGGCCAAGATGGCAGCTTCCTTGCCTGAAAATGATAGGAGGGTTTACTTCCACGTTAAACCTAGCCACTGCTGAAATCGTCTTTTGTACAACAGTCGTGTGTGTATGTATGTATGTATGTATGTATCTGTCTGGTGTTTTTGTTTTATATTTTTTCATTATTATTTTTTTCCCTTTTTACAGTCTATCTTGTATTGGAAAGGAAAGCTCAGGGCTTTTTTTCACCAGGAACGTGGGGGGGGGGGGGACACAGTTTCGGCACTGAATGTATGTAATGACAAGGGGTGTTAGGGTGTGCTGGAGGGTCTATTGATGCTGGCTGCAGGGGTTTCTATTGGTGCTGGAGGGGATCTACTTATGTTGCTGGGGGACAATCGTTGCTGGGAAGCATCTAGTGTTGAGGGAGGAGACTATTGTTGCTGGCTGCTGGAGGGTCTATTGATGCTGACTATTGGGAGTCTATTGTTGATGGGGGGGGCAGGGATCTATTGTTGCTGGGGGCATTCATTGTTGCTAGCTACAGGGGATCTATTTTACTGAAAAAATGAGACCTATCGCTGCTTTTTAAAAATCAATAAAAAAGGAAGGGCTGGGTGCTAGACCAAGTGAGAACAATTTGCTGCACACCAACCATTTATTAAAACGGGTTAAAAATCATTTCCCATATCCCCTTAAATTGTTTACGTTAGAGTCTTTTAAAACTATCCATACTTCCTGCCGATGCCACCAATTGTGAAAGAGAGTTCCACATCCTTACCGCCCTGACAGTGAAAACCCCCTACGCAGCTTAAGGTTAAAATGCTTCTTCTTTTCCAGTCTCATCGTGTGGCCCCGTGTCCTCTTACACTCCCTGGGACTGAAAAGTTTCATACTTCTGCTGGGATCACCGTTGAGATATTTGTACATCGCACTCATATCCCCTCTCAAGCGTCTCTTCTCCAGTGAGAAAAAATGCTGTTTGATCCTATCTTCTGACCTTCCCCTTCTTCCACTGTCTCAAAGCAATCTCCTGATAGAACAGATACTTGGAGGCACTCTGCACATGCCCAGCTTGGAGTCGTGTTTTTTTTTTTTTGTTTTTTTTTTTCGTGGGAGGGTGCATGTGAATAAGAAATTGTGGTCTGTCTTATGGCTCATCTTTTCTCATTCTTACTATTCCTTTGTCATCTCTTGCAGATTCGATTTCTCCTGCTGTTCAGCCGGCAAGGGAAGTTGCGACTACAGAAATGGTATGTCACACTGCCTGAGAAGGAGAAGCGCAGGATATCTCGTGAGCTGATGCACACCATTCTTTGCCGAAGTCCCAAGACAAGTAGCTTTATAGATTGGAAGGATCTTAAACTTGTATACAAGAGGTAATGTTTATGGTCTTCTTTTCTTTATGCTGGTCACCTTATACTTGCATAAAGCCATGAAAATATGTATTTAAAGAAACTGCACTCTAAGAAACAAAACAGTAAATTGTTTGTTTGTAAACCCTGAAGGTTTTCTACCTTCATGCACTCTATGCATAAGGCCTCATGCCCACGGGCGTTTTTTCAGCTGCGTTTTTGAGCGTTTTTTACAGCTTAAAAACGCCTGTCCATGTTAGTCTATAGCTTCATGCCCACCTAGACGTTTTTGAGCTGTAAAGAGCATAGGCGTTTGTAAGCTGTAAAAAAAACCCAGGGCCAGTGCGTTCCTCAGCGTCAGAATTTGGCAGGAAAAAACGCGCAAAAACGCGCACTAACGCGCAAAAAACGCGCACTAACGCGCGGTCGCGTTTTTAGCTCCGACTTTTTTTTTTTTTTTTTTTTTTTTTTAAATAAAAAAATTTACAATAACATGGACAGGCGTTTTTAAGCTGCAAAAAACGCAGCTGTAAAAACGCCAGTGGGCATGAGGCCTTAAGGTAGAAAACCTTCACTATGCAGCTCGCCCCCCTAAGGCCCCTTTCACACTGAGGCGTTGAAAAAACGCAAAAAAATAATGACATTTTTTACCGCGATCGCGGTAAAAATAGCGCTAACGCCTATGCGTTTTTACCGCGTTCGCGCTAAAATTAGCGCAAACGCGGTAAAAACGCATAGGCGTTAGCGCTATTTTTTAACATAAGGCTTATGCGTTTTTACCGCGAATCCCATTCATTTCAATGGGGATAGGCGTTTTTACAGCGTTATTTTATGCGCCCTAAAGTTGCTCTAAAAAAGCTGTTTGCAGGATTTTTTTCAACGCCCAGCCAGCAAAACGCCTCAATGTGAAAGCCCTCAGAGATTTCACATTGAGAATGCTGGGGCAGGATTATTTCAGACGTTATTACAGCGCTATTTTTACCGTGAAAACGCGGTAAAAACGCCTCAGTGTGAAAGGGGCCTAATACTTACTAGAGCCCAATCCCGTTTTAGCGATGTGCACGAGAGCAGCTGCTCTCCCGGCTCTCTGCCTCCTCATTGGCAACAGCGGGAGCCAAATTCAAGCACAGCCAGTGAGGAAGGAGTGGGTGCGGGTCTGAGCCCTGTTCTGTGTGTCTTATGGAGACACCGAGCAGGACTCGGGGAGCGAGCGTGCATGAGTGCCCCCAAAGCAAGCAGCTTGCTATAGGGGCACTCAACAGGGGGAGGAGCCATGAGCACTGGCGGGGGACCCGAGAAGAGGAGGATTAAGGCTGTTTCTATGCAAAACCCTTGCACAGTGCAGGTTAATATAACATGTTTGATATTTAAAAAATGATGCCTATAATATCACTTTAGGGAAGGCATAGGCAACCTTACACTCCAGCTGTTGTGAAACTACATGTTCCATGAGACATTGCAAGACTCTAACAGCCACAGGCATGACTTTGTGAGGCAGAGACCTGATGGGATTTGTAGTTTTACTGCAGCGGGATAGCTGAGGTTGCTTACATCTGTTCTAAGGCCTTGCTCACCTTTCTGCACTACTGAAAATCAACCTCCGCAAAAGGATTCCATTATAAACCGCCTTTCACTGCCCTGCTTTGTAAAAATAAAAAATTGCAAGTAGGCGCCTTATTAAAAACAAATGACAGTGATGCAAGTCATCAAGCAAGGTCAGACCTTTTAGTTGGGCTGGTCTTTTATAAAATAAATTTGGCAACAGCACAGAGTTTCCGTAGTCAGAGGCGTAACTAGAAACCTCTGGGCCCCGGTGCAAGAAATCACAAAGGGGCCCCCCCTCGAAAGCATGATTTTGATACTTTTTTTGAGGGGGGTTGCAACGGCGGTAGTTGAGGGGGGATGGCAGCTGTGGTACTTGAGGGGGGTGGCAGTGGTGGTACTTGAGGGGGGTGGCTGCAGTGGCAGTGGTGGTGCCATCCTCGCCCACCACCACCTGTGCCTCTTACTGATCCCATCCTCCCACCACTGATCTCATCCCTATCCCCCCCATCACCTCTGTTGTAGAAGTAATGGGGGGATAGGGATGAGATGAGTGGTGGGGGGATGGGATCAGTAAGAGGCACAGGTGGTGGAGGTTGGCATCGATTGCTTAGCTCTGCAAAATGTCACTTACCGTCAATCAATCGATTCCCCGGGAATTCCGTTCGATCGGTCACGGTCACCGTGCCTTCAAATCTCCCGCCAGGATGCCTTCTTGCCTCATGGGTAGACCGTATAGGTATTCCACGCAGAGAGGAAAGCTCCTCCCTCGCCTTCTCTCATTGGTGTCAGCAGGTCTGCTGACTTAATTTTTCAGTGTCTGCCCCCAGTCTCATTGCTGCCTCTGCCCAGGCCCAGATTTACTCCCTTTGCCGCCCAAGGCCAGGTCCTTCAATACCGCCCCCCCACACACACCATCACATAGGGGGACTCCCCAGAGAGCCCCCCTTACATCAGGGACCCCAGAGAGCCTCCCTACTTACATCAGGGACCCCAGAGAGCCTCCCTACTTACATCAGGGACCCCAGAGAGCCTCCCTACTTACATCAGGGTCCCTAGAGAGCCTCCTCCTACATTAGGGTCCCCAGAGAACCTTCCCTTACATCAGGGTCCCCAGAGAACCTCCCCTTACATCAGGGTCCCCAGAGAACCTCCCCTTACATCACGGTCCCCAGAGAACCTCCCCTTACATCACGGTCCCCAGAGAACCTCCCCTTACATCACGGTCCCCAGAGAACCTCCCCTTACATCACGGTCCCCAGAGAACCTCCCCTTACATCACGGTCCCCAGAGAACCTCCCCTTACATCACGGTCCCCAGAGAACCTCCCCTTACATCACGGTCCCCAGAGAACCTCCCCTTACATCACGGTCCCCAGAGAACCTCCCCTTACATCACGGTCCCCAGAGAACCTCCCCTTACATCACGGTCCCCAGAGAACCTCCCCTTACATCACGGTCCCCAGAGAACCTCCCCTTACATCACGGTCCCCAGAGAACCTCCCCTTACATCACGGTCCCCAGAGAACCTCCCCTTACATCACGGTCCCCAGAGAACCTCCCCTTACATCACGGTCCCCAGAGAACCTCCCCTTACATCACGGTCCCCAGAGAACCTCCCCTTACATCACGGTCCCCAGAGAACCTCCCCTTACATCACGGTCCCCAGAGAACCTCCCCTTACATCACGGTCCCCAGAGAACCTCCCCTTACATCACGGTCCCCAGAGAACCTCCCCTTACATCACGGTCCCCAGAGAACCTCCCCTTACATCACGGTCCCCAGAGAACCTCCCCTTACATCACGGTCCCCAGAGAACCTCCCCTTACATCACGGTCCCCAGAGAACCTCCCCTTACATCACGGTCCCCAGAGAACCTCCCCTTACATCACGGTCCCCAGAGAACCTCCCCTTACATCACGGTCCCCAGAGAACCTCCCCTTACATCACGGTCCCCAGAGAACCTCCCCTTACATCACGGTCCCCAGAGAACCTCCCCTTACATCACGGTCCCCAGAGAACCTCCCTACTTACATCACGGTCCCCAGAGAGCCTCCCCTCCTACATTAGTGGCCCCAGAGAGCCTCCCCTCCTACATTAGGGTCCCCAGAGAGCCTCCCTCCTTACATCAGGGTCCCCAGAGAGCCTCCCTACTTACATCAGGGTCCCCAGAGAGCCTCCCTACTTACATCAGGGTCCCCAGAGAGCCTCCCTACTTACATCAGGGTCCCCAGAGAGCCTCCCTACTTACATCAGGGTCCCCAGAGAGCCTCCCTACTTACATCAGGGTCCCCAGAGAGCCTCCCTACTTACATCAGGGTCCCCAGAGAGCCTCCCTACTTACATCAGGGTCCCCAGAGAGCCTCCCTACTTACATCAGGGTCCCCAGAGAGCCTCCCTTACACCAGGGTCCCCAGAAAGCCCCCCTTACACCAGGGTCCTCAGAGAGCCACCCCCCCTTACACCAGGGTCCCCAGAGAGCCTCTCCTTACATCAGGGTCCCCAGAGAGCCTCCCTTACACCAGGGTCCACATAGAGCCCCCGTTACACCAGGGTCCACATAGAGCCCCCGTTACACCAGGGTCCACATAGAGCCCCCGTTACACCAGGGTCCTCAGAGAGCCCCCGTTACACCAGGGTCCTCAGAGAGCCCCCCCGTTACACCAGGGTCCCCAGAGCGCCTCCCCTTACACCAGGGTCCCCAGAGCGCCTCCCCTTACACCAGGGTCCCCAGAGAGCCTCCCCCTTACACCAGGGTCCCCAGAGAGCCCCCCCCCTTACACCAGGGTCCCCAGAGAGCCCCCCCCTTACACCAGGGTCCCCAGAGAGCCCCCCCCTTACACCAGGGTCCCCAGAGAGCCCCCCCTTACACCAGGGTCCCCAGAGAGCCCCCCCTTACACCAGGGTCCCCAGAGAGCCCCCCCTTACACCAGGGTCCCCAGAGAGCCCCCCCTTACACCAGGGTCCCCAGAGAGCCCCCCCTTACACCAGGATCACCAGAGAGCCCCCCCTAACATTAGTGTCCCCAGAGGCCCCCTTCCTTGCATTAGTGTCCCCAGAGGCCCCCTTCCTTACATTAGTGTCCCCAGAAAACCCCCCCCCCCTCTTACATCAGGGTCCCCAAACAGCTGACTCCCCCCTTGCAGGGGTTCCCCTGTACCTGGCTGGTGGAGGTGGCGATTGGCAGCTCTATGGTGTCCACAGGCAGGGGGGTCTTGCTGGGGCTAGTAGTTCTATATCCGAACCATGTATACAGCAGAGGGGGGAGGGGCCTCTGACCCGGGCATCAGCAACATTGTACAAGCAGAGTGAAAGTGAAACTAATACCTGCCCGGGTCAGAGGCCCCTCCCCTCCCCTCTCCTCTGTATACACACTGACACTCGAGTACTACAAGCCCCAGGGAGATCTTGCTGCCCACACAGGCACTATAGAGCTGCCGATCGCCGCCTTCCACATCTCCCCACTGCACTCTAAACGGCCAGCCAGAGGTGCAGGCAGGGGAGATGTCTTGGGGGGTTGCCGCGGTGCCGCCCCTGCATCCACTGCCTTGTCACAACCCGATCCCTGCGGCGGAACGGCTCCTCATACTGGCGGGCGGTGGGCGGGCCCCTCACACGGGCGGCGGGCGGGCCCCCCGGACTTCACGGAACTACAGGGCCCAGTCGCAGCTGCGACTGCTGCGACCCTGAAAATTCCGCCACTGTCCGTAGTGTTAAACCCAACTTGGGTTTGGGGTTCTCACCTTAAATCCCTTTGCTCAGATAACTCGGACACATGCTAGGACAAGGGAATGGCTAGCCTTGACAAGAACATCTTGCTGATGAAATCCCTATGACATATAATGCCGCCTACACACAAGCTGATTTTCCGACAGAAAAAGTCCGATGGGAGCTTTTCGTCGGATATTCCGACCGTGTGTATGCCCCATCGGACTTTTTTTCTGTCGGAATTTCCGACGGACTTAGATAGAGAGCAGGTTCTCTATTTTTCCGACGGAAAAAAAAATCCGATCGGAAATTCCGATCGTCTGTAGCAATTCCGACGCGCTAAATTCCAACGCATGCTCGGAAACAATTTGACGTATGCTCGGAAGCATTGAAATTCATTTTCTCGGCTCGTCGTAGTGTTGTACGTCACCGTGTTCTTGACGGTCGAATGTTCGGAGAACTGTTGTGTGACCGTGTGTATGCAAGCCAAGCTTGAGCGGAATTCTGTCGGAAAAACCATCCAAGTTTTTGCAGACGGAAAATCCGTTTGTGTATACGTGGCATTAGAAGTCAATATCCGTCCATAAAATTGAAATATCACGTTAATATGGCATACCCACCAACATTTTGAAGAGAAAAATATGTACAGCCTGCCCAGCACACTCCTTAACCCCCTCCTATTATTGTGGACATATGTATTTCATAAACATCAACTAAAGTGAAGAACTTGATTACACTGTACAGCTGATTTTTGGAAAGTTAGCTTTGCCCAGTTAGGTGACTGACACACCAGTGGCGTAACGTGGGTTGTCATCACCCGGGGCAAGGCAAGTAATTTGCGCCCCCCTAATCTGCAGACTTAGACACTCCCAGAGTCCCTTCCAACAATACAATAGTACTGACCAACCTGATTACTTTACTGACCATTACATACTACACTGACCACTACTATACTCTCCACTACACTGAGAACTACACTGACCACCACACTACACTACACTACACTGACCACCACACTACACCACACTACACTGACCACCACACTACACCACACTACACCACACTACACTACACTACACTGACCACCACACTACACTACACTACACTGACCACCACACTACACTACACTACACTGACCACCACACTACACTACACTACACTACACTGACCACCACACTACACTACACTACACTGACCACCACACTACACTACACTACACTGACCACCACACTACACTACACTACACTACACTACACTGACCACCACACTACACTACACTGACCACCACACTACACCACACTACACTGACCACCACACTACACCACACTACACCACACTACACTACACTACACTGACCACCACACTACACTACACTACACTGACCACCACACTACACTACACTACACTGACCACCACACTACACTACACTACACTACACTGACCACCACACTACACTACACTACACTGACCACCACACTACACTACACTACACTGACCACCACACTACACTACACTACACTACACTACACTGACCACCACACTACACTACACTGACCACCACACTACACCACACTACACTACACTACACTGACCACCACACTACACTACACTGACCACCACACTACACCACACTACACCACACTACACTGACCACCACACTACACTACACTGACCACCACACTACACCACACTACACTACACTACACTGACCACCACACTACACTACACTGACCACCACACTACACCACACTACACTACACTACACTGACCACCACACTACACTACACTGACCACCACACTACACCACACTACACCACACTACACTGACCACCACACTACACCACACTACACTACACTACACTGACCACCACACTACACTACACTACACTGACCACCACACTACACTACACTGACCACCACACTACACCACACTACACTACACTACACTGACCACCACACTACACTACACTACACTGACCACCACACTACACCACACTACACTACACTACACTGACCACCACACTACACTACACTGACCACCACACTACACCACACTACACTACACTACACTACACTGACCACCACACTACACCACACTACACTACACTACACTGACCACCACACTACACTACACTGACCACCACACTACACCACACTACACTGACCACCACACTACACTACACTACACTGACCACCACACTACACCACACTACACTACACTACACTGACCACCACACTACACTACACTGACCACCACACTACACCACACTACACCACACTACACTGACCACCACACTACACCACACTACACTACACTGACCACCACACTACACTACACTACACTGACCACCACACTACACTACACTACACTGACCACCACACTACACTACACTGACCACCACACTACACCACACTACACTACACTACACTGACCACCACACTACACTACACTACACTGACCACCACACTACACCACACTACACTACACTACACTGACCACCACACTACACTACACTGACCACCACACTACACCACACTACACTACACTACACTACACTGACCACCACACTACACTACACTACACTACACTGACCACCACACTACACCACACTACACTACACTACACTGACCACCACACTACACTACACTGACCACCACACTACACCACACTACACTGACCACCACACTACACCACACTACACCACACTACACTACACTACACTGACCACCACACTACACTACACTACACTGACCACCACACTACACTACACTACACTGACCACCACACTACACCACACTACACCACACTACACTGACCACCACACTACACCACACTACACTACACTGACCACCACACTACACTACACTACACTGACCACCACACTACACCACACTACACCACACTACACTGACCACCACACTACACCACACTACACTACACTACACTGACCACCACACTACACTACACTGACCACCACACTACACTACACTACACTGACCACCACACTACACCACACTACACTAAACTACACTGACCACCACACTACACTACACTACACTGACCACCACACTACACTACACTACACTACACTGACCACCACACTACACTACACTGACCACTACACTACACTGACCACCACACCACACTACACTACACTACACTACACTGACCACCACACTACACTACACTGACCACTACACTACTCTGACCACCACACTACACTGACCACTACTATGCTCTCCACTACACTGAGAACTACACTGACCACCACACTACACTACACTACACTGACCACCACACTACACCACACTACACTACACTACACTGACCACCACACTACACTACACTACACTGACCACCACACTACACTACACTGACCACTACACTACACTGACCACTACACTACACTGACCACCACACCACACTACACTGACCACTACACTACTCTGACCACCACACTACACTGACCACTACTATACTCTCCACTACACTGAGAACTACACTGACCACCACACTACACTACACTACACTGACCACCACACTACACTACACTACACTGACCACCACACTACACCACACTACACTACACTACACTGACCACCACACTACACCACACTACACTACACTACACTGACCACCATACTACACTGACCACTACTATACTCTCCACTACACTGAGAACTACACTGACCACCACACTACACCACACTACACTACACTACACTGACCACCACACTACACTACACTACACTGACCACTACACTGTCCACCACACTACACTACACTACACTGACCACCACACTACACTACACCACACTACACTGACCACCACACTACACTACACTACACTGACCACTACACTACACTGACCACCACACCACACTACACTGACCACTACACTACTCTGACCACCACACTACACTGACCACTACTATACTCTCCACTACACTGAGAACTACACTGACCACCACACTACACTACACTACACTGACCACCACACTACACTACACCACACTACACTGACCACCACACTACACTACACTACACTGACCACTACACTACACTGACCACCACACCACACTACACTGACCACTACACTACTCTGACCACCACACTACACTGACCACTACTATACTCTCCACTACACTGAGAACTACACTGACCACCACACTACACTACACTACACTGACCACCACACTACACTACACTACACTGACCACCACACTACACCACACTACACTACACTACACTGACCACCACACTACACTGACCACTACTATACTCTCCACTACACTGAGAACTACACTGACCACCACACTACACTACACTACACTACACTGACCACCACACTACACCACACTACACTACACTACACTGACCACCACACTACACTACACTACACTACACTGACCACCACACTACACTACACTACACTGACCACCACACTACACTACACTACACTGACCACCACACTACACCACACTACACTGACCACCACACTACACCACACTACACTGACCACCACACTACACTACACTACACTGACCACCACACTACACTACACTACACTGACCACCACACTACACTACACTGACCACCACACCACACTACACTGACCACCACACTACACTGACCACTACTATACTCTCCACTACACTGAGAACTACACTGACCACCACACTACACTACACTACACTGACCACCACACTACACCACACTACACTACACTGACCACCACACTACACTACACTACACTGACCACCACACTACACTACACTACACTGACCACCACACTACACTACACTACACTGACCACCACACTACACTGACCACCACACTACACTACACTACACTGACCACCACACTACACTACACTACACTGACCACCACACTACACTACACTACACTGACCACCACACTACACCACACTACACTACACTACACTGACCACCACACTACACTGACCACTACTATACTCTCCACTACACTGAGAACTACACTGACCACCACACTACACTACACTACACTACACTACACTGACCACTACACTACACTACACTGACCACCACACTACACCACACTACACTGACCACCACACTACACTGACCACCACACTACACTACACTACACTGACCACCACACTACACCACACTACACTACACTACACTGACCACCACACTACACTGACCACTACTATACTCTCCACTACACTGAGAACTACACTGACCACCACACTACACTACACTACACTACACTGACCACCACACTACACCACACTACACTACACTACACTGACCACCACACTACACTACACTACACTGACCACCACACTACACTACACTACACTGACCACCACACTACACCACACTACACTGACCACCACACTACACCACACTACACTGACCACCACACTACACCACACTACACTGACCACCACACTACACTACACTACACTGACCACCACACTACACTACACTACACTACACTGACCACCACACTACACTACACTGACCACTACACTACACTGACCACCACACCACACTACACTGACCACCACACTACACTGACCACTACTATACTCTCCACTACACTGAGAACTACACTGACCACCACACTACACTACACTACACTGACCACCACACTACACTACACTACACTGACCACCACACTACACCACACTACACTACACTGACCACCACACTACACTACACTACACTGACCACCACACTACACTACACTACACTGACCACCACACTACACTACACTACACTGACCACCACACTACACTACACTACACTGACCACCACACTACACTACACTACACTGACCACCACACTACACTACACTACACTGACCACCACACTACACTACACTGACCACCACACTACACTACACTGACCACCACACCACACTACACTGACCACCACACTACACTGACCACCACACTACACTGACCACTACTATACTCTCCACTACACTGAGAACTACACTGACCACCACACTACACTACACTACACTGACCACCACACTACACTACACTACACTACACTACACTGACCACCACACTACACTACACTACACTGACCACCACACTACACCACACTACACTGACCACTACACTGACCACCACACTACACTACACTACACTGACCACCACACTACACTACACTACACTGACCACCACACTACACTACACTACACTGACCACCACACTACACTACACTACAGTGACCACCACACTACACCACACTACACTACACTACACTGACCACCACACTACACTACACTACACTGACCACCACACTACACTACACTACACTGACCACCACACTACACTACACTACACTGACCACCACACCACACTACACTGACCACCACACTACACTACACTGACCACCACACCACACTACACTGACCACCACACTACACTGACCACCACACTACACTGACCACTACTATACTCTCCACTACACTGAGAACTACACTGACCACCACACTACACTACACTACACTGACCACCACACTACACTACACTACACTGACCACCACACTACACCACACTACACTACACTACACTGACCACCACACTACACTACACTACACTGACCACCACACTACACTACACTGACCACCACACTACACTACACTGACCACCACACTACACTGACCACCACACTACACTGACCACTACTATACTCTCCACTACACTGAGAACTACACTGACCACCACACTACACTACACTACACTGACCACCACACTACACTACACTACACTGACCACCACACTACACCACACTACACTACACTACACTGACCACCACACTACACTACACTACACTGACCACCACACTACACTACACTACACTGACCACCACACCACACTACACTGACCACCACACTACACTGACCACCACACTACACTGACCACTACTATACTCTCCACTACACTGAGAACCACACTACACTACACTACACTGACCACCACACTACACTACACTACACTGACCACTACACTACACTGACCACCACACTACACTACACTACACTGACCACCACACTACACTACACTACACTGACCACCACACTACACTACACTACACTGACCACCACACTGACCACCACACTACACTACACTACACTGACCACCACACTACACTACACTACACTGACCACCACACCACACTACACTGACCACCACACTACACTGACCACCACACTACACTGACCACTACACTACACTGACCACCACACTACACTACACTACACTGACCACCACACTACACTACACTGACCACCACACCAGACTACACTGACCACCACACTACAATGACCACCACACTACACTGACCACCACACTACACTGACCACCACACTACACTGACCACCACACTACACTGACCACCACACTACACTACACTGACCACCACACTACACTACACTGACCACCACACTACACTACACTGACCACCACACTACACTGACCACTACACTACACTACACTACACTGACCACCACACTACACTACACTACACTACACTGACCACCACACTACACTGACCACGACACTACACTGACCACTACACTACACTGACCACTACACTACACTACACTGACCACCACACTACACTACACTGACCACCACACTACACTACACTGACCACCACACTACACTACACTGACCACCACACTACACTGACCACCACACTACACTGACCACCACACTACACTGACCACCACACTACACTGACCACCACACTACACTGACCACCACACTACACTGACCACTACACTACACTGACCACCACACTACACTACACTGACCACCACACTACACTACACTACACTGACCACCACACTACACTACACTACACTACACTGACCACCACACTACACTACACTGACCACCACACTACACTGACCACCACACTACACTGCACTACACTGACCACCACACTACACTACACTACACTGACCACCACACTACACTACACTGACCACCACACTACACTGACCACCACACTACACTACACTACACTACACTGACCACCACACTACACTACACTGACCACCACACTACACTACACTGACCACCACACCACACTACACTACACTGACCACCACACTACACTACACTGACCACCACACTACACTACACTGACCACCACACTACACTACACTACACTACACTGACCACCACACTACACTACACTACACTACACTGACCACCACACTACACTACACTACACTGACCACCACACTACACTATACTATACTGACCACCACACCACACTACACTACACTACACTGACCACCACACTACACTACACTGACCACCACACTACACTACACTACACTACACTGACCACCACACTACACTACACTGACCACCACACTACACTACACTACACTACACTGACCACCACACACTACACTGACCACCACACCACACTACACTACACTGACCACCACACCACACTACACTACACTGACCACAACACTACACTACATTACACTACACTGACCACCACACTACACTACACTGACCACCACACTACACTACACTGACCACCACACTACACTGACCACCACACTACACTACACTACACTGACCACCACACTACACTATACTACACTGACCACCACACTACACCACACTACACTGACCACCACACTACACTGACCACCACACTACACTGACCACCACACTACACTACCCTACACTACACTGACCACCACACTACACTGACCACCACACTACACTACACTACACTACACTGACCACCACACTACACTACACTACACTGACCACCACACTACACTACACTGACCACCACACTACACTGACCACCACACTACACTGCACTACACTGACCACCACACTACACTACACTACACTGACCACCACACTACACTACACTGACCACCACACTACACTGACCACCACACTACACTGACCACCACACTACACTACACTACACTACACTGACCACCACACTACACTACACTACACTACACTGACCACCACACTACACTGACCACCACACTACACTACACTACACTGACCACCACACTACACTACACTGACCACTACACTGACCACCACACTACACTACACTGACCACCACACTACACTGACCACCACACTACACTACACTACACTGACCACCACACTACACTACACTACACTGACCACCACACTACACTACACTGACCACCACACTACACTGACCACCACACTACACTGACCACCACACTACACTGACCACCACACTACACTGCACTACACTGACCACCACACTACACTACACTACACTGACCACCACACTACACTACACTGACCACCACACTACACTGACCACCACACTACACTGACCACCACACTACACTACACTACACTGACCACCACACTACACTACACTACACTACACTGACCACCACACTACACTGACCACCACACTACACTACACTACACTGACCACCACACCACACTGACCACCACACTACACTACACTGACCACTACACTGACCACCACACTACACTACACTGACCACCACACTATACTACACTGACCACCACACTACACTACACTGACCACCACACTACACTACACTGACCACCACACTACACTACACTGACCACCACACTACACTACACTGACCACCACACTACACTGACCACCACACTACACTGACCACCACACTACACTGACCACCACACTACACTACACTACACTGACCACCACACTACACTACACTACACTGACCACTACACTACACTACACTACACTGACCACCACACTACACTACACTACACTGACCACCACACTACACTACACTACACTGACCACCACACTACACTACACTACACTACACTGACCACCACACTACACTACACTACACTGACCACCACACTACACTGACCACCACACTACACTACACTACACTACACTGACCACCACACTACACTACACTACACTGACCACCACACTACACTACACTACACTGACCACTACACTACACTACACTGACCACCACACTACACTACACTACACTGACCATCACACTACACTACACTACACTGACCACCACACTACACTACACTACACTGACCACCACACTACACTGACCACCACACTACACTACACTACACTGACCACCACACTACACTACACTACACTGACCACCACACTACACTACACTGACCACCACACTACACTACACTACACTGACCACTACACTACACTACACTACACTGACCACCACACTACACTACACTACACTACACTGACCACCACACTACACTACACTACACTGACCACCACACTACACTACACTACACTGACCACCACACTACACTGACCACTACACTACACTACACTGACCACCACACTACACTACACTACACTGACCATCACACTACACTACACTACACTGACCACCACACTACACTACACTACACTGACCACCACACTACACTGACCACCACACTACACTACACTACACTGACCACCACACTACACTACACTACACTGACCACCACACTACACTACACTGACCACCACACTACACTACACTACACTGACCACTACACTACACTACACTGACCACCACACTACACTACACTGACCACCACACTACACTGACCACCACACTACACTGCACTACACTGACCACCACACTACACTACACTACACTGACCACCACACTACACTACACTGACCACCACACTACACTGACCACCACACTACACTGACCACCACACTACACTACACTACACTACACTGACCACCACACTACACTACACTACACTACACTGACCACCACACTACACTGACCACCACACTACACTACACTACACTGACCACCACACCACACTGACCACCACACTACACTACACTGACCACTACACTGACCACCACACTACACTACACTGACCACCACACTATACTACACTGACCACCACACAACACTACACTGACCACCACACTACACTACACTGACCACCACACTACACTACACTGACCACCACACTACACTACACTGACCACCACACTACACTGACCACCACACTACACTGACCACCACACTACACTGACCACCACACTACACTACACTACACTACACTACACTGACCACCACACTACACTACACTACACTGACCACTACACTACACTACACTACACTGACCACCACACTACACTACACTACACTGACCACCACACTACACTACACTACACTGACCATCACACTACACTACACTACACTGACCATCACACTACACTACACTGACCACCACACTACACTACACTGACCACCACACTACACTACACTGACCACCACACTACACTGACCACCACACTACACTGACCACCACACTACACTGACCACCACACTACACTACACTACACTACACTACACTGACCACCACACTACACTACACTACACTGACCACTACACTACACTACACTACACTGACCACCACACTACACTACACTACACTGACCACCACACTACACTACACTACACTGACCATCACACTACACTACACTACACTACACTGACCACCACACTACACTACACTACACTGACCACCACACTACACTGACCACCACACTACACTACACTACACTACACTACACTGACCACCACACTACACTACACTACACTGACCACCACACTACACTACACTACACTGACCACCACACTACACTACACTACACTGACCACCACACTACACTACACTACACTGACCACCACACTACACTACACTACACTGACCATCACACTACACTACACTACACTGACCACCACACTACACTACACTACACTGACCACTACACTACACTACACTGACCACCACACTACACTACACTACACTGACCACCACACTACACTACACTACACTGACCACCACACTACACTACACTACACTACACTACACTGACCACTACACTACACTACACTACACTGACCACCACACTACCCTACACTACACTACACTGACCACCACACTACACTACACTACACTGACCACCACACTACACTACACTACACTGACCACTACACTACACTACACTGACCACCACACTACACTGACTACCACACTACACTGACCACACTACACTACACTACACTACACTGACCACCACACTACACTGACCATCACACTACACTACACTACACTGACCATCACACTACACTACACTGACCACCACACTACACTACACTACACTGACCACCACACTACACTACACTGCATTACACTGACCACCACACTACACTGACCACCACACTACACTGACCACCACACTACACTACACTACACTGACCACCACACTACACTACACTACACTGACCACCACACTACACTACACTACACTGACCACCACACTACACTACACTACACTGACCACCACACTACACTGACCACCACACTACACCACACTACACTGACCACCACACTACACTGACCATCACACTACACTACACTACACTAACCACCACACTACACCACACTACACTGACCACCACACTACACTGACCACCACACTACACTGACCACCACACTACACTGACCACCACACTACACTGACCACCACACTACACTGACCACCACACTACACTGACCACCACACTACACTGACCACCACACTACACTGACCACCACACTACACTACACTGACCACCACACTACACTACACTACACTGACCACCACACTACACTGACCACCACACTACACTACACTGACCACCACACTACACTACACTACACTACACTGACCACCACACTACACTACACTACACTGACCACCACACTACACTACACTACACTGACCACCACACTACACTACACTACACTGACCACCACACTACACTACACTACACTGACCACTACACTACACTACACTGACCACCACACTACACTGACTACCACACTACACTGACCACCACACTACACTACACTACACTGACCACCACACTACACTACACTACACTGACCACCACACTACACTACACTGACCACCACACCACACTACACTGACCACCACACTACACTGACCACTACTATACTCTCCACTACACTGAGAACTACACTGACCACCACACTACACTACACTACACTGACCACCACACTACACTGACCACTACTATACTCTCCACTACACTGAGAACTACACTGACCACCACACTACACTACACTACACTGACCACCACACTACACTACACTACACTACACTGACCACCACACTACACTACACTACACTGACCACCACACTACACTACACTACACTGACCACCACACTACACTACACTACACTGACCACTACACTGACCACCACACTACACTACTACACTGACCACCACACTACACTACACTACACTACACTACACTACACTGACCACCACACTACACTACACTACACTGACCACTACACTACACTGACCACCACACTACACTACACTACACTACACTACACTGACCACTACACTACACTGACCACCACACTACACTACACTACACTGACCACCACACTACACTACACTGACCACCACACTACACTGACCACTACTATACTCTCCACTACACTGAGAACTACACTGACCACCACACTACACTACACTACACTGACCACCACACTACACCACACTACACTACACTACACTGACCACCACACTACACTACACTGACCACTACACTACACTGACCACCACACCACACTACACTGACCACTACACTACTCTGACCACCACACTACACTGACCACTACTATACTCTCCACTACACTGAGAACTACACTGACCACCACACTACACTACACTGACCACCACACTACACTACACTACACTGACCACCACACTACACCACACTACACTACACTACACTGACCACCATACTACACTGACCACTACTATACTCTCCACTACACTGAGAACTACACTGACCACCACACTACACCACACTACACTACACTACACTGACCACCACACTACACTACACTACACTGACCACCACACTACACTACACCACACTACACTGACCACCACACTACACTACACTACACTGACCACTACACTACACTGACCACCACACCACACTACACTGACCACTACACTACTCTGACCACCACACTACACTGACCACTACTATACTCTCCACTACACTGAGAACTACACTGACCACCACACTACACTACACTACACTGACCACCACACTACACTACACTACACTGACCACCACACTACACCACACTACACTACACTACACTGACCACCACACTACACTGACCACTACTATACTCTCCACTACACTGAGAACTACACTGACCACCACACTACACTACACTACACTGACCACCACACTACACCACACTACACTACACTACACTGACCACCACACTACACTACACTACACTGACCACCACACTACACTACACTACACTGACCACCACACTACACTACACTACACTGACCACCACACTACACCACACTACACTGACCACCACACTACACTACACTACACTGACCACCACACTACACTACACTACACTGACCACCACACTACACTACACTGACCACCACACTACACTACACTGACCACCACACCACACTACACTGACCACCACACTACACTGACCACTACTATACTCTCCACTACACTGAGAACTACACTGACCACCACACTACACTACACTGACCACCACACTACACTACACTACACTGACCACCACACTACACCACACTACACTACACTGACCACCACACTACACTACACTACACTGACCACCACACTACACTACACTACACTGACCACCACACTACACTACACTACACTGACCACCACACTACACTACACTACACTGACCACCACACTACACTACACTACACTGACCACCACACTACACTACACTACACTGACCACCACACTACACTACACTACACTGACCACCACACTACACTACACTACACTACACTGACCACCACACTACACTACACTGACCACCACACTACACTACACTGACCACCACACTACACTACACTGACCACCACACTACACTACACTGACCACCACACCACACTACACTGACCACCACACTACACTGACCACCACACTACACTGACCACTACTATACTCTCCACTACACTGAGAACTACACTGACCACCACACTACACTACACTACACTGACCACCACACTACACTACACTACACTACACTACACTGACCACCACACTACACCACACTACACTGACCACTACACTGACCACCACACTACACTACACTACACTGACCACCACACTACACTACACTACACTACACTGACCACCACACTACACTACACTACACTGACCACCACACTACACTACACTGACCACCACACCACACTACACTGACCACCACACTACACTGACCACTACTATACTCTCCACTACACTGAGAACTACACTGACCACCACACTACACTACACTACACTGACCACCACACTACACTACACTACACTGACCACCACACTACACCACACTACACTACACTACACTGACCACCACACTACACTACACTACACTGACCACCACACTACACTACACTACACTGACCACCACACTACACTACACTACACTGACCACCACACCACACTACACTGACCACCACACTACACTGACCACCACACCACACTACACTGACCACCACACTACACTGACCACTACTATACTCTCCACTACACTGAGAACTACACTGACCACCACACTACACTACACTGACCACCACACTACACTACACTACACTGACCACCACACTACACCACACTACACTACACTACACTGACCACCACACTACACTACACTACACTGACCACCACACTACACTACACTACACTGACCACCACACTACACTGACCACCACACTACACTGACCACCACACTACACTGACCACTACTATACTCTCCACTACACTGAGAACTACACTGACCACCACACTACACTACACTACACTGACCACCACACTACACTACACTACACTGACCACCACACTACACCACACTACACTACACTACACTGACCACCACACTACACTACACTACACTGACCACCACACTACACTACACTACACTGACCACCACACCACACTACACTGACCACCACACTACACTGACCACCACACTACACTGACCACTACTATACTCTCCACTACACTGAGAACTACACTGACCACCACACTACACTACACTACACTGACCACCACACTACACCACACTACACTACACTACACTGACCACCACACTACACTACACTACACTGACCACTACACTACACTGACCACCACACTACACTACACTACACTGACCACCACACTACACTACACTGACCACCACACTACACCACACTACACTACACTACACTGACCACCACACTACACTACACTACACTGACCACCACACCACACTACACTGACCACCACACTACACTGACCACCACACTACACTGACCACTACACTACACTGACCACCACACTACACTACACTACACTGACCACCACACCACACTACACTGACCACCACACTACACTACACTGACCACCACACTACACTGACCACCACACTACACTGACCACCACACTACACTGACCACCACACTACACTGACCACCACACTACACTGACCACCACACTACACTGACCACCACACTACACTGACCACCACACTACACTACACTGACCACCACACCACACTACACTGACCACCACACTACACTGACCACCACACTACACTGACCACCACACTACACTGACCACTACACTACACTACACTACACTGACCACCACACTACACTACACTGACCACCACACTACACTACACTACACTACACTGACCACCACACTACACTGACCACGACACTACACTGACCACGACACTACACTGACCACTACACTACACTACACTACACTGACCACCACACTACACTGACCACCACACTACACTGACCACCACACTACACTGACCACCACACTACACTGACCACTACACTACACTGACCACCACACTACACTGACCACTACACTACACTGACCACTACACTACACTGACCACCACACTACACTGACCACTACACTACACTGACCACCACACTACACTACACTGACCACCACACTACACTACACTACACTGACCACCACACTACACTACACTACACTACACTACACTACACTGACCACCACACTACACTGACCACCACACTACACTGCACTACACTGACCACCACACTACACTACACTACACTGACCACCACACTACACTACACTGACCACCACACCACACTACACTACACTGACCACCACACTACACTACACTGACCACCACACTACACTACACTACACTGACCACCACACTACACTACACTGACCACCACACTACACTACACTACACTACACTACACTGACCACCACACTACACTACACTACACTGACCACCACACTACACTACACTACACTGACCACCACACTACACTATACTATACTGACCACCACACTACACTACACTACACTGACCACCACACTACACTACACTGACCACCACACTACACTACACTACACTACACTACACTACACTGACCACCACACTACACTACACTGACCACCACACTACACTACACTACACTGACCACTACACTACACTGACCACCACACTACACTACACTACACTACACTACACTGACCACCACACCACACTACACTACACTGACCACAACACTACACTACATTACACTACACTGACCACCACACTACACTACACTGACCACCACACTACACTACACTACACTACACTACACTGACCACCACACTACACTGACCACCACACTACACTACACTACACTGACCACCACACTACACTATACTACACTGACCACCACACTACACCACACTACACTGACCACCACACTACACTACACTACACCACACTACACTGACCACCACACTACACTACCCTACACTACACTGACCACCACACTACACTGACCACCACACTACACTACACTACACTACACTACACTGACCACCACACTACACTACACTACACTGACAACCACACTACACTACACTGACCACCACACTACACTGACCACCACACTACACTGCACTACACTGACCACCACACTACACTACACTGACCACCACACTACACTACACTGACCACCACACTACACTGACCACCACACTACACTGACCACCACACTACACTACACTACACTACACTACACTGACCACCACACTACACTACACTACACTACACTGACCACCACACTACACTACACTGACCACCACACTACACTGACCACCACACTACACTACACTACACTGACCACCACACCACACTGACCACCACACTACACTACACTGACCACTACACTACACTGACCACCACACTACACTACACTGACCACCACACTACACTACACTGACCACCACACTATACTACACTGACCACCACACAACACTACACTGACCACCACACAACACTACACTGACCACCACACTACACTACACTGACCACCACACTACACTACACTGACCACCACACTACACTACACTGACCACCACACTACACTGACCACCACACTACACTGACCACCACACTACACTGACCACCACACTACACTGACCACCACACTACACTGACCACCACACTACACTGACCACCACACTACACTGACCACCACACTACACTACACTACACTACACTACACTGACCACTACACTACACTACACTACACTACACTGACCACCACACTACACTACACTACACTGACCACCACACTACACTACACTACACTGACCACCACACTACACTACACTACACTGACCATCACACTACACTACACTACACTGACCACCACACTACACTACACTACACTACACTGACCACCACACTACACTGACCACCACACTACACTACACTACACTACACTGACCACCACACTACACTACACTACACTACACTACACTGACCACCACACTACACTACACTGACCACCACACTACACTACACTACACTGACCACCACACTACACTACACTACACTGACCACCACACTACACTACACTACACTGACCATCACACTACACTACACTACACTGACCACCACACTACACTACACTACACTGACCACCACACTACACTGACCACTACTATACTCTCCACTACACTGAGAACTACACTGACCACCACACTACACTACACTGACCACCACACTACACTACACTACACTGACCACCACACTACACCACACTACACTACACTGACCACCACACTACACTACACTACACTGACCACCACACTACACTACACTACACTGACCACCACACTACACTACACTACACTGACCACCACACTACACTACACTACACTGACCACCACACTACACTACACTACACTGACCACCACACTACACTACACTACACTGACCACCACACTACACTACACTACACTACACTGACCACCACACTACACTACACTGACCACCACACTACACTACACTGACCACCACACTACACTACACTGACCACCACACTACACTACACTGACCACCACACCACACTACACTGACCACCACACTACACTGACCACCACACTACACTGACCACTACTATACTCTCCACTACACTGAGAACTACACTGACCACCACACTACACTACACTACACTGACCACCACACTACACTACACTACACTACACTACACTGACCACCACACTACACCACACTACACTGACCACTACACTGACCACCACACTACACTACACTACACTGACCACCACACTACACTACACTACACTACACTGACCACCACACTACACTACACTACACTGACCACCACACTACACTACACTGACCACCACACCACACTACACTGACCACCACACTACACTGACCACTACTATACTCTCCACTACACTGAGAACTACACTGACCACCACACTACACTACACTACACTGACCACCACACTACACTACACTACACTGACCACCACACTACACCACACTACACTACACTACACTGACCACCACACTACACTACACTACACTGACCACCACACTACACTACACTACACTGACCACCACACTACACTACACTACACTGACCACCACACCACACTACACTGACCACCACACTACACTGACCACCACACCACACTACACTGACCACCACACTACACTGACCACTACTATACTCTCCACTACACTGAGAACTACACTGACCACCACACTACACTACACTGACCACCACACTACACTACACTACACTGACCACCACACTACACCACACTACACTACACTACACTGACCACCACACTACACTACACTACACTGACCACCACACTACACTACACTACACTGACCACCACACTACACTACACTACACTGACCACCACACTACACTGACCACCACACTACACTGACCACCACACTACACTGACCACTACTATACTCTCCACTACACTGAGAACTACACTGACCACCACACTACACTACACTACACTGACCACCACACTACACTACACTACACTGACCACCACACTACACCACACTACACTACACTACACTGACCACCACACTACACTACACTACACTGACCACCACACTACACTACACTACACTGACCACCACACCACACTACACTGACCACCACACTACACTGACCACCACACTACACTGACCACTACTATACTCTCCACTACACTGAGAACTACACTGACCACCACACTACACTACACTACACTGACCACCACACTACACCACACTACACTACACTACACTGACCACCACACTACACTACACTACACTGACCACTACACTACACTGACCACCACACTACACTACACTACACTGACCACCACACTACACTACACTGACCACCACACTACACCACACTACACTACACTACACTGACCACCACACTACACTACACTACACTGACCACCACACCACACTACACTGACCACCACACTACACTGACCACCACACTACACTGACCACTACACTACACTGACCACCACACTACACTACACTACACTGACCACCACACCACACTACACTGACCACCACACTACACTACACTGACCACCACACTACACTGACCACCACACTACACTGACCACCACACTACACTGACCACCACACTACACTGACCACCACACTACACTGACCACCACACTACACTGACCACCACACTACACTACACTGACCACCACACCACACTACACTGACCACCACACTACACTGACCACCACACTACACTGACCACCACACTACACTGACCACCACACTACACTGACCACCACACTACACTGACCACTACACTACACTACACTGACCACCACACTACACTACACTGACCACCACACTACACTACACTACACTACACTGACCACCACACTACACTGACCACGACACTACACTGACCACGACACTACACTGACCACGACACTACACTGACCACTACACTACACTACACTACACTGACCACCACACTACACTGACCACCACACTACACTGACCACCACACTACACTGACCACCACACTACACTGACCACCACACTACACTGACCACTACACTACACTGACCACCACACTACACTGACCACTACACTACACTGACCACTACACTACACTGACCACCACACTACACTGACCACTACACTACACTGACCACCACACTACACTACACTGACCACCACACTACACTACACTACACTGACCACCACACTACACTACACTACACTACACTACACTACACTGACCACCACACTACACTGACCACCACACTACACTGCACTACACTGACCACCACACTACACTACACTACACTGACCACCACACTACACTACACTGACCACCACACCACACTACACTACACTGACCACCACACTACACTACACTGACCACCACACTACACTACACTACACTGACCACCACACTACACTACACTGACCACCACACTACACTACACTACACTACACTACACTGACCACCACACTACACTACACTACACTGACCACCACACTACACTACACTACACTGACCACCACACTACACTATACTATACTGACCACCACACTACACTACACTACACTGACCACCACACTACACTACACTGACCACCACACTACACTACACTACACTACACTACACTACACTGACCACCACACTACACTACACTGACCACCACACTACACTACACTACACTGACCACTACACTACACTGACCACCACACTACACTACACTACACTACACTACACTGACCACCACACCACACTACACTACACTGACCACAACACTACACTACATTACACTACACTGACCACCACACTACACTACACTGACCACCACACTACACTACACTACACTACACTACACTGACCACCACACTACACTGACCACCACACTACACTACACTACACTGACCACCACACTACACTATACTACACTGACCACCACACTACACCACACTACACTGACCACCACACTACACTACACTACACCACACTACACTGACCACCACACTACACTACCCTACACTACACTGACCACCACACTACACTGACCACCACACTACACTACACTACACTACACTACACTGACCACCACACTACACTACACTACACTGACAACCACACTACACTACACTGACCACCACACTACACTGACCACCACACTACACTGCACTACACTGACCACCACACTACACTACACTGACCACCACACTACACTACACTGACCACCACACTACACTGACCACCACACTACACTGACCACCACACTACACTACACTACACTACACTACACTGACCACCACACTACACTACACTACACTACACTGACCACCACACTACACTACACTGACCACCACACTACACTGACCACCACACTACACTACACTACACTGACCACCACACCACACTGACCACCACACTACACTACACTGACCACTACACTACACTGACCACCACACTACACTACACTGACCACCACACTACACTACACTGACCACCACACTATACTACACTGACCACCACACAACACTACACTGACCACCACACAACACTACACTGACCACCACACTACACTACACTGACCACCACACTACACTACACTGACCACCACACTACACTACACTGACCACCACACTACACTGACCACCACACTACACTGACCACCACACTACACTGACCACCACACTACACTGACCACCACACTACACTGACCACCACACTACACTGACCACCACACTACACTACACTACACTACACTACACTGACCACTACACTACACTACACTACACTGACCACCACACTACACTACACTACACTGACCACCACACTACACTACACTACACTGACCACCACACTACACTACACTACACTGACCATCACACTACACTACACTACACTGACCACCACACTACACTACACTACACTACACTGACCACCACACTACACTGACCACTACACTACACTGACCACCACACTACACTACACTACACTACACTACACTACACTGACCACCACACTACACTACACTGACCACCACACTACACTACACTACACTGACCACCACACTACACTACACTACACTGACCACCACACTACACTACACTACACTGACCATCACACTACACTACACTACACTGACCACCACACTACACTACACTACACTGACCACCACACTACACTGACCACCACACTACACTGACCACCACACTACACTACACTACACTGACCACCACACTACACTACACTACACTGACCACCACACTACACTACACTACACTGACCACCACACTACACTACACTACACTGACCACTACACTACACTGACCACCACACTACCCTACACTACACTACACTGACCACCACACTACACTACACTACACTGACCATCACACTACACTACACTGACCACTACACTACACTACACTGACCACCACACTACACTGACCACACTACACTACACTACACTGACCACCACACTACACTGACCATCACACTACACTACACTACACTGACCATCACACTACACTACACTACACTGACCACCACACTACACTACACTACATTACACTGACCACCACACTACACTGACCACCACACCACACTACACTACACTACACTACACTACACTGACCACCACACTACACTACACTACACTACACTACACTGACCACCACACTACACTACACTACACTGACCACCACACTACACTGACCACCACACTACACTGACCACCACACTACACTGACCACCACACTACACTGACCACCACACTACACTACACTGACCACCACACTACACTACACTACACTGACCACCACACTACACTGACCATCACACTACACTACACTACACTAACCACCACACTACACCACACTACACTGACCACCACACTACACTGACCACCACACTACACTGACCACCACACTACACTGACCACCACACTACACTGACCACCACACTACACTACACTGACCACCACACTACACTACACTACACTGACCACCACACTACACTGACCACCACACTACACTACACTGACCACCACACTACACTACACTACACTACACTACACTACACTGACCACCACACTACACTACACTACACTGACCACCACACTACACTACACTACACTACACTGACCACTACACTGACCACCACACTACACTACACTACACTGACCACTACACTGACCACCACACTACACTACTACACTGACCACCACACTACACTACACTACACTACACTACACTACACTACACTGACCACTACACTACACTGACCACTACACTACACTGACCACCACACTACACTACACTACACTACACTGACCACTACACTACACTGACCACTACACTACACTGACCACCACACTACACTACACTACACTGACCACCACACTACACTACACTGACCACCACACTACACTGACCACTACTATACTCTCCACTACACTGAGAACTACACTGACCACCACACTACACTACACTACACTGACCACCACACTACACTACACTACACTGACCACCACACTACACCACACTACACTACACTACACTGACCACCACACTACACTGACCACTACTATACTCTCCACTACACTGAGAACTACACTGACCACCATACTACACTACACTACACTGACCACCACACTACACTACACTGACCACCACACTACACCACACTACACTACACTACACCACACTACACTACACTACACTGACCACCACACTACACTACACTGACCACCACACTACACTACACTGACCACCACACTACACTACACTGACCACCACACCACACTACACTGACCACTACACTACTCTGACCACCACACTACACTGACCACTACTATACTCTCCACTACACTGAGAACTACACTGACCACCACACCACACTACACTACACTACACTGACCACCACACTACACCACACTACACTACACTACACTGACCACCATACTACACTGACCACTACTATACTCTCCACTACACTGAGAACTACACTGACCACCACACTACACTACACTACACTGACCACCACACTACACTACACCACACTACACTGACCACCACACTACACTACACCACACTACACTGACCACCACACTACACTACACTACACTGACCACTACACTACACTGACCACCACACCACACTACACTGACCACTACACTACTCTGACCACCACACTACACTGACCACTACTATACTCTCCACTACACTGAGAACTACACTGACCACCACACTACACTACACTACACTGACCACCACACTACACTACACTACACTGACCACCACACTACACCACACTACACTACACTACACTGACCACCACACTACACTGACCACTACTATACTCTCCACTACACTGAGAACTACACTGACCACCACACTACACTACACTACACTGACCACCACACTACACCACACTACACTACACTACACTGACCACCACACTACACTACACTACACTGACCACCACACTACACTACACTACACTGACCACCACACTACACTACACTACACTGACCACCACACTACACCACACTACACTGACCACCACACTACACTACACTACACTACACTGACCACCACACTACACTACACTACACTACACTGACCACCACACTACACTACACTGACCACCACACCACACTACACTGACCACCACACTACACTGACCACTACTATACTCTCCACTACACTGAGAACTACACTGACCACCACACTACACTACACTACACTGACCACCACACTACACTACACTACACTACACTGACCACCACACTACACCACACTACACTACACTGACCACCACACTACACTACACTACACTGACCACCACACTACACTACACTACACTGACCACCACACTACACTACACTACACTGACCACCACACTACACTACACTACACTGACCACCACACTACACTACACTACACTGACCACCACACTACACTGACCACCATACTACACTACACTACACTGACCACCACACTACACTACACTGACCACCACACTACACTACACTGACCACCACACTACACTACACTGACCACCACACTACACTGACCACCACACTACACTGACCACTACTATACTCTCCACTACACTGAGAACTACACTGACCACCACACTACACTACACTACACTGACCACCACACTACACTACACTGACCACCACACTACACTACACTGACCACCACACTACACTACACTGACCACCACACCACACTACACTGACCACCACACTACACTGACCACTACTATACTCTCCACTACACTGAGAACTACACTGACCACCACACTACACTACACTACACTGACCACCACACTACACTACACTACACTGACCACCACACTACACCACACTACACTACACTACACTGACCACCACACTACACTACACTACACTGACCACCACACTACACTACACTACACTGACCACCACACTACACCACACTACACTACACTACACTGACCACCACACTACACTGACCACTACTATACTCTCCACTACACTGAGAACTACACTGACCACCACACTACACTACACTACACTGACCACCACACTACACCACACTACACTACACTACACTGACCACCACACTACACTACACTACACTGACCACCACACTACACTACACTACACTGACCACCACACTACACTACACTACACTGACCACCACACTACACCACACTACACTGACCACCACACTACACTACACTACACTACACTGACCACCACACTACACTACACTACACTGACCACCACACTACACTACACTGACCACCACACCACACTACACTGACCACCACACTACACTGACCACTACTATACTCTCCACTACACTGAGAACTACACTGACCACCACACTACACTACACTACACTGACCACCACACTACACTACACTACACTGACCACCACACTACACCACACTACACTACACTACACTGACCACCACACTACACTACACTACACTGACCACCACACTACACTACACTACACTGACCACCACACTACACTACACTACACTGACCACCACACTACACTACACTACACTGACTACCACACTACACTACACTACACTGACCACCACACTACACTACACTACACTGACCACCACACTACACTACACTACACTGACCACCACACTACACTACACTACACTGACCACCATACTACACTACACTACACTGACCACCACACTACACTACACTGACCACCACACTACACTACACTGACCACCACACTACACTACACTGACCACCACACCACACTACACTGACCACCACACTACACTGACCACCACACTACACTGACCACTACTATACTCTCCACTACACTGAGAACTACACTGACCACCACACTACACTACACTACACTGACCACCACACTACACTACACTACACTGACCACCACACTACACTACACTACACTACACTACACTGACCACCACACTACACTACACTACACTGACCACCACACTACACTACACTGACCACCACACCACACTACACTGACCACCACACTACACTGACCACTACTATACTCTCCACTACACTGAGAACTACACTGACCACCACACTACACTACACTACACTGACCACCACACTACACTACACTACACTGACCACCACACTACACCACACTACACTACACTACACTACACTGACCACCACACTACACTACACTACACTGACCACCATACTACACTACACTACACTGACCACCACACTACACTACACTACACTGACCACCACACCACACTACACTGACCACCACACTACACTGACCACCACACTACACTACACTGACCACCACACTACACTGACCACCACACTACACTGACCACCACACTACACTACACTGACCACCACACTACACTGACCACCACACTACACTGACCACTACTATACTCTCCACTACACTGAGAATTACACTGACCACCACACTACACTACACTACACTGACCACCACACTACACTACACTACACTGACCACCACACTACACCACACTACACTACACTACACTGACCACCACACTACACTACACTACACTGACCACCACACTACACTACACTACACTGACCACCACACTACACTACACTACACTGACCACCACACTACACTACACTGACCACCACACTACACTACACTACACTGACCACCACACCACACTACACTGACCACCACACTACACTGACCACCACACTACACTGACCACTACTATACTCTCCACTACACTGAGAACTACACTGACCACCACACTACACTACACTACACTGACCACCACACTACACTACACTACACTGACCACCACACTACACCACACTACACTACACTACACTGACCACCACACTACACTACACTACACTGACCACTACACTACACTGACCACCACACTACACTACACTACACTGACCACCACACTACACTACACTGACCACCACACTACACTACACTACACTGACCACCACACTACACTACACTACACTGACCACCACACTACACTGACCACCACACTACACTACACTGACCACCACACTACACTACACTGACCACCACACCACACTACACTGACCACCACACTACACTGACCACTACTATACTCTCCACTACACTGAGAACTACACTGACCACCACACTACACTACACTGACCACCACACTACACTACACTACACTGACCACCACACTACACTACACTACACTACACTGACCACCACACTACACTACACTACACTGACCACCACACTACACTACACTGACCACCACACCACACTACACTGACCACCACACTACACTGACCACTACTATACTCTCCACTACACTGAGAACTACACTGACCACCACACTACACTACACTACACTACACTACACTGACCACCACACTACACTACACTACACTGACCACCACACTACACCACACTACACTACACTACACTGACCACCACACTACACTACACTACACTACACTGACCACCACACTACACTACACTACACTGACCACCACACTACACTACACTACACTGACCACTACACTGACCACCACACTACACTACACTACACTGACCACCACACTACACTGTTCACCACACTACACTGACCACCACACTACACTGACCACCACACTACACTGACCACCACACTACACTGACCACCACACTACACTACACTACACTGACCACCACACTACACTGACCACTACACCACACTACACTGACCACCACACTACACTGACCACCACACTACACTGACCACTACACTACACTGACCACCACACTACACTACACTGACCACTACACTACACTACACTGACCACCACACTACACTACACTACACTGACCACTACACTACACTACACTACACTGACCACCACACTACACTGACCACTACTATACTCTCCACTACACTGAGAATTACACTGACCACCACACTACACTACACTACACTGACCACCACACTACACTACACTACACTGACCACCACACTACACCACACTACACTACACTACACTGACCACCACACTACACTACACTACACTGACCACCACACTACACTACACTACACTGACCACCACACTACACTACACTGACCACCACACTACACTACACTACACTGACCACCACACCACACTACACTGACCACCACACTACACTGACCACCACACTACACTGACCACTACTATACTCTCCACTACACTGAGAACTACACTGACCACCACACTACACTACACTACACTACACTGACCACCACACTACACCACACTACACTACACTACACTACACTGACCACCACACTACACTACACTACACTGACCACTACACTACACTACACTGACCACTACACTACACTACACTGACCACCACACTACACTACACTACACTGACCACCACACTACACTACACTACACTGACCACCACACTACACTACACTACACTGACCACCACACTACACTACACTACACTGACCACCACACTACACTACACTACACTGACCACCACACTACACTACACTACACTGACCACCACACCACACTACACTGACCACCACACTACACTGACCACCACACTACACTGACCACTACACTACACTGACCACCACACTACACTACACTACACTGACCACCACACTACACTACACTGACCACCACACTACACTACACTGACCACCACACCACACTACACTGACCACCACACTACACTGACCACCACACTACACTGACCACCACACTACACTGACCACCACACTACACTGACCACCACACTACACTGACCACCACACTACACTGACCACCACACTACACTACACTGACCACCACACTACACTACACTGACCACCACACTACACTGACCACTACACTACACTGACCACCACACCACACTACACTACACTGACCACCACACTACACTACACTACACTACACTGACCACCACACTACACTACACTACACTGACCACGACACTACACTGACCACTACACTACACTACACTGACCACTACACTACACTACACTGACCACTACACTACACTACACTGACCACCACACTACACTACACTGACCACCACACTGACCACCACACTACACTGACCACCACACTACACTGACCACCACACTACACTGACCACCACACTACACTGACCACCACACTACACTGACCACCACACTACACTGACCACCACACTACACTGACCACCACACTACACTGACCACTACACTACACTGACCACTACACTACACTGACCACCACACTACACTGACCACCACACTACACTGACCACTACACTACACTGACCACCACACTACACTACACTGACCACCACACTACACTACACTACACTGACCACCACACTACACTGACCACCACACTACACTACACTGACCACCACACTACACTACACTACACTGACCACCACACTACACTACACTGACCACCACACCACACTACACTACACTGACCACCACACTACACTACACTGACCACCACACTACACTACACTACACTGACCACCACACTACACTACACTACACTGACCACCACACTACACTACACTACACTGACCACCACACTACACTACACTACACTGACCACCACACTACACTACACTACACTGACCACCACACTACACTATACTACACTGACCACCACACTACACTACACTACACTACACTGACCACCACACTACACTACACTACACTGACCACCACACTACACTACACTACACTACACTGACCACCACACTACACTACACTGACCACCACACTACACTACACTGACCACCACACTACACTACACTACACTACACTGACCACCACACTACACTACACTACACTACACTGACCACCACACACTACACTGACCACCACACTACACTACACTGACCACCACACCACACTACACTACACTGACCACCACACCACACTACACTACACTGACCACAACACTACACTACATTACACTACACTGACCACCACACTACACTACACTACACTGACCACCACACTACACTACACTACACTACACTACACTGACCACCACACTACACTGACCACCACACTACACTACACTACACTGACCACCACACTACACTATACTACACTGACCACCACACTACACTGACCACCACACTACACTACACTACACCACACTACACTGACCACCACACTACACTACCCTACACTACACTGACCACCACACTACACTGACCACCACACTACACTACACTACACTACACTGACCACCACACTACACTACACTACACTGACCACCACACTACACTACACTGACCACCACACTACACTGACCACCACACTACACTGCACTACACTGACCACCACACCACACTACACTACACTGACCACCACACTACACTACACTGACCACCACACTACACTGACCACCACACTACACTACACTGACCACCACACTACACTACACTACACTGACCACCACACTAAACTACACTGACCACCACACTACACTGACCACCACACTACACTACACTACACTGACCACCACACCACACTGACCACCACACTACACTACACTGACCACTACACTACACTGACCACTACACTACACTGACCACCACACTACACTACACTGACCACTACACTACACTGACCACCACACTACACTACACTGACCACCACACTATACTACACTGACCACCACACAACACTACACTGACCACCACACTACACTACACTGACCACCACACTACACTACACTGACCACCACACTACACTACACTGACCACCACACCACACTACACTGACCACCACACTACACTGACCACCACACTACACTGACCACCACACTACACTGACCACCACACTACACTGACCACCACACTACACTACACTACACTGACCACTACACTACACTACACTACACTGACCACTACACTACACTACACTGACCACTACACTACACTGACCACCACACCACACTACACTGACCACCACACTACACTACACTACACTGACCACCACACTACACTACACTACACTGACCACCACACTACACTACACTACACTGACCACCACACTACACTACACTACACTGACCACCACACTACACTACACTGACCACCACACTACACTACACTGACCACCACACTACACTACACTGACCACCACACTACACTACACTGACCACCACACTACACTACACTACACTACACTACACTACACTGACCACCACACTACACTACACTACACTACACTGACCACCACACTACACTACACTACACTGACCACCACACTACACTACACTACACTACACTGACCACCACACTACACTACACTACACTGACCACCACACTACACTACACTGATCACCACACTACACTACACTACACTGACCACCACACTACACTACACTACACTACACTGACCACCACACTACACTGACCACCACACTACACTGACCACCACACTACACTACACTGACCACCACACTACACTACACTACACTGACCACCACACTACACTACACTACACTGTTCACCACACTACACTGTTCACCACACTACACTGACCACCACACTACACTGACCACCACACTACACTGACCACCACACTACACTGACCACCACACTACACTACACTACACTGACCACCACACTACACTGACCACTACACCACACTACACTGACCACCACACTACACTGACCACCACACTACACTGACCACTACACTACACTGACCACCACACTACACTACACTGACCACTACACTACACTACACTGACCACCACACTACACTACACTACACTGACCACTACACTACACTGACCACTACACTGACCACTGTACTATACTGTCCAATACACCATACTGACCACTATACTGTGCACTACACTGTCCACTACAATACAGTGACCATTACACTGACCACCATACTACACTACACTACACTGACAACCATACTACACTACACTGACAACCATACTACACTACACTGACCACCATATTATACTATACTACACTACACTGACCACCATATTATACTATACTACACTACGCTGACCACCATATTATACTATACTACACTGCACTGACCACCATATTATACTATACTACACTGCACTGACCACTATACTACACTGTCTGCTGCCTACAGTTGACTGACACTCGTAGCTCACTCAGGCCAACAACTACAAAACCTCCGATTAGCCCCCCTTCCACAAATGACACCTTTTTATTCTATAATCTTAGTTCAAGCCCTCATTCAGACCTCAGATCAGCCACCCCCATGCAGACCTCAGGTTTTTGTCATGTGACATTTTCATCACATGACCAGAAGCAGGAAGTGGAGATAGATTTCCTCATTCTTCTATACCAGGGATATGCAATTAGCGGACCTCCAGCTGTTGCAGAACTACAAGTCCCATCAGGCATAGCAAGACTGACAGCCACAAGCATGACACCCATAGGCAGAGGCATGATGGGACTTGTAGTTTTGCAACAGCTGGAGGTCCGCTAATTGCATATCCCTGTTCTATACCAAGCTGTATAGCATTCTTCCATCTATAATTTGTACCAAGCTGTTCATAGCTCTAATACCCCCATCAGGTGTTCAAGTGAGTTTTCTAGTACATAGAGTTGAACCCAGTAAAGACTGGTACATGCCACAGGAACTGGTAGGCATAATTTACGAACCAAAACTGTATCAGGTAAATCGGTACTATCAGAAGTTTTATATTATTGAGATTTTTTTTGTCTAAAGGCAATTAGGTCATATTTTAAAGATTATCAAAAAGAGGTAGGTGGGCATGTGCGCTAACTATAATAGCATTGATATTTGAAAGCAGCCAGCACAGTTCGTTGATCATCAAACAATAAAAATAATAGTCTAAAATGCAGCGCTTAACCACTTCAGCCCCGGAAGATTTGGCTGCCCAATGACCGGGCCATTTTTTGCGATACGGCACTGCGTCGCTTTAACTGACAATTGCGCGGTCGTGCGACGTTGTACCCAAACAAAATTGACGTCCTTTTTTTTCCACAAATAGAGCTTTCTTTTGGTGGTATTTGATCACCTCCTGTGGTTTTTATTTTTTGCGCTATAAACAAAAAAAGAGCGTAAATTAAAAAAACGAAAAAAAAAAACTATCTCTTTTACTTTTTGCTATAATCAATATCCCAATAAAGTGAAAAAAAAAATGTTTTACTGAGTTTAGGCTGATATGTATTCTTCTACATTTTTTTTTTTTGGTAAAATAAATCGCAATAAGCGTATATTGATTGGTTTGCGCAAAAGTTATAGCGTCTACAAACTATGGGAATGATTTATTTATTTATTTTTTATTTATTTTTTTGCGGTGCACAGGTCGGACACTTTTGACACATTTTTGGGACCATTGACATTTACAGAGCGACTAGTGCTATAAATATGCACTGATTACTATGTAAATGTCACTGGCAGGGAAGGGGTTAACACTAGGGGGCGATCAAGGGGTTAACTGTGTTCCCAATTGTGTGTTCTAACTATGGGGAGAAGGGGACTCGCTATAGGAGATGACGGATCGTGGTTTCTACTTTATAGAAACACACAATCTGTCTTGTCTCCTCAGACAGCACAGGGTTTTGTGTGTTCACACAAACCCCCATTCTCCCCCTCGTGCACCCTCTGGTGGCTCTCCTGGGCGAAGCTATGTATGTATGTATGTATAGCGGTCCCACCCGCTCTCTCCCTTCTTCTCGGCTGGTTTACTCGTCTAGGGGAACCAGGGGGGGGGGTGAGATGCTGCCACCAGCTCGCCCCTCTTAGGTGTGTAGAGGTTTGAGCTATGATCTTTACGAGGTAGCGACGGGCATGAGGCACCTTTTTTATGTGTGTCCATACAAAGTCATTGTACCACCTCCTGCCGGCAGGCCTCCACCTCGTACAACAACTCTTTGGACAAATACGGGTACTCCCACCCGTATTCACTGGCAACTTTTTGGCAGAAAAGCCTCTGTAGCCTGGACAAGGGTGGCATCGTGGAGCGGTCTCCCTCTCCAGGCAGAACAATCGATTCTGGGTGCCGAGGTGCCTTGACCACCTCCAAACTGGGCGTAGGCGACCGCAGCGGCACCCTCTTCACCTGAGAAGATGGCGCAGGTAACTCTGGGGGCGGAAGGGCAAGCAGGGGACTGGATCCCTCCTCAGGCACCGAGGCCTCCACCCGGGGTGTACTATCCCCTGTAGACATGGGTGAGTCCCTAGGTGCACGGGACGAGGCCAGGGGTACTTTGTCCCAACCCTTCCGTTCAAATAGTTCATCTATTTGTCCATCTCCTGCATCGGAGACCGACTCTAGATCGGAGGTGTCATACTCTTCTGCGGGTAGGCAATTTCCCTGTAGATGTGGAATCGCCCCCCTCACCCCCTCCCACGGGCTCCGATAACTGCGGATCCCCGACACCTCCAACCAAATAAGTCCCGTTCCCTGGCTTACCTCGGCCGATACTTGAACATAAAGGTCCGGGAATTTTCCCACTGGATCCATCCGGGCCAGGCAAGCGCAGGGGTTGTCCTCCATCTCGGCCGCTGGAAGCTTTTGTGAAACTGACCTTCCTTTTGGGCGCTGGGAGTAGGGAATCTGTGGTGACCGAAGCAGCATCTTCGGCTTTAAAATCCTCCGTCCATTTGTTCGCGACTTCAACAGAAGTCTCTGCAGTGCACGGGGGAATGACTGTGCAAGCTCTGACTTCTCCTTGTAGAGTGGTGGCGCCTGTTAGGCAGTTGAGGTGGAAGGCTCTCGGCCTTTCTATTGGTTGCTCCACTTCAAAAATGAACTCGCCACAGGCCTTGCAGCGACTGAAGGGCTTTAGCTGTACCACCAGTCCCGAACAGCCGGGACAAATCATACCCAGGGCTTCAACGTCCTTGCATGTGTACAGGGCGAATTGTCCCCGGGGCTTGAGCCGAATACCCGTATCCATAGCGGAGACAGCAATGGGGTTTGCCCTTGTAGTAGATGCGGTGGGGACCCATGATGCGGTAGAAAGCATGCTGACCGTTGACTGCTCCATCGCGCACTGAAGAACTGGCGCCAAAGTCTCCACGTGTATCTCCACACATGGCCAGACTCCTCCCCTTTGGTGCAACACTTCACGGGCCTTTTCCTCGTCACGCCCACAAACTGAGCAGGGAGGGTGTGCCTCGTGGCGTGCCGGCCAACATGGCTGACCTCCTCGGAAATTTTCTGGGGGGGGGTAAAAGTCAAGTTCTGACAGTTTCAGCTCCATTGACACGGAACACAAATCCCGGACCCAGAGCCCCCACGTGTAGCGGTCCCACCCGCTCTCTCTCCCTTCTTCACGGCTGGTTTACTCGTCTAGGGGAACCAGGGGGGAGGGGTGAGATGCTGCCACCAGCTCGCCCCTCTTAGGTGTGTAGAGGTTTGAACTATGATCTTTACCTTCGGGTCTGTGTCCCTGTCCAGAGATTCCACTTCAAAAATGACCAGTAGATGGGTAAATATAGAACACTTTGCTCCCAGAAAAGTAAGCCCACACCAGGTGACAGTACAACATCTATATTTATTTCCGCAGAGATAAATATGCCTCTTTGCAAGCAGACAGGTTGATACAAACACGAACTTGGGGGGGGTGAGGGTTCAGGCACAATCCTTTCGGATCAGAAGTTGCTAGGAACTCACAACAACTTTTGGCGCATGGTCGCTGCCACCGACCATGAGGTTGGTCCCTGCCACAGACCGGGTGAATGATGAGGTCTCTGCCACAGACCTGATGTAGCTGGGTCTCTGCAAAGACCATAGAACATGAACTACCTTCTAATGGCGACCCCTGTTAGGGAGATGATCCATCCTGGACGGTCCCCAGAGGCCTGCACTGTCACCAGCCAATGCTGCCCTGGATCTTCAGGCCAGGTCACCTCTCTGGTTCTCCTCGCCCGAGACTCGGGTCCCCTCACTCGGTGGGCCCCCTAGGCATCTTCTCCCATGCGGGACCCAGTCGAAAGTACTGGGCCCCGGGTCTTTGCTAGTACCTCACCCCAGGCCTAAGGTGCCTGGGATGGAACTCGAACTCCCTCGCACCCAGGCCTAGGGCACCTGGGCGCGGATGACCGAACAGCAGCCCCCAGGCTGAAGGTGCCTGGGGCTCGAACCTCGTGCGCAAGATGTCCGCCCCCTTTATACCCTCTCCCAGCAGGCACAGCGGGTTCCCCGCCCGGCCATACTACTGCCGCGAGAGGACACAAAGGGCACGACCCTACAATGATGGTTCAACCCCAGCCCCAGGCAACAGCGCCACCCAGCGGCCGCAGGGAACTGAGCACCATTATATCCTCCACGAATCAAATTGGCCATAGTTTCCTAACAGTGTATCTGGGTCATACTACCACCCAGATAATCCCCCTAAATGTTAACCCCCGCTACATATATATATGTGTGTGTGTGTGTGTGTGTGTGTGTGTATATGTATGATGTGTGTGTGTGTGTGTGTGTGTGTGTATATATATATATATATATATAAGCCGGTTGAATTTCGTATGACAGTTCTTTCAATGAAGGAATAGAGAATATGAAGGACCCTTCACCAGCTTCAGTGTGTGAGGAAAGGCACACCACACCTAAGTGAATCCAATCTGCTTACCAGAAGGTAATGATAAATGAGCATGTAATCATTAATCACCAGAAGCCAGGGTATCCCTCTCCAAATACTGCAGGTAAACCATGAGAGGATCCAATCATCAAATCACATAGTGATCTTGTGGCGAATCCCCCGCAAAGACCACTTTTATCTTTTTAAAGAGAACCGCACATCTCATTTAATCAACACATATGCCATCATTCAATATTTTCTCCATTTTAAACCATAAAGCCCATCCCTCTATAGCAGTGGTTCGCAACCTGTCTAGTGCCGTGACCCCTTGATTAAATCTCCCAAGTTGTGGGGACCCCTAACAGTAAAATTATTTTCATAGCGTGGGTTGTCGGCACCCATGGCAAGACAAGTAATTTGCATCCCTAACCCACGGATATTTGGCGCTTCCGGAGTCCCTTCCGCTTGTACGGTATTAAACCTCTTCTGGTACATTTTAGGATGTACCATTCTTTCTCCTTTTTTTTTTTTTTTTTTTTTTTTTTTTCTCCTTTCTTTCCCTTTTTATCTCTCTCTATCCTAATTTCTTTTCTTTTATTTTTTTTCTCCCCATCCCTTTCTCCAGCTGTTTTTTTTCTTTTTTCAAATCGCATGTCAAATTGGCGGCAATGACACCGTCCTAATCAGTGCGACGCCGCATCTGCGGCGCTGCACCGATTTCAAAAAGTTGTTTTCTGTACAAATTTTTGCGATTTCAGGCCACGATTTACATTGACATCTGTGCAGAAACCTACACAGATGTCTCTGTAATCGCGGCTAAAATTGGGACTGACAAGCGTGAACTCGCACGGCTTCACTCCCGCAGCGCAGTGTGGACCTGGACTAATCCCTTGTTTTCTTCTCTTCTGTTTGTAGGTATGCCAGCCTGTACTTCTGCTGTGCCATAGAGGATCAGGACAATGAGTTGTTGACACTGGAGACTGTCCATCGACTTGTAGAGCTGCTTGATAAATACTTTGGCAATGTAAGTAATCCCAAACGCATACATGGATGTGGATGAATCATATTTTTGGACCATAAAAGTGAGATTTAAAGTAAAACCTTCCTGAGAAAAATATATATCTGCAATTGTTTACCTGTTCCTGAAAATGCTATTTGCTGACTTTGAACAGTCATGCAGATCAGAAGAGGCCTTTTCTGCATTCTGTCTCCAGCCCACACACTCAAAGTATGGAAGCCAGAGGACCAGTATCACAGCCAAGCATCTGGCAATTGTGAAGTCATCAATGGCAGTCTTCATGTTTGTGTCATGATAGGTTTTCTTTATGGCAAACTGGGTTTTTTAAGGCTAACTGTAGAAGCACAATAATTTTACAGTTTGATAAGACCCTCTTGCCTCCTTTCTTGTCCTCCATGATATTTGAAACCATTACCATACCCCAAAAAGCCTTCAAGAAGATTTGCAGAATGCACAGATTAAACCAAACCTTTTTTTTATGATTTCAAGTGAAAGCTGTTGAGATATCTGAATACAGGCTATTGCATATATGTATTTTTTTTTATTTTTTTTATCTTTTAAGCCTGGAAGACTGATAATGTAGAGATAAGGTAACATTCAAACACCTGAAGCAAATTTGTCTTTGCCAGGTCTGCTTTAAATATATTGGGAGTTATGGATTTCCTTCCCCTCTATTAAGGAGGGTTAGACATTCAAATTTTTTGTTTGAGTGTGTGCCTGACTGCTAGAAATACATAAGAAAGGACATTGAGATGATGATCTGTTACCAATTTAGGAGTTCTTTCCAGTTTAGGAGTTCTTGACTCACATTTTGCCATTTCAAGTCAGGCAGCAGAAGAAAAACCTAAATTACCTTCTCTTTATAAACGTATTTTTGGTAAACAGTTTTTAATATGAGTCGTGGTCAAAAAGGTACAGTTTTAGGATAGTGATTTAGTGAGGGGAGCAATAATTTTTGTACATTTTGCAGTCATCTGTGTATCCACTAATCCCATGGGAGAAAGCTGCCCAATATTTGCTGCTTCATTTTGCCCAGGTGACAACTTGAATCGGTGGCAGCACTGGAAAGTTGCACAAATTTCTTTATATTTATTTCCTTAGCCTTATTTAATAACACATAGGGCAAAACTAACAGCAGGCGGGCATAATACATTTTTTGTTTTGGCTATGCTAAACGCAGTGGACCTCTTTTCCACCTGTCATTTTCAGGACTGTTTTGCAGTGTAAAAAAAAAAAAAAAAAAATTCCCAATTCATGCGTTTGGTTCTGTGTAAAAATGTCTTTATTTTTTTTTTTATTTTTTTTTCATGACAGGAAAAGTTCTTTTGATAGGGCTTGTAGATACCGCATGATAAAGTTCATATGTAAGGCTAGCCACAGGAATGGATTCCCCATCCACACAAGCAGGGTGCATGGTGGAATATTTCGCTGTCAGAATACACCTAGAGCACTGCAGCTGATTGGCTGCAGGGGCTCATCGAATGAACATTTTCCAACATTCCCATTCCTGTTAGATCTACTCTGTCAAGCCCTGAAGGCTGAAGCTCACTGTCGGCTGACATCACAGATCCGGTCCAAGATCGTGACAATGAAGTCGGGATGTGCCCACATGCCTGAACTGGCAGCCAGCTCAGCCTCTCAGCGTGCTTCTGAGAGACTGAGCCGGCTGCTACTGCCCCCTTCCCCACAGCCCAGCACTCCAGTGAGTGTGGGAGGGGCAGAGCAGAGAGCCCGTGCCTGACAGTCACCAGCACTATGCTCAGCGAGCTGTGAGAACCAATCGATCGGCAGTGTTTGATCCATAGTTCTCAGTGTTTAAAGCTGGCGGGGGACAGATGCTGCATCCACCTTGGTTTGTATGATTCTGCATTAAAAAAAAAAAAGCCATACTTCTGTTTTTAATCTATTAAAAGTTGAAGGTTTTTGTCCCTCTTGGTTTCCAGCTCATTTGCCTTTTTTCTTTTTCTTTTTTTTCTTTTTCTTTTTTTTCTTTTTCTTTTTCTTTTTCTTTTTCTTTTTGTCAGAAAATCTAAATAGGTGAAAGGGGCAGATTAACCTCAACTTGCAGAAATAGTTGAAATTTACATACGGTATAAGTCTATATTAATGTACATATAAGTCTATATCCCCTCCTCTATTAATTGTTTTGTAATAGGGTTTCCTGGAAGGTAGCTTCTGCTTTTTGCATTATTTTCATCATATGCTTAAAAAGAAGTATGGGGAACTTTTCTGGCCATACTTCAATTTTAGGACCCAGGCATGCACTTACTTTTGCTCTTCTGTGACCCAGAGTCGGCTGACAGTGAGCAATTGCCCATGTGGCAGCGCTGCTCCAGGTGCTGGAAGGATGCTGACCATATAGTTAGGATCCACCCAGCTTCCATGATTCAGAGCTGGAGCCAGCTGCGTTCCCCCTCTCTCCAGCCCTGTGCTCCAGAGAGCACTAAAGGAGCAGAGCGGAGAGCAGTCAGTGCTCTCCGCTTCAAGCTGACCAATAACTGAGCGATTAGCAGTCATGTGGCATGGAACTGCTGCAGCATCAGACTGATGCTGCAGCATAGATGCAAAAATAGATTCTGTGTTTTTTTTTTTTTTTTTTTTAATATGCCCCAAACTTCAAATTTAATTTTACAGTGCCCTTTGTGCTGAGAGCTACAATATAATGTATGAATTATGTGAATACTACAGCTGTTTTTATATCTTCTAGGTCTGTGAGCTGGACATTATATTTAATTTTGAGAAAGCATATTTTATTTTGGATGAATTTCTGATGGGTGGAGAAATTCAGGAGACCTCCAAAGAGCAAGTGGTGAGAGCCATTGAGGATGCTGACATGTTACAAGAGGTAACCGTGGTTCTTTTTGTTTAATTATGATCATTTTAACCACCCTAACCCTCTAGCTGGTAGTTGCTGATTCTTGCACAGTTAATTTTTCTTTGTCAATACAAGGAAACTCTCTGCAAAATTGTTCCTTTTCCATGCTTTTCATTCTGGAATTTTGTGATTATTACCATGCTTTATGCATTTATTTGTCAAGAATTACTCGTACCTGCTGTCAATTTAGTCCTTTCAGATTTGCTGTATTTCAGGGTTTGTGTTCTGATTTGGCCAGAAGGAATCCCTCAGGACCTATTCTGCTTAGGGACCAGGAAAACCCTAGATAGCCAATAACAAAATCCCAAAGGTGGCTGAAGGACAAAGTGCTTAGGTTATAAGGTGCTATAGCCAGCTTTATATATTGGCACCAATGCAAGTGCAAGGACCAAGACATCCAGCCCTAGTGGACTGAAAGTCCATGACTTAGTCCTGATCGACCTAGCCCTAGCCAGCCGTAGAATGGACGTAAGACAATGAACCTAGCCCTAAGCCCTATGGTTTTGGAAAAAAAAGAAGAATGGTGCCTTGTTCTTTTTACTAAGCTGTAGATCCTAAGCTCTGGCCCACGACTTAAACCCTAAGCTGCAGAGCCAGTGAATTGTGCCATTAGTCTAGTTTATCGCTTAGACTTGTCTGAATATGAAGTATCCCTACATATAACAATTTTTTTTTCTTCTATTGCTAAGCGCTGGAGGAAATAACCTCTCCCAGCCCAAAAAAAACAGTAATATCTTTAAAAGTGAATATCCAAATTCCTGGCAGGTTTGCCTTCAGTCCCAAGGGTCCAAGTTGTGGCTTGATAGGGTTATCAAGGCTTTTGTCCATTACGATTCCTGATAATTAAGAAACCAAGCCTCGGTTGGCAAGGGGCATTAATTGTCCCCAAGACTGAGGATCTGACTTGCAACGGGAAAACACCATTTCAAGCAACAGTCAAGGGACTAGGTCACAAGCCCTGGACAGTTGAGCAATGATTTTATTTTACAGATTGACAATGTAAACCCCATGGACAACTCTTAGTAGTAAATGAGAATCTTTTAGCCCTTAATAAAATTGTTGTAACCTGGAAAAGGTGTGCACTTAAAACAACAATTGCAAAATAATAACTTCTGGCACTGTCCTGAAGGGGAAATTCGATAACCTGAAAAAGTTTGGATGACCTTTCATTGTTTTTTTAATGCTAGAAAGACATCAGTGTAACATTAAATATACCAGGGTTTGCAGAGTTTGTGTAAATTGTTGTAATTTAATTTTTGCAGACAATGGAAGAATACATGAACAAACCAACTTTTTAATCTGGAAAATGGATTCTCTATCTTCTGTAACAAGAGCAGAGTATATGCCGAGGGTTTGTTTGGACAACGAAGGCTGTAGTCAGCCGCAGTGCTCTCGCTGAAGACATGGCACCGCTGGGCGGGCCACCTGCCAACAAGGGAACGTGGAATCATGTGGGACATAACCAGGACTACCTTAGGGAATCCTTTGTAGCAGCATGGACCTAAGCACACCCTATACACAGGGAATAAATGTATGCAAAGGAAATCTTGCTTTTTAAAATCACAAATAAAATATTTTTATATGTATATTTTGGGCTCTTGTAATATTAAGAATAGTCACAATTAACAATCACAGCCAACAGTAGTATAAAGAAATTCTTTACTTTTAATGCCAGCTGCCATTATTCTCTATTCTTTATAAATAGTTTTCTTTAATGGTGTGGATTTGCTGAAGTGTTTTCCAAACTGGAAGTTTTTTTTATATTAAAAAAACATATATTTATATACGTAACATTTTATATAAAAATAGTAGTGTCTTTATAGTGCTGGCACAGTGGAAACCTAATCAACTACGCACAGAATCAACACCAAATGTCTATTTACAACAAACCCTTTGCCTTTTTTTTATTTATTTTTATAGCATTTGTTGTCTGGTTTAAATGATTATGACGCACCCACTACACTGATTAATCCAGTTTATTTTTTGCAATTCTTTGCTTAGGACATATACAAAACAGACTCCATTACAGTAATACAGACTTCTTTGCACCTCCACAAAATGTACTACAGGTACTGCTCAAACATGCATGTAGAAAACCATTAAACCCATGCAAAAGGCAGTCAAAATTGCATAATCGAGAGAGGCATGGCCCCCAGTTTTGAGGTATACTCCTGATCCAGCTCGGTTTACAGGTCACCTACTACATCCATTTAGATATTTCAGAAATCGATGACTACAACTCTGATATCTATTTCAGTCTTGGAACACTCCATCTTCTGCCATAGAGAAACATTTTCAGGGTCATGTGTCGTCTGGGCATTATAATCCTAGACAGTTGAGCTCAGAGATATGACATCTACGCAGGCCATAGATAATGCAGTTTTTCTTTCCTTCCACCTTCCATCGCTAGTTCTTCTAGATTGTAAGCTCTAACGAGCAGGGCCCTCTGATCCCTCCTGTATTGTAATTGTACTGTCTTCCCTGATTTTGTAAAGTGCTGCGCAAACTGTTGGCGCTATACAAATCCTGTATAATTAATAATAATAGTTAGCCCGATTAACACGGTCAGTGTTGATGGGGAAATCCCTCCCACAGTGCTATTGTATTCTGCAGGTGGGGAGTGTGAGGAGCTGGCAGAACACAATGATTAGTGTTGCTGGCTCACTATTCGTTCAGGAAAAACCCAGCAGGCTGGTTATACACAAGTTGTTGATCGACTTTTGTGAATAACCAGGGTTCCCATACATGGACTCAAATTTGACCGGTCCCTGCTGAACCGGATGAATTTGATCCATGTATGGCCGGCTTTAGTATTGATAGGAGCAGGTATAATACATCCATGGGAGTGTACACAGATTGGTCAGAATAGGCGTTAAGGGGGAAGAAGCATTTTTAAGACTAGTTGGGTATATCTGTGCTGTTGGGGAGAGGAAAGAGCATTTTGTGAACAATGGGCAATGGCTAATGGCTGGGAAAAAGAAAGAGGAAAAAAAAAAAGAAAGAAAAAAGGAGGGCGCACCGACCTAGTGTATTACCACTTAGACGTTTTATTTAAAATATAAAAAAGCAGTAATCTTACTCACAAACGGAGCTTAAATAAAAGCTTATCGGACAAATCAGCTGGAAATTCTTTGGCACTTGCCGACTGGACTCGATGACAGAGAGGGTCGGACAGTACTTCAGACAACTGGATAGCTGACGCGTTTCTGGGGCGCACCCCTTTCCTCAGAGCCTAGATGGTCCATGATCGGCAGTGAGCAGTGAGCAGTGACATCACCCATAGGCTCCTATGGTCCATCCGTTGCCATCCCTTCTCTCCCCTGTAGCAGCCTTTGGCTGACACAGGAGACCCAGGGCATGTCATTGGCCCAGAGCAGCATGAAAATATTAAAATATACAGGTCTTTCTTACACAGGTTAGTCAGCATAGGTGTTAGAATCAGGGAGGGAACATTTTTAGGATAAGTTGGGTCTATCCCAGAAATCTCCTTTTTTTTTTTTTTTTTAAAGTAACTTTTGAAATAAAATTTTTACAAGCTTGTGCTTTGTTATTATCGTCTTGTCTTTGTTCCAGTCTAACTTTTGTTTGTTTGTTTTTCCTCTTTTTTTTTTTTAAAGATTTGGATAGGGTATGAAATACTTGGAACACTCCTGTCAGTTTTTTCAATTGCTGTTCATCGCTATTTTATGGAGATTTTCCTATCTTTTTCATTACTAGAGCGTTTTTTTATTGAGAAAAATAAGTTTGCAGTACAAAATGACATGAGATCTAAAACTACTTATCGAAAGATCAATTGGGTTACATGGTTAAAGAATGATCATCCAAATAGTTAAAGCGGAGCTCCACCCTAAAGTGGAACTTCCGCTCATCGGAACCCCCCCCCCCCTCCGGTGTCACATTTGGCACCTTTCAGGGGGAAGGGGGGTGCAGATACCTGTCTAAGACAGGTATTTGCACCCACTTCCGGGAGTCCTCTCTGCGGGTAGTGCGTCACTTTCCGCCCCCGCCCGTTTGTGTTCTAGGAAACACATGGCTCCCAGGACACAGCAGGGACCAGTGAGGACGGCGCTGCGCGACTTGCGCATGCGCCATAGGGAACCGGGCAGTGAAGCCGGAACGCTTCACTTCCTGATTCCCTCACCGAGGATGGCGGTGGGGGCAGCAGATAGACGAGTGATTGCTCGTCTTCTGCTGCAGACGTCGCTGGACTTCAGGACAGGTAAGTGTCCTAATATTAAAAGTCAGCAGCTGCAGTATTTATAGCTGCTGGCTTTTAATATTTTTTTAACGGCGGAGCTCTGCTTTAAGTATTCAAGGTTATACATGAAAATCATAATGCTATATGATCTTATCAGCTATGTGGTATGTCAAACAAGACTGCAGCCAGAAAGTCAAAAAGAAAACAATAACTCAGGTCATTCTTGAAGACGGAAAGTGAACCAAGGGTTCCATTTAGCGTTGTAGCTAGGGATGGAGTCATGCAGTGTGTGAAATATTTTTTCTGATAAAATTATTTGATCAATTCGAGAGATAACATGCAAGAATGGGACTGTGTTAGACTTCCACTTAAGGGCGATTGCCCAATGCAGCGCAATACAAATAGTGTGTAATAGTTTCATTAGGGGTTTCAGGATATCGGGGATTTTTTTTTTTTCAAATAGCAGACAGTGAGTATGTGTCAGAGACATGTGCCTACCCGCCAGCTTGTCCATTAGCTCCAGAGTCCCCCTCCAAGTAGGTTGCAGAGCTTCACATTCCCAGAACACGTGCAAAAAAGAACCTGGAAGAGCACATCCTCGGAAACAAGATAAGGATGTCTGCGGGTAGATCTTTCCCAATCGTAAAAGAGTATAGTACCAGCGGGTATATAATTTAATCGCTGTTTCCCTAATAGTAAGAGATTTGGTGCATTTACACATATTCTGCCAGTTAGCTTCCAAGTCTTTGTGATCGTATTTCAAGTTTATTTCACGTTCCCACTGGGTCATATGTTTTAATTTGGGACAATCTCTTGCCATCTCCATAGACTTGTACAGCCCGGGGATTGAAGCCTCGTACACACGACCAGTTTTCTGCTGGGAGAGCTTTTTGCTGAGAAAACCGTTCGTGTGTATGGTTTCTCAACAGACTGCTGGGAATCTCAACGAGAAAAATAGAGAACCTGCTCTCTCTTTTTTTCTCGTCGGGATTCTCTGCAGATTTTTCCTGCCGAGAAAACCGTTCGTGAGTATGCTTACCTGTTCCAGGTAAGCCCGCGCTTGCTCGATGAGACTTAGACGCATGCGCGGTAGCATACAAGGGTAGTGTAGGGTGTAGCAAGATGGCGGCGACGGCATCAAATGTGACGAGTGCTGGCTCGTCGTAGTCGATGATGTCACCGCGTTCTTGCCATTCAAAAGATCTGCGTTTTTTTGAAGTGGCCGTCTGTACACAGTGGAGAAAGGGAGTTACCGCTCCAGGTGAGTAGATTCTGCTGATTACTTGAATATTCAGGGAACTTTTGGGTGCTGGCGATGCACAAGGCAGGCAAACAATGGATGGATGAATGAAAATGGACAGCCGCACTCCAAAAAAACAACCTCTTACGGTTGCCTTTTATTGTAAAACAAGCAAGTGCACTACAGGTCACAGCAAAGCAAGGAATCAGCTAACGCGTTTCACACTGTAATATCAGTGCTTACTCATAGCTGAGTAATGAGTAAGCTATGAGTAAGCACTGATATTACAGTGTGAAACGCGTCAGATGATTCCTTGCTTTGCTGTGACCTGTAGTGCACTTGCTTGTTTTACAATAAAAGGCAACCGTGAGGTTTTTTTTTTAGGAGTACGGCTGTCCATTTTCATTCATCCATTGTTTGCCCGTCTGTACACAGGGCTTGGCAAGACAAGCGTGCCAGGAATCCCATCGAGAAAACCAACGGTTTTCAAATAGACGGGATTCCTGCCCGTGTGTACAGGGCTTTCGCCTTTCTGTCTAGGGGCAGTCTGGCAAAGGGACTCAAAAGAGGTGTGTGACTCAGAAGGGACAATTGCGTAGTGTGTCTGGAAAAAGTGACGGATTTGCAAGTATCTATACAATTCTCCTGCTGGGATATTTTTTTGGGCCTGCAGCTGGGAGAAAGAGACAAACTTCTCATCCTGCAGGAAATCCTCCAGTGTTGTCAAACCTTGGTCTGTCCACCACCCAAAAGCATCAGGGTCTTCAAAGGCCGAGTGGAGCCTAGGATCACCAAGGAATGAGGCACACAAAGATTTTCCTATCTTTTGTGTCACTGTTACACCAGGATGAGAATTAATCTTTTTTGTAACTGGGAAAGTAAGACATGGACAGTAAAACAAAAAATAAATTAAAAAAAGTCGTAAGTTCTAATTCTTACCAGCTGTACAAAGAAAGTTTTCGCTGCAGTCTCAGCCCCACTGGGGAGACAAAAAATAAGCGCAAACCTCACCTGTGGCAACATGGAGAGCAATCTGCCAGAAGTGGTAACCCATCCCTACTTTATACAAACTAGAAACAACGTTTCAGCTTTAAACCACCTAAAAACTTTTTTTATATCATTATAGTCTGTCTGTGAGATTATACACTATATTATAAAAAGTACACACACATGAACTTTAATGGCATCCCAGTCTTAGTTCGTAGGGATTGTATATTGAGTTGGCGCACCATTTGCAGCTATAACGGATTCAACTGTTCTGGGAAGGCTGTCCACAAGGTTTAGGAGTGTGTCTATGGGAACGTTCAACTATTCTTCCAGAAGCGCATTTGGGAGGTCAGGCACTGATGTGAAGATACAAAAAACGCAGTCATTTCCAGCGCTAATAGGTGTTCTGTGGTGAGGGGTAACAGGTATCAGGTTGGCCATGTCTTGGTAGGTTTGCAGTTGTGCCATACTCCTTTTTCGGATGTTGTATTGAACAGTGTTCCGTGAGATGTTTAAAGTTTGGGATATGTTTTTATAACCTAGCCCTGCTTTAAACTTCCCCACAACTCTATCACTGACCTGTCTGGTGTGTTCCTTGGCCTCCCTTATGCTGTTTGTTCACTAAGGTTCTCTAAAAAACCTCTGAGGTCTTCACAGAACAGCTGTATTTATACTGAGGTTAAATTATTACTATTTACTAATTAGGTAACTTCTAAAGGAAATTGGTTCCACTAGATTTTAGTTAGGGGTATCAGAGTAAAGGGGGCTTAATAGAAGTGCACGCCACACTTTTCAGATATTTATTTGTAAACAATTCTGAAAACCATTTATCATTTTCCTTCCACTTCACAATTATGTGCCACTTTGTGTTAGTCTATCACATAAAATCCCAATAAAATACATTTCCTGACAGACTCCATGGCAGACTACGTGTGGGTTAACCCCGCCTCCTCTCCACAGCTATAGGACCCCTTACCCATAAATTTGAGCTCACCTCTACAGACACGTGTTCCTTTTTTGTCCTCCTCACATGGACCCTTCATCATGCAATTCAGGTGCAGTACAGGATGTCTGTCGGATCAGGTACCAGTTGTGCGGTGCACCCAGGGCCCAGCTATGAGCAGGCGAGTGGTTTGGGCTGACGGATACCCCTATGGTGGAGGGATGTGGCCCCAGTGTACCATGATGGACGGTGGATATCGGCTGGCAAGGTCTGAATACTTCTCTACATCATTTCCATGGCAGATGGTTTTTGTGTGTAGTATGTCTTTTTCCTCTCTGCATGTGTTTCTGTCCATACAGCGCCATTTTCCATGTGGAACGCTTTCTGCGTTCCAGGACGCCATTCCATTCCTGATCCCGGCCTGCTGAACGTCCGCGCATGCGCAGAGCCACGGTGAAACCGAGGCTTGGTTTTCGCGCATGCGCGGTACGGCGGAGGGGTCAGGGGCCGCGCAGGCGCAGTAGGTCTGGTCCCCCCGGTGCATGTGCGCTGCGGGACCGGCCGTGACGTCATTCCGGCGGTTTATTTAAACTGCTGAAGACCCCCATACAGGTGGGATAACCTGTGGGCACATAGCGGCAGCATCCCGGAGCCCCGGCACTACCAGGACAGGGTAAGCACCTCATTGCAATGTAATGCATAGTTATGCTTAGTGTCTCTTAAAGGGACAGTTTAAAAAAAAAAAAAAAAAACAACTTTTTTTTTGTGCTGGTCTTGCATTGATTTGCTTATCCTTAGTCTAGGTAGTCTATTGTATTGGATCTTTCGTGTCTCCCTTATCATGGACTCATCTTCACCGCCATGTGGCCAGCCCTCCCGCACAAGGTATGTGCGGAGAAGGTAGGGGATTGGTGTCTTTAGTGCTTTTGCTGGTGGTTGCTAACGGTTACAACCTGCCCACCTTCCTCCCCCTCCCTCTGTCTGTATTATCTCTTACAGCCCGGCTATATCAGTGCATCAGTCACAAGACAGGGACCTTGCCAGGCCGCATCAGCATCATCATTCATCCTCCAGGTCCAGACGCGACACTACGTCTAGGACCCATCATCATAGGAGACGTTCACATTCCCCCTCTAGACGTAGGAGACGTTCCCATTCCTCCTCTAGTCACCGCCACCACCACCGCGATAGTCGCTCTGACCACAGAGCCTGTTGGGGATGTAAGACCAGAATCCCGGAGGGCAAATCGCTATGCGACCCATGTTATGCCCGAGCGGTCGGTGAGAAAGAGACCGAAAAACAAAATCTTGAGTCTCTTGTGAAATGTGTGGTACAGCAATCTATGAAGGAAATAGTTGCCCCCCACACGAGGAGCCAGTCCACCACCTTGTCTGGCTCCTTGGCTGACGAGGCCCAGGAGGATCCAGGCCAATTCCAGCCCCACGATTCCTCCCATAATTCCTCGCAAGACGAGATGGAGGGAGATGATTCTACGGTGGGATTCGACTGCGCTTTAGTCTCTCCACTGATCAAGGCAGTGAAGGAAACCTTAAAGTTGGAGGATACCACTGCCCCTCCAGAGAAACAAAGGAAATTGTTTAAGCAACTGGGGAAAGAACGCTCCAAATTCCCACTTCCCTCTGGGCTGAAAGGAGTGTTTGAGGAAGAATGGAGCAAGGGGGATAAGAAGGTTTCTATGCTAAGCAAAACCTCTAGACTGTATCCCTTTAAATCTGAGGACGTTAAACATTTGGAAAATGCTCCCCTCGTAGATGCAGCAGTAATGCACCTAGCGAAGCATGTCACCCTCCCGCTAGATGACACTGTATCTTTTAAAGATGATCTGGATCAAAAAATTGACCAAGACCTTAAGAGTAGTGATGAGCCGAACACCCCCGGGTTCGGTTCGCACCAGAACCCGCGAACGGACCGAAAGTTCGAACGAACATTAGAACCCTATTAAATACAATGGATGCGAACGTTCGAATTCTAAAGTGCTAATTATAACAACTATTATGCATGTTATTGTCCTAAAAAGGGTTTGGGAACCCGGGTTCTGCACCAGGGGACATGTATCAATGCAAAAAGAAGTTTTAAAAACGGTCGTTTTTCGGGAGCAGTCATTTTAATGATGCATAAAGTGAAAAAAAAAAAAGTCAAATATTCCTTTAAATATCGTACCTGGGGGGTGTCTAAAGTATGCCTGTGAAGTGCCACGTGTTTCCCGTGTTTAGAACTGTCCCTGCACAAAATGACACTTCTAAAGGAAAAAAAAAGCCATTTAAAACTGCTTGCGGCTTTAATGTAATGTCTGGTCCCGGTAATATGGATGAAATTCTTTAAGAAAAATGGCATAGCTACCCCATGACCCCCCCCCTACCCCAGCCCATTACCAGCCCCTTTGGGTCTTGTATGGATATTAAGGGGAACCCCGCACATAAAATAAAAAAGGCCCTATATACTCTGAACAGCCCTATACAGGCGGTGCATACAAGACAGGGACTGTAGGTTTGTTCTTATGTAGAGTCTGTTTGTAATTTTGAACAGGTACATTGTTGAAGTGTAGCTCCAGACCAAAAATCTATTTTTAAACTTTTTGGAAAACATAGGTAAGGGTTATCACCCCTGTAACATTTGTTTTGCTGTCTGTGCCCCTGTTCAGAACATTTCACCTCACTTTCCGTCCCAATGACAACTCTTTTTGAAATGTGGTCTTTTTCTTGAAACAAGGATTGCTGATAAAGCATCAGTACAGAGGAGACACCTTTCTCCCATATTTATTCTTACAGGAGAGAATTTTCCTTCCTAGTGGTAGATTTCCTCTCACTTCCTGTTGTCTTCTTGCGTTTGCAAGTAGGAGTCGTTTGTAAGTTGGATGTTTGAAAGTAGGGACCTGCCGTATATACTCTGCAGAAATAGGCCCCTTAGTTGTTGGTGTTGGCACAACACTGTAAGCACTCACAGTTACTCTTGGTTGGTGCTGGAACGCCCTGCTGTCAACTATTATATCAGGAATTTTAATTACATATAATTGTTGAACAGTGGTAGTAAAAATTGGGCCTTTGATGGTGGTGCTGGTGCCACAACACTGTAAGCCCTGACAGTTACTCTTGGTGGGTGCAGCAATGGGCCCTGCTGTGAATTATTAGATCAAGAATTGTAATTACATGCCCCTGTTGAACAGGGGCTGAAAAATTGGGCCTTAGGCACTGGTGGCACAACACTGCAACCCCTCACAGATACTGTACTTGGAGCACAGCAATGAGCCCTGTTGCAAAGTATTGCTTCAAAAATTGTAATGACACGCCCCTGTTAAACAGGGGCTGAAAAATTGGGCCTTAGGCACTGGTGGCACAACACTGCAACTCCTCACAGATACTGTACTTGGAGCACAGCAATGAGCCCTGTTGCAAAGTATTGCTTCAAAAATTGTAATGACACGCCCCTGTTAAACAGGGGCTGAAAAATTGGGCCTTAGGCACTGGTGGCACAACACTGCAACTCCTCACAGATACTGTACTTGGAGCACAGCAATGAGCCCTGTTGCAAAGTATTGCTTCAAAAATTGTAATTACACGCCCCTGTTAAACAGGGGCTGAAAAATTGGGCGTTAGGCACTGGTGGCGGCACCCATAAACAAAAATGATCTTACAAGCTATCATCATCAATCGTATCATTGAGGACTCGGAGGAGGAGGATAGCCAGTCAACATAACAGCACAGGCACTCAGCATCAGCATCAGTCTTGAAGGGATGTGACATGTTAAAATCAATTAGTCTGTTATATCAGCATCAGGTGTGTGGTAGCTGGTGGTGATCCAAGACTGGTTCATCTTGATGAAAGTCAGTCGATCAACCGAGTCGGTGGACAGGCGCACCCTGTGATCCGTGACAAATCCTCCAGCAGCACTGAATGTGCGTTCCGAAAGAACGCTGGATGCAGGACAGGCCAGTAGCTCAATTGCATACTGTGCAAGCTCTGGCCAGTGATCCATCCTCAAGACCCAGTAAGCCAGAGGATTTTCGGTGGGGAAGGTGTCCAAGTCTGACCTTGCCCCTAGATATTCCTGCACCATGTTTATCAGACGCTGGCGATGGTTGCTGGAACCGATCATACTTTGGGGCTGCGGACTAAAGAATTGTCTGAACGCATCGGTCAGACGGCCACCTTCCCCACCGCTCCTTCTTTGACTGGCCGAAGCCTCAGCAACTCGTTGTCCAGGACCAGGAGTTTGCAACCTCCCAGTCTCTGGGAACGCGTTGCACAGACCTTTCTGCAAGGCCTCCCGGAGTTGTCTCATCCTCTGCTCCCTCTGCGACGGTAACATAAGGTCCGCAACCTTACCCTTGTACCGTGGATCAAGGAGAGTGGCCAGCCAGTAATGGTCCCTTTCCTTGATCCGAAGAATACGAGGATCCTTCCGCAGACTTTGCAGGATCAGGGAGGCCATGCATCGTAGGTTTGCTGAGGCATTCGCTCCGGAGTCCTCTGGGTCACTAAGGACGACATGATCCGCAGCCACCTCCTCCCAGCCACGTACAAGTCCACTGGTTTCTTGGGACTGTAAATCATCCCTAAAAGACTGCTGCTGATGATGCTGAGTGCCAGCCTCCACCTCCATGCTGACACAATCCTCCTCCTCCTCCTCCTCCTCCTCCTCTTCCTGTGCGATGGGTGGGACAGAAGGAACACTGTCTGGGTAAAGGGGGCCTTGAGAGGCAAGGAAGTCCTCCTCTTCCTGCCTCTGTTCTGCCTCAAGTGCCCTGTCCATTATTCCACGCAGCGTGTGCTCCAACAGGTGGACAAGAGGTACAGTGTCACTGATGCATGCACTGTCACTGCTCACCATCCTCGTGGCCTCCTCAAATGGTGCCAGGACAGTGCATGCATCCCTGATCATGCCCCACTGGCGTGGAGAAAAAAAAACCAAGCTCCCCTGACCCTGTCCTGGTGCCGTAGTCGCACAGGTACTCATTGATGGCCCTCTGCTGCGTGTGCAGCCGCTGCAGCATGGCCAACGTTGAGTTCCACCTGGTGGGCATGTCACATATAAGGCGGTTCTTGGGCAGGTTCAACTCCTTTTGCAGCTCAGCCAGGCGAGCACTGGCATTATAAGATCTGCGGAAATGCACACAGACTTTCCTGGCCTGCCTCAGGACATCCTGTAAGCCCGGGTACCTGCCCAAGAAGCGCTGCACCACCAGGTTAAGGACGTGAGCCACACAGGGCACATGGGTCAGTTGTCCCTGTCGGAGGGCGGAGAGGAGGTTGGTGCCATTGTCGCAAACCACCATTCCTGGCTTAAGCTGGCGTGGCGTCAACCACCTCTCGGCCTGGCCCTGCAGAGCAGACAGGACCTCTGCCCCAGTGTGGCTTCTGTCCCCCAAACACACCAGCGCAAGCACGGCATGGCATCTTTTTGCCTGCGTACTTGCGTAGCCCCGTGAACGGCTACGGAGCACCGCTGGTTCATAGGACAAACCACAGGAAGAGGCCATGGAGGAAGAAGAAGAGGAGGGGGTGGAGGAGAGAGGTGTGTCACAACCAGTAGTAGCATTTTGGAGGCGTGGCGGTGGGACAACCTCCAACACTACTGCACCTTGTCCTGAATCCTTCCCAGCTGCCAAAAGAGTGACCCAATGGGCCGTGAAAGAAAGGTAACGTCCCTGTCCATGCCTGCTGGACCATGAGTCAGCGGTAATATGCACCTTACCGCTGACCGCCCTGTCCAGCGAGGCCAAGACATTGCCTTCCACATGCCGGTAGAGAGCCGGAATAGCCTTCCGTGAGAAAAAGTGGCGTTTGGGAACCTGCCACTGAGGAACCGCACATTGCACAAACTCACGGAAGGGGGCCGAGTCTACCAACTGAAAAGGCAGCAGTTGAAGCGCTAGCAATTTAGCCAAGCTAGCATTCAACCGCTGGGCATGTGGATGGCTGGGAGTGAACTTCTTTCGACGGTCCAGCAGCTGGGGCAGGGAAATTTGCCTGCTAGAATCGGACGTCGGTGTACTGCTAGCAGAGTGGGCGCAAGTACTTGGCTGTGACACACCTAATTCTACACCTTCATTCCTCTCAGTGCATGTTTCAGAGAGGACTGAAGTTATAGTGGGGTTGGAGATCCCAGCTGATGCGGTGCAAGGAGAGGTCCGCTTTGTTCTTTGGTGTGGGTCTTTGAGGTAGGCTTGCCAACGAGCTGCATGGCAGGTCAACATATGTCTGGTCAGGCATGTGGTACCCAAGCGGCTGATGTTTTGGCCACGCGATATACGCTTGAGACATATGTTGCAAACAGCAGCTGTGCGATCTGATGCACTAGCCTCAAAAAAGGCCCACACCAAAGAACTTTTTGAATGACGGGCAGAGGCAGCGCCCTGCACAGGCGGAGCTCTGCGGTGTGATTCCGTCGGTGTACTGCCCTTACGCTGGCCACCAAAGGGCATCCTGCCTCGTTGGAGATGTGCCTCCTCCTCATCCTCCTCCTCCTCCTCTCTCCTATTAGGCACCCACGTGGAGTCAGTGACCTCATCATCCCCTCCCTCCTCATCACTGGAGCCAATCTGGCAGTATGCTGCAGCTGCTGGAACATGACTGCCAGATTGGTGTCCTTCTTGAGCATCCCCTCTGTCTGCTCTCACGCTACTGCCTTCCTCTAGCTGGGTTTCATCATCAGACCCTTCGAAACGCTGGGCATCCTCCTGGAGCATGTACCCAACACTGTGCTGAAACAGTTCGGGGGACTCCTCAGGAGGAGGACATGGTGGGTCTAGGGAAGGAGTGACTGATGATTTGTCTGACATTGATACCAGGGAAGACGACGCTTTGGCAGCTGCTTTTCCAGTACCCTGAGCCTGGGTGAGAGAGGATGAGGAGGAGGAGGAGGGCTTGGTCATCCACTCTACCAAGTCTTCGGCATGATGTGGCTCAACATGTCCAGCTGCCGAAAAGAAGGACAAGCGTGTCCCATGGCCATGTGCTGATGACAATGCACCGCGTCCACGACCAGCACTGTTGCCCCCAGACACAGAGCCTGCTTGCCCTCTTTTATTGCCTCCTGACTGTCTGCCTCTCCTTGTTTGCCTTCCAGACATTCTAATAGATGGCCTGCAGGGAGATGGGAAAAAAGCAATAAGGGCTACCTTCAGGTGTCCTTCTCTGTCCCTTGAAACAAGGACTTTCACAGTGAAAGAAACTGACACTCTCCCTACCTACAGTTTTCTGTCCCTAGAAAAAATATTTTTTTTAAGCACAATATAGCACAAGGACAATTCACTCACTGTCCTTACAGGTCCCTGGAAACAAGGACTTGCAGAGTGAAAGAAAAAAAACACTCTCCCTACCTACAGTTTTCTGTCCCTAGAATAAATGTTTTTTTTAAGCACAATATAGCACAAGGACAATTCACTCACTGTCCTTACAGGTCCCTGGAAACAAGGACTTGCAGAGTGAAAGAAAAAAAACACTCTCCCTACCTACAGTTTTCTGTCCCTAGAAAAAATGTTTTTTTTAATCACAATATAGCACAAGAACAATTCACTCACTGTCCTTACAGGTCCCTGGAAACAAGGACTTGCAGAGTGAAAGAAAAAAAACACTCTCCCTACCTACAGTTTTCTGTCCCTAGAAAAAATGTTTTTTTTAATCACAATATAGCACAAGGACAATTCACTCACTGTCCTTACAGGTCCCTGGAAACAAGGACTTGCAGAGTGAAAGAAAAAAAACACTCTCCCTACCTACAGTTTTCTGTCCCTAGAATAAATGTTTTTTTTAAGCACAATATAGCACAAGGACAATTCACTCACTGTCCTTACAGGTCCCTGGAAACAAGGACTTGCAGAGTGAAAGAAAAAAAACACTCTCCCTACCTACAGTTTTCTGTCCCTAGAAAAAATGTTTTTTTTAATCACAATATAGCACAAGGACAATTCACTCACTGTCCTTACAGGTCCCTGGAAACAAGGACTTGCAGAGTGAAAGAAAAAAAACACTCTCCCTACCTACAGTTTTCTGTCCCTAGAAAAAATGTTTTTTTTAATCACAATATAGCACAAGGACAATTCACTCACTGTCCTTCCAGGTCCCTGGAAACAAGGACTTGCAGAGTGAAATAAACTGACACTCTCCCTACCTACAGTTTTCTGTCCCTAGAATAAATGTTTTTTTTAAGCACAATATAGCACAAGGACAATTCACTCACTGTCCTTAGAGGTCCCTGGAAACAAGGACTTGCAGAGTGAAAGAAAAAAAACACTCTCCCTACCTACAGTTTTCTGTCCCTAGAAAAAATGTTTTTTTTTAAGCACAATATAGCACAAGGACAATTCACTCACTGTCCTTCCAGGTCCCTGGAAACAAGGACTTGCAGAGTGAAAGAAAAAAAACACTCTCCCTACCTACAGTTTTCTGTCCCTAGAAAAAATGTTTTTTTTAATCACAATATAGCACAAGGACAATTCACTCACTGTCCTTACAGGTCCCTGGAAACAAGGACTTGCAGAGTGAAAGAAAAAAAACACTCTCCCTACCTACAGTTTTCTGTCCCTAGAAAAAATGTTTTTTTTTAATCACAATATAGCACAAGGACAATTCACTCACTGTCCTTACAGGTCCCTGGAAACAAGGACTTGCAGAGTGAAATAAACTGACACTCTCCCTACCTACAGTTTTCTGTCCCTAGAATAAATGTTTTTTTTAAGCACAATATAGCACAAGGACAATTCACTCACTGTCCTTCCAGGTCCCTGGAAACAAGGACTTGCAGAGTGAAAGAAAAAAAACACTCTCCCTACCTACAGTTTTCTGTCCCTAGAAAAAATGTTTTTTTTAATCACAATATAGCACAAGGACAATTCACTCACTGTCCTTACAGGTCCCTGGAAACAAGGACTTGCAGAGTGAAAGAAAAAAAACACTCTCCCTACCTACAGTTTTCTGTCCCTAGAAAAAATGTTTTTTTTAATCACAATATAGCACAAGGACAATTCACTCACTGTCCTTCCAGGTCCCTGGAAACAAGGACTTGCAGAGTGAAATAAACTGACACTCTCCCTACCTACAGTTTTCTGTCCCTAGAATAAATGTTTTTTTTAAGCACAATATAGCACAAGGACAATTCACTCACTGTCCTTACAGGTCCCTGGAAACAAGGACTTGCAGAGTGAAAGAAAAAAAACACTCTCCCTACCTACAGTTTTCTGTCCCTAGAAAAAATGTTTTTTTTTAAGCACAATATAGCACAAGGACAATTCACTCACTGTCCTTCCAGGTCCCTGGAAACAAGGACTTGCAGAGTGAAAGAAAAAAAACACTCTCCCTACCTACAGTTTTCTGTCCCTAGAAAAAATGTTTTTTTTAAGCACAATATAGCACAAGGACAATTCACTCACTGTCCTTCCAGGTCCCTGGAAAAAAGGACTTGCAGAGTGAAAGAAAAAAAACACTCTCCCTACCTACAGTTTTCTGTCCCTAGAAAAAATGTTTTTTTTAATCACAATATAGCACAAGGACAATTCACTCACTGTCCTTACAGGTCCCTGGAAACAAGGACTTGCAGAGTGAAAGAAAAAAAACACTCTCCCTACCTACAGTTTTCTGTCCCTAGAATAAATGTTTTTTTTAAGCACAATATAGCACAAGGACAATTCACTCACTGTCCTTACAGGTCCCTGGAAACAAGGACTTGCAGAGTGAAAGAAAAAAAACACTCTCCCTACCTACAGTTTTCTGTCCCTAGAAAAAATGTTTTTTTTAATCACAATATAGCACAAGAACAATTCACTCACTGTCCTTACAGGTCCCTGGAAACAAGGACTTGCAGAGTGAAAGAAAAAAAACACTCTCCCTACCTACAGTTTTCTGTCCCTAGAAAAAATGTTTTTTTTAATCACAATATAGCACAAGGACAATTCACTCACTGTCCTTACAGGTCCCTGGAAACAAGGACTTGCAGAGTGAAATAAACTGACACTCTCCCTACCTACAGTTTTCTGTCCCTAGAATAAATGTTTTTTTTAAACACAATATAGCACAAGGACAATTCACTCACTGTCCTTACAGGTCCCTGGAAACAAGGACTTGCAGAGTGAAAGAAAAAAAACACTCTCCCTACCTACAGTTTTCTGTCCCTAGAAAAAATGTTTTTTTTAATCACAATATAGCACAAGGACAATTCACTCACTGTCCTTACAGGTCCCTGGAAACAAGGACTTGCAGAGTGAAATAAACTGACACTCTCCCTACCTACAGTTTTCTGTCCCTAGAATAAATGTTTTTTTTAAGCACAATATAGCACAAGGAGAATTCACTCACTGTCCTTCCAGGTCCCTGGAAACAAGGACTTGCAGAGTGAAAGAAAAAAAACACTCTCCCTACCTACAGTTTTCTGTCCCTAGAAAAAATGATTTTTTTAATCACAATATAGCACAAGGACAATTCACTCACTGTCCTTACAGGTCCCTGGAAACAAGGACTTGCAGAGTGAAAGAAAAAAAACACTCTCCCTACCTACAGTTTTCTGTCCCTAGAAAAAATGTTTTTTTTAATCACAATATAGCACAAGGACAATTCACTCACTGTCCTTACAGGTCCCTGGAAACAAGGACTTGCAGAGTGAAATAAACTGACACTCTCCCTACCTACAGTTTTCTGTCCCTAGAATAAATGTTTTTTTTAAGCACAATATAGCACAAGGAGAATTCACTCACTGTCCTTCCAGGTCCCTGGAAACAAGGACTTGCAGAGTGAAAGAAAAAAAACACTCTCCCTACCTACAGTTTTCTGTCCCTAGAAAAAATGTTTTTTTTAATCACAATATAGCACAAGGACAATTCACTCACTGTCCTTACAGGTCCCTGGAAACAAGGACTTGCAGAGTGAAAGAAAAAAAACACTCTCCCTACCTACAGTTTTCTGTCCCTAGAAAAAATGTTTTTTTTAATCACAATATAGCACAAGGACAATTCACTCACTGTCCTTCCAGGTCCCTGGAAACAAGGACTTGCAGAGTGAAATAAACTGACACTCTCCCTACCTACAGTTTTCTGTCCCTAGAATAAATGTTTTTTTTAAGCACAATATAGCACAAGGACAATTCACTCACTGTCCTTAGAGGTCCCTGGAAACAAGGACTTGCAGAGTGAAAGAAAAAAAACACTCTCCCTACCTACAGTTTTCTGTCCCTAGAAAAAATGTTTTTTTTTAAGCACAATATAGCACAAGGACAATTCACTCACTGTCCTTCCAGGTCCCTGGAAACAAGGACTTGCAGAGTGAAAGAAAAAAAACACTCTCCCTACCTACAGTTTTCTGTCCCTAGAAAAAATGTTTTTTTTAAGCACAATATAGCACAAGGACAATTCACTCACTGTCCTTCCAGGTCCCTGGAAACAAGGACTTGCAGAGTGAAAGAAAAAAAACACTCTCCCTACCTACAGTTTTCTGTCCCTAGAAAAAATGTTTTTTTTAATCACAATATAGCACAAGGACAATTCACTCACTGTCCTTACAGGTCCCTGGAAACAAGGACTTGCAGAGTGAAAGAAACTGACACTCTCCCTACCTACAGTTTTCTGTCCCTAGAATAAATGTTTTTTTAAGCACAATATAGCACAAGGACAATTCACTCACTGTCCTTCCAGGTCCCTGGAAACAAGGACTTGCAGAGTGAAAGAAACTGACACTGTCCCTACCTACAGTTTTCTGTCCCTAGAATAAATGTTTTTTTTAAGCACACTATAGCACAAGCACAAAACACACTGACACTCTCCCTACCTATCCTTCTCTTTCCCTAAACTAAAGGAATCCAGGTTAAGCAAGAAAGAAATAACAGTCACTGTCCCTGCCTATGCTGCTCTATCCCTGCTCCGGAACACACTACACTAGGCCGCCGTGCTGGCGGCCTTTTATAGTGTGGGGCGTGTACTAAACACCCTCAGCAATAATTGGCCACAGGCATCCTGCCTGTGGCCAATCATTGCTCTCCTCGCTGCCGGCGCTGTGATTGGCCAAGCATGCGGGGTCACAGTGCATGCTTGGCCAATCACAGCGCCTGGATGACACTGCGATGGCGTAGTGCATTGTGGGCCGTTCGCGTCACTCGAATTTGGCGCGAACGGCCCAAATCGTTCGATCTTCGTCGAACGATCGAACAGCCGATGTTCGAGTCGAACGTATGTTCGACTCGAACACGAAGCTCATCCCTACTTAAGAGAATACATAACTTGAACGGTATGGCTTGCAAACCAGCCCTAGCCCTTGCAGTCACCTCCAAAGCAATGGAGGCCTGGGTGGAAAATGTTGACTCCGTCCTGAAAGGTGTCTCGGAGGAATTGGCACAAAGTTCAGCAGTGCAAGAACTTAAACTGGCTGTCGCCTTTTTGGGAGAAGCATCAATTGATCTCATCCGCTTGATGGCTAGATCCATGCTATCTTCAGTCACGGCCAAACGAGCACTATGGTTGCGCCCCTAGCTTGCTGATCCAGCCTCTAAACAGGGTGTAAAATTCCTTTTGAAGGAACTTCCTTGTTTGGAAACAAACTAGATAACACCATTTCAAAGGCTACAGGCGGGAAGTCGGGGTTCCTCCCTCAGGACAGACGTCCGTTTAACCAAAGAAGACCTCAGCGGAGACACAGTACAGAGCGTTCGAGAGAAGCACGCTCCTATAGACCCGGACAGGATTTTAGGAGAAGCTGGAACTGGAATAGGCAGACATCTTTCCAAAAGTCTGGCAAGAAACAGACGCCCGGTGGGTGCGAGCCAACCAAGTCCTTTTGAGATTGGGCCCGCCCAAGCGGGTCGGGTAGGGGCTCGCCTACGTCTCTTCCGGCACGGGTGGCCTTGATCTCAGATTATTGGACCATCAAAACGGTCTCAACAGGTCACAAATGGTCCTTTACCAAGATCCCTCCATGCAGACCAATGCAAACCTCACTACCTCGGTCAGAAGAAAAACAACAAGTTCTTCTATCTTATGTGAATGCCCTGAAAGATCAAGGAGCAGTAGTATCCATGCCAAAGAGCGAGGAATTCCAGGGGGTATACTCCCCCCTCTTCCTAGTACAAAAGGCTCTTGGCGTCCAGTTATAGACCTCACTTTTCTGAACAGATACATAAAGCACGAGAAATTCAAGATGGAATCACTCTCAACCATCCAAAAAGTCGTACAACCAGGCGACTGGGTGATCTCAAAAGATCTAAAGGAACGTATTTTCATGTTCCTGTGGCAGAAGAATTTCACAAATATCTTCGATTTTAGGTCGAACGAGAGCACTTACAATTTATCTGTCTTCCATTCGGGCTCTCCAAGAGTCTTTTCCAAGGTACTGTAGGCAATTGTGTCTCTTATCAGAATACAGGGTGTGCGTCTGTATCATTATGTGGACGATTTGCTACTACTGTCCCAAGACAAGCAGCAGCTGCTGATCCACAAAGATCAAGTAATCTCTACACTGATAGAGTTCGGATGGCTCCTAAACCGGGAGAAAAGTCAGCTAGAGCCGACCCAACGCCTAACCTATCTAGGAGCTCAATTCGACACCATAGAGAATACCATCTCTCTGCCGAAAGAAAAAATCCCGGTCATTCGGGAAAGAATATCCTTAGCTCTAGACTACTCTCACCTAAGGGCGTCACAGTGCCTGAAGGTAATCGGCATGATGGTGGCCACATCCCCCATGGTCAAATGGGCAATGTGGAGGCTTCGTCCTTCTCAATCAGGATTCCTCCAGCCGTGGAGGTTGGACAATCTCAATCAGTTGATCTGGATAACACAGTCAATGTGGAACAGTCTTCTCTGGTGGCTTCAACACAAAAACTTGTTAACATGCCACTCCCTTGCTCCCATCCATTGGATGACTGTTACATCCGATGCCAGCAATGCGGGCTGGGGGGCACATTGTGGGGCAGAACTGGCTCAGGGCAAATGGGATGCCCGTCTCCACATTCCAGGTTCAAACGTTCTGGAACTGCGCGCGGCATGGTGCGCCCTTCAAGCCTTCTCCCACCTTCTGAAAGGGAAGTCGGTCCTACTCAAAATGGAAGAGAGGCAAGGGGGCACTCGGAGCTCCGCCCTTCTCCAAGAGGTCGAGCCCATCATGACCTGGGCTCAGAGGAATCTGCTCAACTTGACAGCAGTCTTCATTCCAGGGGAGCAGAACATTCAAGCAGACTTTGTCACGCAGCAACCTAGACAACAACGAATGGTCACTGCACCCACAAACATTCAAGTGAATCTTATCGTTGGGAATCGATCCAGAGGTAGATCTGTTTGCATCCCCCTGCAATTACAAAGTAGACAGATACTACACTCGAGGTGAGTGCAGTCAAGCTTTTGGAGTAGATGCATTAACAAGCCAATGGAAATTCAACAAGGCATATGCCTTCCCTCCACCTCCGATCATGCTAAAATTCCTGCAGCGGCTCCAGCTGGAGAAAGTCTAAGTGATAACAATAGCACCATACTGGCCGAGCAGGCCATGGTTTCCTCTCCTGAATCTAATGAGCTTCAGGGACCCGTTTGCTCTTCCTGTCAGGCCGGACCTTCTTTCTCAGGGGGCGACCCTGCACCCCTGTCCAGCGATACTGAGACTGATGGTCTGGTTCTTGAGAGGGAGAGGCTAGAGTCTCTTAGGTGTGCTTCAGGGGTAATCTCTACCCTTATGAGCTCCAGAAAACCTAACACAAACAAAACCTACAACAGAATCTGTACCAGGTTTGTCAGCTTCATGACTTCTGCTGGAAAATCTTTTAGAAGTCCTGGAGTTCAAGACGTTTTGAGTTTTCTCCAATCAGGCTTGGATCTTCCTTTGTCGATCAGTTCCCTCAGGGTACAAGTTTCAGCCTTATCGGCATTTTCAGGAACATCATGGGCAACTCATCCCCTCGTTCAACAGTTCTTCCGGGGGGCTTCGAGAATCAGGCACTCAACAACAAGGATCTTTCCATTAAGGACTTATCAATCAAACTGGCTTTTCTAGTGGCCATTACTTCAGCCAAAAGGGTTTCAGAAATAAGCTTCCTGGGTTATCAAGAACCCTTTTTGACTTTCTTCCCGGACCGAGTGGTCCTTATTCCCATGCTTGTTTCAAAGCCAAAAGTCACGTCAGTTTTTCACGAGAATCAGGAAATAGTCCTTCCTACTTTCAATTCTCCGGAATCAGCACATGCTCATCCCTTGGATGTGGGCGAGACTCCGAAAGAATACTTGCGAGTCACTTCATCTTTTAGAAGCTCGAACTACCTGTTCTTGTTACATAGTGGCAGCAATAAAGGGAAGAGGGCTTCCTCCAGAACGATAGCAGCCTGGATCGTTCAATCTATTCAACAGGCCTACATGGCAAAGGGCTTGGCTCCTCCAGAGGCAGTGACGGCTCATTCCACCAGAGGCATGGCAGCCTCATGGGCAGCAGCTCGACACGTGGCTCCTGAAGTGATATGCAAGGCAGCTTCGTGGTCTTCTATTAATACATTTATGTCCCATTATTGTATTGAGCCTGCTTCCCTTTCCTCTGTTAATTTTGGTCGAAAAATCCTGTCAGTTGGCGGGAAAGATTAAAATATTTTTTGTTCAGCATACCCTCCCGTGTGGATTGGCTAGTTATTTCCCACACGTAGTCTGCCATGGAGTCTGTCAGGAAAACTGAAAATTTATTACCAAATACTTACCGTAATTTTCCTTTCCTGATAGACTCCATGGCAGACGGAGTTCCCACCCATGAATAAAATATGAGAGTTAAAATTTGAGTCGGCTAGTTACGGAACACCTGTCTGTAGAGGTGAGCTCAAATTTATGGGTCCTATAGCTGTGGAGAGGAGGCGGGGTTACCCCACACGTAGTCTGCCATGGAGTCTATCAGGAAAGGAAAATTACGGTAAGTATTTGGTAATAAATTTTCAGTTTTACGTTTTTGGTTGTAACATGACAAAATGTGGCAAAGGGGATGAATACTTTTTCAAGGTACTGTATTTACACACACACGCACAGCAGACATTTTATTAGGTAAATTCTTGTGGCTGGTATGGCAATATGTAAAACATGCACACATAGTCAAATGGTTCAATAGGTGTTCAACAGATAATGAAATACGGAACATGAGTGATGATGGTGTTGGATGATGTACATGCAGAATGTTAAATACTGCTGACCTGGGTTTTCATACTCTACATCCCCAAGAGTTAGGCTCGGTTCACACTAGATGTCGATGCGGCTCCCAGCAGGGGTCCTATGCTTCCTGGTTCACTGTTTCAGGTCCAATTTCAGCCCGAATATTGGGCTGAATTCGGACCTGAAACAATCCAAAAGACGCACAGGGCCCCTGTGCAAATTTGCACCGGAGCCGCATCGGAGATATGTGAACCGGCTCCATAGAGAGCCATACACGTTCTCCTGCTAATGCGAATTGGATGTGGGGATCCAATTTGCAATAGTGTGAACCCAGCCTCAATCTTGCAAAAAACATCCAGCAAGCAAGGTCAGAAGAGAATGGTCAAACTTGGTTTAGCAGCCAGGAAGTCCACTTTTTACAATAGCGGTATGAAGAAGGGCACCTCTGAACACACGTCAAATGCTGAGGAGGATGGCTTGCATCAGCTGACGACTACAATGGATTCCACTTCTTTCAGCTAAGATCAGAACATAGGATAGGGTGTCATCAAAACTGGAGGCTGCAAAAATATTGTCTGTTCTGAAAAGTCTTGATTTCTGCTGAGAATGATACATGTGTACATTAACAATTGATGTGAGTTTGAGTGCACTGTCTTCACAAAAAAAACATGGATTTTTTCCTAAGGAATTATATAATTTGGCATTCATACAGTCATATTTGATTACCAATGTTATTTTTGTTTTTGTTATTTTGTTATTGTGCAGCTTAACATAAAACTTTTAACCTTTCTTACTTACAGTGTAAACCCAACTAAACATTGTTCATTTTGCTTAGCTCTGAAGCTTTAATTCTTTTACGCATTAAAAACCTGTATTTCAATGCATTTTCGGTTCCATATCCTGAAAATTTAGATGGTTGACACTCTATTCAAGTTGCTTCACTACCCAGAGCCCTATCCACACCCAGCTTACTTGCCCCTTTAAAGGGGTTATAAAGGTTTGTTTTTTATTTTCTAAATAGGTTCCTTTAAGCTAGTGCATTGTTGGTTCACTTACCTTTTCCTTCCATTTCACTTCTAAATGTTTTTTTCTTTGTTTTCTTTGTCTGAATTTCTCACTTCCTGTTCCTCCTCAGCAAGCTGTTCAGTAAGCTGTTCTGGCTGACTAAACACCGCTCGGATGATGGTGTGAAGTTTACTGAGGAGAAACAGGAAGTGAGAAATTCAGACAAAGAAAAAAAACATTTAGAAGGGAAATCGAAGGAAAAGGTAAGTGAACCAACAATGCACTAGCTTAAAGGAACCTATTTAGAAAATAAAAAAACAAACCTTTACAACCCCTTTAAGCAAGTACAGTGCATTACCATCTGAGCCACAGTCAAAGGCAGCCTATCTAACTTTTGCATATTGTAATTGGTGAGGGGGCTTTTCTGCGGGAGCATACTAGGTGACACCAGTTGAGTGGTTGGACTGTTGGCAGTCTAAAATGCATTAGTGGTTCCAGAGTAGAATTGGGAAGCTGAACAAAGGTTTGGGTAAGGTGAGCAGAAATTCTGGTGGGTTCAATCAGGGGTGCGATTGATAAAAAGGATGATAGGGGCTGGCTAAGAGGAGCTAGAACATGGGTAGGAACAAATGAGGCTGCCTGGTGGACAAGGCTGAGTAAAGGGAGACAGAACACAGATGGGAACTGGTGACAATGTACACCCATCTGTAATCCAATACATCCCTTGCCACTAACCCCACCTTATTGCCTGAACTGGGTTCCACACTTGACTCTGTTCTCCTCTCCATTCCCTTTAATAGGGGCCTCACCCAGCCCCTATATGTTACCATGCTCTCCCCAACATCCAGATTAATCCCCCTATCTAGGTGCCCCCATACACCTGATACTGTGCTTGCTGCCATCCCAGCTCAACCCCTCACTACCCCCTTCCTCCGTCATGTATATCTTTATCTCCCAGACAATGTTCCCCAAATTCCACTGAATCCACCATTTCCCTAAACTTGCAGTTGCGTACCTCTGTATTGCTTTTTTCACTCAGCAGCTCCATGTTACCACCCTCCATCCCCTTTACTCCCTGCCCTACTAATCCTACTTCCCCCCGCACCTATGCTACTCCCCCAACTGTCTGCACACCAGAACCTCACCTCATGTTCAGATTCCCTTTCAACCAATAATCAGTGGTTCCAGAGTAGAATTTGGAAGCTGAAGCAAGAGTAAGGTGATCAGAAACACCAATGAAAGCAGCCAGGTGTGGGACTGGGAAGCTGGCAGGGGGTGCAGCCCAATGGGTGAAAGGAATGCTAGAGGGTAATTGTAACCAGGCACTTATTAGGTGACACCAGTTAAGTGGTTTGACTGTTGGGAGTTGAGGGAAATTAATCAGTGGTTCCAGAGTGGAATTGGGATGGTTTGGGTAATGTAAGCAAGGGTGGGACTGATAAAAAGGATGGCAGGGGCTGGCTCAGGGTTGCTGGAACATGGATTGGAACAAATGGGGCTGGGAAAGATGGACAGCCCTGGGTAAGGGGAAATGGAACAAATGTAGGAGTGACTGATAGAAAGGGGAAGCTGAGTCAGGACCGGAGGGGTGGCTGTTAAACAAAAGAAGCAGTATCAGGATGTGAAATACAGGTAGGTTCTGTGGAGGGAGGGTGAAAAGACCTTGAGAGTACAGGTAGGGGAAGAGATGAATGCCAGGTAACACCCAGATAAGGTAATTTGGTGACAGCCCACACTCACCTATAGCCCAATGCACCCCTAAACACTTATTGCCTGTGTTCCCTACTTAACTTTGCTCTCCTCTCCATCCTTTTTACTCCTTGCCCCACTAATTCTGTCTCACACAGCCCCACTATATTACCATGCTCCCCCCAACTGCCTGCTCCCCCCTTGCACCCCCTACATTCAGTTTAATCCTCCAATCTGGGTGCTGCTCTTCTGCTTCCTTCGCTCAGCAGCTCCGTGTTTTCATGCTTCCCATGCCAGCGCAATCCCCTTTGTCTAAACCACCCTTGCCTTCACTGACCCCCCTTATGGTTGAATTGAACTAGGTTCCCTATTCAACCCTGCATACCTGCTCTCTTCTCCATCCCATTTACTCCCTGCTCTATTTATATAGAATTGGCCTGGGCAGCAGGTGGTTAAAGTTAAATAGGCTGCCTCATAAGGTAATGATAAGGTCCCTGCATTTTGGACATCATCACGGTGTTCCCTTAATTTTTTTTTATAAACTTTATTGCTATCACAAGGGATCATCTCTTGTAATAGCATGGGCCATGACAGGTCATCTTTATGGAGAAATCTGGGATCTATTTAAATCAGTTGAATCTCAATGCCTACTACATATTTATCACTTGCCGATACTGGGATTTGAACTCATGACCTCACGTTTGTGAGCCCAGTAATTATGATTGAAGATATGGGTGAGGAGGAGCGCTACTCCCGCAGAAACCATAAAAAGATGTTCATGAAAACACAAAGAATAGAGAAGATTTTGGTGCCTAGAAACCTGTTGCTTAGCAATCTCATCAAGGTCTTAACTCATCAGTGTGTAGCAGGAGGGAATGGACTTTAAGCTTACTAAGACTGTATTGAGTGACTGGAACAAATGTATCCTATCCATATAATCTATCTATCGATTGATCTATTTGTTCATGAAGTCCCTTATAAAGAAAAAAAGGTGATCAGAAACTATAGATTGTATCAAAACTGCATTTTTTTTGTTCACAGTATGGAGATGCTTTGCAAAAACACAAGGCAGTATTCAGGCTTCAGTTTAAAACAGTATTTATGTGGGATGGACACTAGAACCTTCAGAAGGTACATGCACATCTCCCTTCCACACATAGGCATGCGCACAGGATGTGCCGGGTGTGCCCAGGCACACCCTAATCACCCTGTGTAGCACAGATTCTCCCTACTGCCCTGGCTCCCCCCTCCTTCCCTCTGCAGCACTACCGGCTTACCTCCTTTCCTCTCCTGCCGGATGTTGCTGCAGGGATGTTTTAGGATGAGTGAGGCAAGGGGCTGGTAAATATGTATTTATCAGCCCCTTCCCTTTCTGAATGAACATGGTGAGTGATTGGTAGTGTGTGTTTGAGCTTTGGGGTGCACACCCTAATGCAATAGGCTGCACACACCTATGCTTCCACAAGAAAGTCTTGTGAATTCAAAAAACAAAAACAAGGTGGTTATACTTGGAGCTAATTTCAGCCAGTTTCTGATGATAAATCCTAAATTCAAGCCGTGGGTGGCTTTGTTGGCACCCTACCACCTGACATTCTTTTAGAGATGATACCGCTCCAAAAACTACAAATCCCTTGGCTTGGCTTCCGTCCCACTAAACCACAAGGTGCTGGCTATGCACAGGTGCATTGGATAGAAAGAAATCCTGGACTGCCGCACTCCATAAAACAACGTCTTTTATTGGATAGGTAAAATCCCAAAACAACCAAAACGATACAGTCAAAATAAAGTGAACAACAGGAAAAAAAATAGCTGACATGTTTCACATTGTGTGATGCTTACTCATAGCTGACATTCTTTGCTTTGAAAATCTAATGAGCCAGGTGGAAAATTATCTGCTGGACTATGACTGCACGCAGTCAGAAGCAGTCACTGTACAGGTATTCTGACAGCCACAGGTGAGGACTTTCAGAATACAATAGTTAGCAGTAGAAATTCCTCCATCCACACCAAATATGATTTACATTTTTTTTCTTGTTCAGTCAGTGGGGCTGAAAAACTGAAGTCTTAAGCCTCATACACACGATTGTTGGCAGGGGATTGTCTGTTGACAGACTGTTGTCCTAAAATCTGACCTTTAGTACAATTGTTGTCCAACTTTCGACCAACAAATGTTGGATGGAAGGCTAGTAAATTTTCGGTCTGTTGTCTGATTTTTGTATCGTCAGTACACAAGTCTGTCGCACAAAAGTCGAAAGTACAAACACGCATGCTCGGAATCAATGCTCACCAAACACAAAATTAGCAGAAGGGGCCCAAAGGGTGGTGCTCAAGAGCTGAAATTTCTTATAGTACGTCACTACATTCGTGTTTGTTGGCCGACAATTGTTTACTGTTAGTATGCAAGACAAGATCCAGGCACACGCCCTGAAGACCAGCTTTGCTAATTTTAGGATTGTGGGTAGAACCATGCATGCTACTATGGAAAAATGATATCAAAGATACACACCAATATATGCTGTAAGTGGATGGTCCAGGCTTGTTGGACATCATCAGTGTAGTGTATGGAAACCATGGCTTTTAAAGTGGAAGTAAACCCTCCTATCGTTTTCAGCCAAGGAAGCTGCCATCTTGACCTGTTTAAACTACAACTGCCATGATGCTGCACATGTGATCAGTTATGACACCAGCCATTGGATGGTTTGACAGTTTGGTTGAGAGCACAACCAATGGGAGTGTTACATTTCCGGCACGTAACTGTTTTTTAAACTATTAAATGAATGGGTTTACTTCCGCTTTAACCACTTCCCGCCCAGTCAATAGGCGATTGACGTCCGGGAAGTGGTTCTGTTATCCACACTGGACATCTATTGATGTCCTGCAGGATAACAGCCGCCGCGCGCCCGGGGGGGCGCGCATCGCGGCGATCGGTGGAGCGGTGGGTCAGTCTGACACACCGCTACACTGATCTCGGTAAAGAGCCTCCGACGGAGGCTTTTTACCACGTGATCAGCCGCGTCCAATCACGGCTGATCACGATGTAAACAGGAAGAGCCGTTGATCGGCACTTCCTCACTCGCGTCTGACAGACGCGAGTAAAGGAGAGCCGATCGGCGGCTCTCCTGACAGGGGGGGTTCGCGCTGATTGTTTATCAGCGCAGCCCCCCTCAGATACCCACACTGGACCACCAGGAAAGCCCCCCAGGACCACCAGGGAAGCCCCAAGCATGTGGATGGCCAGGTAAGTCCCCCATGGCCATCCACATGCACAAATACATACACAACATATGCCAATCAGTGCCCACAAATGGGCACTGACTGGCACCATCATGGCACGACCAAAATGTATGATGCCCAGCAATGCCAGCCACCAGTGTCATCAGTGCCACCTACCAGTGTCCATCAGTGCCACCTATCAGTGCCCATCTGTGCCCATAAGTGCCCACCTATCAGTGCCCGTCCGTGCCACCTATCAGTGCCACCCATAAGTATCCATCAGTGCTGCCTATAAGTGCCCATCAGTGCCGCCTATGAGTGCCCATCAGTGCCACATATCAGTGCCCATCAGTGCCGCCTATCAGTGCCCATCAGTGCCGCCTATCAGTGCCCATCATCAGTGCCACCTCATTGGTGCCACCTCATCGGTGCCCATCAGTGTCGCCTTATCAGTGCCCGTTAGTGCCGCCTTATCAGTGCCCATCATTGATGTAGAAAAGGTACTTATTTACAATTTTTTTTTTTACAGAAACAAAGAAAAACTTACTTTTTTTCAAAATTTTCGCTCTTTTTTATTTGTTGTGCAAAAAATAAAAATCGCAGAGGCGATCAAATACCACCAAAAGAGAGCTCTATTTGTGGGAACAAAATGATAAAAAAATTGTTTGGGTACAGTGTTGCATGACCGCGCAATTGTCATTCAAATTGCGACAGCGCTGAAAGCTCAAAATTGGCTTGGGCAGGAAGGTGTATAAGTGCATGGTATTGAAGTGGTTAAGGAATAGGGCTTGTGAACCAAAGAGAAAATATAACCAGACAAGCATAGATGAGGTGAAGTCAAAGGAACTAAAAAGCTGCCATGGAACCAGTACAAGCTCAATACAGCCTTCTTCATGTCTTTTTTCCACAATAGCTCAGTATTATTAGGCTTCATCTGTGATGTAAACCAGTGGTTCTTGATGCACAGATGGACCAGGGGCAAAAAGAAAGGATTTACTATAACCTTGTTTTTAGAATTTTTGTAGAAAGTGAGACATTGAGTCATTAAAAATTGTTAAAAACGGGATACTAGTGATAACAACAAATATGTATACATAACGGGAGACATGATGCTATCTAACTATCAATTGTAATCAAAAGGTATGAAATCATTTTCCCCTGGGTAACATGCCAATGATAGCCAAATGAATCATTAATTAGGATATCTTTTAGGTACAGTATACTGTATGTTACACAGGTGCACATAGATAATTCAAAGAAACCTGGAGCTTATATGAAAATATGGAGGCCACCACTGCTGCCTTCTTCTAATTGCCTGGCCATCATGCTCATCCTCAGGCTTCAATACTTTCTGAGTTACTAAGTTTTCAATAAGAGATGTTAATGTATGTACTAAAAGCTGGAAAATGGAACTTGCTTACCCTGGAGAATAAGGTTTTTAAACATATGTTAACAATTTAATAGATCTTAAACATATCTTGAGAGCAGATCTGTAATGAAGTTTGTTCATATATCCTATGGAAACTATAAAATTATTCACAGATGTTCCATGTGTCCTCTTTATTATCCCTTTTCTATTAGAAACAAGCGTGCGTAGAATTTTAATGAATTGAACCACAGATATGTATATATCACAGATGATGGATGCAGTAATGACAGTGCCCATGCTTGTCAATAGGATGGCCTTGAAATAAGGAGAGAGAAGCACTTTGTGCAGGCTTGGTGTTGCCATGGTACTTACGGGGCACATGTCTGCCTTTGAAAGAGAAGAACATTTCGCAGAACAATAAGCAAATGTAACAAAGACACAGATCTGCATACACAAGTTTTACTTTTGCATTGTAAGTACCAAGATAGTAATGAAGAATTATTGTGTCATATTGTTTAATTGAAGATTTAACTGTAAACTGATTTGCACTATATGTCTAGCAGTTAGAGCAAAGGAAGATAAAAGACAGGAGGAAAAAGGAAAATGCATTACTTTTGGCCTCTTTCGTTCAATAAATGTTTATTATTTTGAAGAAAAAGAGTAATACAGACATGCAGTAGAATCAATTGACAGTTGAGTACAACGTAACCAAAGGGAGTACATTAGGGTACAGAGTAACCATCATAACAGAATACAAATCCTTCCAGCCCATTGTAAGTGCAAACAGTACAGAAAGCATACAAAGCCACAGGAGTAACGTGAGCGTGGATACTCAGAGGGGTTGCATGATAGAGGACACCACATGGAAAAATCTGAGACTGGGTCCAATGTCCAACAAGCTACAATAGAAGAACTACAGGAAAGAAGCTGAGAAAAAGTGTAAAAAGAAAAAGAAAGCAGGGGAGGGTGGAAAGAAAAAAAAGAGGAGTGGGGCTTTTTTGGACACATTACAGTAATTGGTTTGGCTGTGTGATCCTAAAGTTAAGCTCCAATCAGCTATAAGAAAGACAAAAGTAATGCAGCTCTTTAGCAATTAAAAAATCAATACATTTATTTTTGCAAACGCAACTAGTGAAAGTACCTAAGGCTGGGTTCACACTGAAACACGGAGCAGCTCACCGCAGGGGTCCAGTGAGTCCCTTGTTCACCGTTTCAGGTCTGATTTCAGCCCGAATTTTGGTCTGAATTTGGACCTGAAATGGACCAAAAGATGCACAGGACCCCTGTGCAATTCGCACCGGAACCGATCCGAAGATGTGTGAACTGGCTCCATAGATACTCCTGACATGCGAATTTGCGAATTGGAAGCGGAGAAATCTGCATCCAATTCGCAATAGTGTGAACTCAGCCTGAATGTGACTTGATATCAGCCTTTTGCAATCCATAAAGCTGGGTGTCAAGACGTTCTCACAATCATCCCAGCAATCTGGGTTTCAGAATACCTGTGCACAGGAGACCTGTTTGGCGCACACGCATGCGCGATAGCAGTGCGCGGGTGCGCGATAGCGGCGCACGGGCGCACGCGGATGCGCGATAGCGGCGCGCACACGCACCTATGACGGTACTTGGCGCCAAGACTGCCTATTTAAAGAGAGCTGTCACCTTGCATCCTTGCTGTCCGGTCTACAGCGTTCTCCTGAGACCCTTACTACCTGAACCTCTGATTGTGTTACTCTGATACCTGATCCGGCTTCCCTTGACTTCTCCTGTTTGCTGCCTGCCTTGATCCCGGCTCGTCCCGACTTCGCTCCTGCCTGCTCCTTTCAACCAGTTTGCTGCCCGCCTGATATACTGACCCGGCCTGGACTTTAACTACTCCTGGATCCTGCTTTGTACCTATCTGCCCGCTTGTGTTTGACCCGGCCTGTCTTCTCCAAGTCTGTCTCCTGATCCTCGAGTGTCTGCTGCGGACCACTGCACGCCTCCCATCAGCTACCTTCAGCTGCAAACTGCTGCTTCTATCTCCATCTGCTTCAGTTCCTGCCAGGCACTTGTGTCCCTTTGCCCTCTTGAGCCCCTGTCTGCTCTATCAGGGGTTCTCGAGCCAGAGGTTTACGAGAGGCCACTCCCTGCACGTTGGGCTCACCTACCAGGTACGTGACACTGGGTACAAAATGTCAGCTTCGGTCGGAGCCGCTGTACTAACCCCCCCCCCCAGCAGAAGACTCCGATCAGCGCTCTCTGACTTTGGCTGAGAGCACTGATCGGGAGTCGGTCAACTGCTAGTTTCCCAGCAGGCACATCTGACAGAAGCTGGTCAAACATCCGGCTTCTGTCGGACAGACCGAAATACACACGAGCAGAATGTCGGCTGTTTGTTTTTTGAACCGGCAAATGTCTCCCAACATTCTGCCTGTGTACAGGACTTTACACAGCAGAGCTCAGACTCTGAGAGGGACTTGAAGACTATCAAGTGTGTTGCATGTAAAGGAGCTAGCAAACAACAATCTGATAGAGAGAACTGTGTCAGAAAATAAATGACCTAGGTCTTCTTGCTGCCCTTTTACTGTCCAGTCAAGCAGACGGGCTGAGGAGAAGACAACACTGTATTTCCTAGCTGTATCAGAGTGCCAAGACTATGTAAATGTAGCAGGGTGTCACTTTAAGGAGCCTAAAATACTACTATACCCAGAGTACAGCGGGACACCCACAGTGCATTGCCCGGCGCAAGGTCTGCTGGGGAAGGCCTATTTAAGGAGGAGCGGAGCAACACGCGGGTCTTTTTGGACGTCGCTCACCTAGCAAGTGGAGCCTACGCTGGGTCTGTCGTTGGACTGGGCCTGAGAGTTGGGCCTTGTGATCCAAAGAGCCTCCGGCCTTCACGGGAGAACCCAAGAGTTACCTTGTCCATCATCCTTCTAAGGACTGTCGGGAGGATCGGAGACTACGGGAGTCGTGAGACTGTGTACAGGAGCCCAGTTACGGAAGTCGGTTGTACGGACTGGTCCGGTCGGGTGAGAGAGCACTTGCTCAAGGATTAATTGATTAATCTTTAGGCTCAGGATCCCTTGTTCAGGGACCACAGTTTGCCAAAGTGTCGCATTTGCACGCAAGAGGGACAGTGTGTTGTGCAGCAATAGTTGAACCCTTTATTGCATATCGAGTAAATGACTGTTCTTTTTCCTTGTGGATTACAAATGCCCTTTTTAAGTGCACCACCATTGCTAGCGAAGATCTCTCCCAATGGAGCATCGTATCTGCAATAGTCAGGCCTGACTCTAAAGCAATTAGACATTGTTTGGACGCTCTCTTTGCCCACGAGGGGGAAGCTTGCGAACCTAGTTGATTGACATTTAGTGTGTGAAATACCATTAGAACTTATTGCTTGTTTACATGCTTAACAGTTACATTGCAGGGCTCTGCATAGGTACATGTACTATTGTCTAACTTCATGCTTTATATTCAGTAAAACTTACTTGTGGTTAAGCAAATACGCTGTGTGGTTATATGTTTATTGCGGTATTGTGATCCTGCTCAGAAGAGCTTACAATCTAATAATAAGCACATGATGTAATAACTTTGATATTATAAATCAGCCTTAAAGTGTAAGCTCCTTGAGGCAGGGACTGACATGAATGTACAGTATGTAAAACGCTGCATAAATTGTTGGCGCTATAAAAATACCTGTAATAAAAAAAATTATAAATAATTCTAATTCTGGCATTTACTCAATAAGAAACTAATGGGAAAATATTTTCAAATTGGGTAAAAGAGATCTACATTTCCTAACACTCCTACTAGCTAGCCAGCAAAGTGCCCTTTTTATGTGCCCCTTACCTTATGAAGCTAGTTATAAATTGATTGGAGTGGTTGTCATTTTTGTTCTGTAGTATGTTAACATTATTACACCGCTGATGGCCATTTATCTAAAAAAAAACACAAAAAAAAAAAAAAAAAAAAACAAAAACAGGAAAACCCCAGTAATTCTCCTCCAAATGATATTTTAACAGTATCATTTCACAGGCTAGCAACCTGCGAATGAGCATCCTATAGTATGGATTCAGTGACATGGATTTTGTCATATCCACTCCTCTCTGGATTTATCCTAAATACTGATAGGTTTACACTGTGATATAATATGTCCATGTTTAGTAAAGGTTAAATAGCTGGGATTAAAAGAAAGAAGAAAATGCATGTCTTGATGAACTATAATAATATGTGGCTGGAAATAGACGATAGTATTATTCTTGTAGTAGGGGAAGTTTAAAGCATTTTAATTCCATCTGCAAATAATCTTCATATTTCCAACAGGTAAACAAAGACAGGCATGAGGTTCCAATGAAAAATGTGAAAAGCCTTTTTGAACTCCAGCTTTCTGACAGGCAAAGGCTTATGTGTGTTTGATATGAACAAATCAATAACTCTGCTTATGCTACTTATGCTGTCTTGATTTATTTTCTAACCCTAGAGAAATTAAAGCTGGATTCTCACATGGATGGACAACACAGACATTTTTTATTTCTCCAGCTTTTGGTAGATAATAATATTTTATGTATAGGTCAATTTTATTATGTTTAATAAAAAGGTTTATACACTTTAATTTGCTGCTTTATAACAATTTTTTACTGTAAGTTTACAATATTTGTTTTACAAATAAACATTTAGTACATGATAAAGGATTCTCAGATGAATATGGGTGCTTGCCTAGAGATAGAGAGCGATTTAGAATACTGGGGTTGTATTACTGAAACTTCACAGCTTAAGCCCAGGTTCACACTGGGCTGCGGGAGTGAAGCCGTGCGAGTTAAGCTGAACTCGCACGATTTCACTCTCGCTGGCAGTCCCGATTTCAGCCGCGATTACAAAGACATCTGACACAGATGTCAATGTAAATCGCGGCCGAAATCGCAAAAAGTAGTACAGAAACCACTTTTTGAAATCGGTGCAGCGCCGCAGATGCGGCGTCGCACCGATTAGGACGGTGCCATTGCCCGCAATTTGCGGCAAAGATCGCCGATTTGGCATGCGATTTGACATGTCAAATCGCATGTCAAATCGCACCAGTGTGAACCAGGGCTCATTGAACAAGCTGAAATAAGAAGCTGATTGGCTTCCATGCACAGCTGCACCAGATTCTGAATACACCACTGTGCTGCAGTGCTCTCTGTGCTCCCAGTGGACTTCAGCTGAATGGGTTAAAAGGGTTGTAAACATAAAAAAAAAAATATTTTAAAATAACACACATGTTATACTTACCTCCACTGTGCAGCTCGTTTTGCACAGAGTGGCCCCCGATCCTCGTCTTCTGGGGTCCCTCAGCGGCTGTCTCGGCTCCTCCCCGCAATAACTCACCACCTATATGCGAGCGAGCTCACATGGTGGTGAGTTATTGCGGGTGTGCTCCTGTGATAAAGCCGGCGGCTATAGCCGCTCACTGTATCACTCGACCCCGCCCCCGGCACGCTGCATCATTGGATGTGATTGACAGCAGCGCAAGCCAATGGCTGTGCTGCTTTCAATCAACCAATGAGTGAGCCGAGAAGCCGGCCCAGAAGTCTGCGCGTTCACGGCGTGGGACTTTTGAGGGGTCAGGTAAGTAAACGGGGGCTCGGGGGGGCGGCTAATGCACAGATGTTTTTTCACCTTAATGCATAGAATGCATTAAAGGGGAGTTCCAGCCTTTTTTTATGTTTATTAAAAGTCAGCAGCTACAAAAAGTGTAGCTGCTGGCTTTTAATAAACATACACTTACCTGCTCCACTGTCCAGCGATGCGCCGCCCGGAGCTCCGCTCCTCTCCCCCCTTCTCTGCCGGCACTCCATTCATAGTGTGGGCACCCGGCCGTGACAGCTTTCGGCTTCACGGCCGGGCACTCACTGCGCATGCGCGAACGGCGCAGTGCTCTCTGAGTGGACAGGCAATCGCCTGGGACCTGTCACGTCCCAGGTGATCGCCTACAGGAAGGGGCCGCCAGAAGGCGATATGATGTATCGCCTAGGCGACCCCAGGGCGGAAGGAGGAAGTGGGTCAGGAAGTCCCACTCCTACTGAAGCTCCCACTCCCCCCCAAAAAAATTACATGCCAAATGTGGTATGTAAGGGGGCTAGGAGTGGATTTAGCGGAAGTTCCAAATTTGGGTGGAACTCCGCTTTAAGGTGAAAAAACTTTTACCTTTACAACCTCTTTAAATCTACCTAACCTCCATCCACCAGAGGGAGCTGACAAGCTGAAGGAACTCAAGAGACTTGATAGTTGGCAGCATTGATTCATGGGAGAGAAAGTTTAGGATATAAACATTACTATGACAGTTAATGAACTATTGGACCACAATTCCCAATGAAAGCCAGGTATAAAGAGAGAGAGAGAGAGAGAGTGCACTGTATTTTTAGAGGCTGAATATCAAGGGATTTCTCTTTGCTGCGAGGAGACCAAGGTGTGCACATAGCTGCTCCTGTGTGCCTATCAACCTGCTACAAGCCAGTGGCTGAGTGCTGAGGACCGTAGTCACTTCAGGCAGATCCAGAAATGAGCTGATATCTGAACAGTGCTTATTATTAATTATATTGTAAGTGAAAGGTGACATGCCATGCATCCACGTCTTAATTTTTATTAATTTTTTTAACATGAACAGAATGTACTTTATTGAGAAAAAATATAGAAACAATACAGGTTATAAAGCATAACATGAAAGTCGTGAAAAGTACATGTAGGAAGTTTGGTAATAATAAAAAGCCAGATATACATTACAGAGAGGTGCCAACAGAACATGCACATCTAAGCAGCCCCCCCAAAAAAGGGGGGGTAGTAGGGTCGACACCAGAGGGTCCGGCCCACCCTGTACCGAAAGGTCTGTAAATAGATATTTGTGCCCATTAAGCAGTCAAGGGTTGCCAGAATCTTTCATATTTCTCAGGGCAATTCCTGTTTATGTAAGTCAGCTTATACATAGGAAGAGGCGAGGTAATGGACCTTTCCCACGAACCCACGGAGGGGGGGGATCGGGAATTCCACTTTAGTATAATTTCTCTTCTAGCATAAAACAACAGAAAACATAGAAGTATTTTGGTGTACCTGGGCCTTTGGTCATCATCATGGATGCTGAGGTGTAATAATGTAGTGGTGACCGGTATATCCAGCTGGAGACGAAAGTTTATGAGTTAAACCACCCTCTTCCAGAACTGGGCCACTTTAGGACAGTTCCAGAACATGTGCATGTATGTACCCTCCTCTCCCCCACACGAGTGCAATTTGCAGATCTTTCTTAGGGATTAGGGTAGAATTAGCTATTCTAGGAAGTGCACCTCACCATATGAAACTACTCATACATTGTTCCACCTCCTTAAAGAATAAGTTGGGCATCCAGGTCGGGCAATTACGGAAGACGTAGAGAAACTTGGGGAGGAAAATCATTTTCAGGAGGTTAATTCTACCCATAAGATTCAGGGGTAACGAAGCCCACGCCAGACAGTTCTCTTTAAGTTGGGTAAGTATGGGTAGTATATTAAGGTCAGAGTACCCAGCCAGGTTTCTCCTAACCTGGATGCCCAAGTATTTGAATTGCTCCACCCACACCAACCGGGTATCTGCGGCGCTGGTACGTGCATTGGGGTCAAGGGGGAAAAGAATAGACTTATCCCAGTTAATACGCCCTCCCGAGTAGTGGCCAAATTCGTTAAACCGAGCTAGGGCTGCCGCAAGGGAGCTGTCCGCGTCCTGCAAATAAAGCAGCGCGTCGTCTGCATACAAGGAGAGTTTCCGCTCCAACGGGCCCACCCTGAGACCCCGAACCAGAGCAGATTCCCTAATAAGGATCGCCAAGGGCTCCAAGGCCAAGGCAAAAAGGGAGGGGGGGAGCGGGCATCCCTGCCTCGTACCCCTCTGTAAGGGAAAGGAGTCAGATAGTCTATCATTGGTACATATCCTGGCCCTAGGGGAGCTACACAACATTCTAAGCCAATGAGTAAAGTGGGGGCCAAACCCGAACCTGTCCAGTCCCTCCCACATAAATACCCATGCAACCGAGTCAAAAGCCTTCTCGGCATCAAGGGAGGCTATGACTCTACTACCACTGTTGGAATGGTTGACCAATAGGTTCAGAAAGAGGCGACGAAGGTTAATGTTGGTGCCTTTGCCCAGGATGAAGCCAGTTTGGTCAACATGGATGATGTCTTCCAGGACCGCTAAAAGTCGATTTGCCCGTATCTTGGTCCACGTCTTAACCACTTCAACACCGGGCTTTTTTTTACCACATCAATACCGGGTCTATTCTGGCACTTCTCGCCTACATGTACAAATCATCATTCTTTTGCTAGAAAATTACTCAGAACCCCCAAACATTATATATGTTTTTTTTAGCAGACACCCTAGGGAATAAAATGATGGTCAGTGCAACTTTTTTTCTTGCACGGTATTTGCGCAATAATTTTTCAAACGCCTTTTTTTGGGGAAAAAAATGGTTTCATGAATTAAAAAATAACAAAACAGTAAAGTTAGCCCAATTTTTGGGGAAAATATGAAAGATGATGTTACGTCGAGTAAATAGATACCTAACACGTCACGCTTTAAAATTGTGCAAACTCATGGAATGGCGCCAACTTTCGGTACTTAAAAATCTCCATAGGCGACGCTTTAATTTTTTTTACAGGTTACCAGGTTAGAGTTACAGAGGAGGTCTAGTGCTAGAATTTTTGCACGTGCTCTAACGCACGCGGCGATACCTCACATATGTGGTTTGAACGGCATTTACATATGTGGGCGGGACTTACGTGTGCGTTCGCTTCTGATCGCGAGCTACCGGGGACAGGGGCGTTTTAATTTTTAATTTTTATTATTTTTTTTTATTTTACTTATTTTATTTATTTTTTACACTTATTTTACTTTTTTACTTTTTTTTTTTTTTGATCACTTTTATTCCTATTACAAGGAATGTAAACATCCCTTGTAATAGGAATGTGTGTGACAGGTCCTCTTTATTGAGAGATGCGGGGTCAATAAGACCCCACATCTCTCCTCCAGGCTGGAAAGCATGAGATCGTGAAATTTTTTTCACTGATCTCATACTTACTAGCCGCGATGGCGGCTTTGTTTACATATGAGGACCCGGGCGTGACGTCATCACATCGTGCCCGGGCCTCCGACGATCATAGAGATGACTGGTGACCATCTGGTTACCAGTCATCTCTATGCTCATCACGTGACCCACCACCGGCGCCAGACGATTCTCTCCGGGTCCCGATCGCACGGGAGAGCCTGGAGAAGCACCGGATGGTGGCGGGAGGGGGGGATGTCCTCTCCCGCCGCCCATAAGAACGATCAAGCAGCGGAATAGCCGCTATGATCGTTCTTATGGTGCGCAGAATCGCCGGCCCAAGAAAAGGATATCTGAATGATGCCTCTAGCTGCAGGCATCATTCAGATATCCCCCCTCAAAGCCGAGGACGTCATATGACGTCCACCCAGGATGGGAGATCCCATCTGTGGACATCATATGACTATGGGGGGTAGGGAAGTGGTTAATTTAGTTCACATTGGCATCTTCCCATATACTGTACAGTGCCTTGAAAATTCATACTCCTTGAAATTTTCCACATTTTGTCCTGTTATAACCAAGTACGTAAATGTATTTTATTGGGATTTTATGTGATAGACCAACACAAAGTGGCACATAATTGTGAAGTGGAAGGAAAATGAATTTGTATTCAGTCCCCTTTACTCTCATAACCCTAACTAAAATCTAGTGGAACCAATTGCTTTCAGAAGCCACCTTATTAGTAAATAGAGTCCACCTGTGTGTAATTTAATCTCAGTATAAATACAGCTATTCTGCAAAGCCCTCAGAAGTTTGTTAGGGAACCTTAGTGAACAAACAGCATCATGAAGGCCAAGAAACACACCAGACAGGTCAGGGATAAAGTTGTGGAGAAGTTCAAAGAAGGATTAGGTTATAAAAAAATATCCCAAGCTTTAAACATCTCACAGAGCACTGTTCAATCCATCATCCGAAAATGGAAAGAGTATGGCACAACTGCAAACCTACCAAGACATGGCTGTCCACCTCAACTGACAGGCTGGGCAAGGAGAGCATTAATCAGAGAAGCAGCCAAGAGGCCCATGGTAACTCTGGAGGAGCTGCAGAGATCTACAATTCAGGTGGGAGAATCTGTCCACAGGACATCTATTAGTCATGCACTCCACAAATCTGGCTTTTATGGAAGAGTGGCAAGAAGAATGCCATTGTTGAAAGAAATACATAAGAAGCAGTTTGCGAGAATCCATGTGGGGGACACAGCAAACATGTGGAAGAAGGTGCTCTGGTCAGATGGTGCCAAAATGTAACTTTTTGGCCTAAAAGCAAAATGCTATGTGTTTTGCAGAAAACTAACACTGCACATCACCCTGAACACACCATCCCCACCGTGAAAAATGGTGCTGGTAGCATCATGTTGTGGGGATGCTTTTCTTCAGCAGGGACAGGGAAGCTGGTCAGAGTTGACGGGAAGATGGATGGAGTCAAATACAGGGCAATCTTAGAAAAAAACCTGTTAGAGTCTGCAAATGACTTGAGACTGGGTCAGAGGTTCACCTTCCAGCAGGACAACAGCCCTAACTATACAGCCAGAGCTACAATGGAATGGTTAAGACCAGGGGTCTCAAACTGGTGGCCCTCAAGCTGTTGCGGAACTCTGCCTGAGAGAGTCATGCTTGTACCTTGCAATGCCTCATGGGACTTGTAGTTTCGCAACAGCTGGAGGCCCACCAGTTTGAGACCCCTGATTTAGATCAAAGCATATTCATGTGTTAGAATGGCCCATCTGAAGTCCAGACCTAAATCCAATTGAGAATTTGTGGCAAGACTTGAACATTGCTGTTCACAGATGCTCTCCATCCAATCTGACAGAGCTTGAGCTATTTTGTGAAGAAGATTGGGCAAAAATGTCACTCTCTAAATGTGCAAAGCTGGTAGAGACATACCCAAAAAGGGCTGTAATTGCAGTGAAAGGTGGTTCTACAAAATATTGACTCAGGGGGGCTGAATACAAATGCACACAACACTTTTCACATATTTATTTGTAAAAAAAATTGAAAACCATTTATCATTTTCCTTCCACTTCACAATTACAGTATGTGCCACTTTGTGTTGGTCTAACACAAAAGTGACAGTAAAAGTGTTTTTAAAAGCTGCTAGCAAAAATCCCAAAGAAGAAGATACAACTTGCACTTGCAACTACAAGCAATCATGAACAAGTCAAAAGCATTTCTGCTTTTATACTCACCACTTGGTCAAATTTGCACATTGTCACTTTGTCAAAGTTCCAGCAAACAAAATGTGAGTGTCATCCTATTATAAAAAAAGGTGCCAGAGGAAGTTGGGTAGATACCAGATCGGCAAATTGTTATAAAATATTAGTAATATATTAGTAATAATATATCAGCATTATGCTAGTGAGTCTTTAGATATATATACTTACAAGTCTCTTTAAATCTAATATTTTAATTATTTTAAAGAGTAATGCCACAGATGCCTTTCAGTGAAGGGAAGTCATACATATTATCTGGATATTATATTATTTAATGCCCTATTTTCTGTCAATTCTAATGTTCTGTCAATTCTTCATTACCCTTTGGTAAGTCATTGACCCAAAACATGTAAATCAAATCTTTTGATGCTTTACTGGCTGCATGTTTGTTGTGGGCCAGTAACCCATTGGGCAGTGAAGAAAGGAATACAGATGGCTCTGGAGCTTGCACTTTAAAAGCATATTATTCATTTCTTTCCTGGTAGTTTCCTGCTAATCCCTGTGATCTGGCAGTCTGCAAAGCATCAATTTACAGCTCGCCCTGACTTTTTTTTTTTTTTTATTGTATTTTTTTATAAAAATTTTCAAGAAAAAGGATACAAGCAGAAAACAGAAAATAAATCCCAAACATGTAGTACAGCTTATAAGAATGGTAATTGAAAAGGCATATAACAGATGTTAAAACCATAGATATATCGCTACAATGCTACAAAATTCACAAGAGCAAAATAATTCAACTGTATAGACCAGGGAGGGTGGAAAGGGGGGAGGGGACCCAGGGAGCATGCGGCACAAACAAAAACAATATTTCACATAAAAGGAATTGTTGTTCTCTGGATCCAGTGTCAGTGGGGTCCCAGGGCGCCCAAACTGAGGAACCAGGATGCCCCAGGGAGAACCCACCTAGGAGGGGGGGAGAGTGGGAAGAAAGGGAGGGAGCACCACGGAATCACAAAAAGAACAGGCTAACAGGACTAAAGAAACATAAAATTTAGCACATATGCTTAAAAGTGTACTGTACTACTGGGGGGATAGTGAAACGGCACCTGGGTTAAGCTTCGACTGATCCCACAAGTCCCAAGTCTTGGAAAATGGAGGAAGTGTATCATGGACTGTTCCAATATTTGCAGAACCTGTGCAAGGGTGGGTGGGGAGGGGGACAACCATCTCAGAGGTATCGCCCTCTTTGCTGCCAGGAGAAAAAATGGCGGCTAACTTTTGGGCATGTCTGGAGATACCAGGGAACGGCAGGCCCGAAAGATATTGAATCGGGTCCAGAGGGAGAGTAGTTTTAAAGAGCTCTTGTAGATAGGTTTGGACAGAGGACCAGAAAGGCTGAATCATGGGACATTCCCAGAAAATGTGGAAGTGGGAGCCAACGTCATCCCGGCACCTCCAGCACACCCGGGAAGTTTTGGGATCGTATCTATGTAAGATCTTCGAGGTCCTATAACAAAAAAGTGGTATCTTATAGGTCATCTCCCTCTGCTCCACACACCTTGAAGACTTGGAAGTGGTCTCCCAAATCTTCTGCCACTGAGGGATTTGGATAGGTCGCTTAATAATCTGGGACCATTTCTGCATGTAGGATTGAAATGTGTCCGTGAGTGAGGAAGCTTCATGCAGGTATCTATAGATATCTGAAATAAGATGGGCTTGGTATGGGCCTTGAGAACATAATAGTTCAAATGAGGTAGGTTTATCTAAGGTTAAAGTAGGGGATTTAGAGGAAAAATAGTGTTTGAATTGGAGATAAGAGTAAAATAAATGCCTAGGGATCTGATATTTACGCTGTAATTCATTAAAAGGTAAAAGTGTGTGAGTGTGTGGGTGCACAAGATTTCTGAGCTGGAAAATTCCTGCTTGTGTCCATGGGAGCATTCGAGTATAAGAAAGACTATCCGGGACATCGGGGTTGAATAATACATTAAATAGGGACGGACACGTAGAAGAGAGGGAGAATTGGCGCAAACACTTCTTCCATATGGAAAGACTGAATAACATTGGGTGCAAGCAAAGGCTTCGGAGTTGAGTCATGGAGGTCTCTAGGTTTGTCCAAATCATAGAGCAGGGGTGGACTGGTCTAGTGATACTTATTTCAATCTCCGACCAGATGCTGGATGTCATTCGAGAAGACCAAGTGATAATCGATTTGAGGTGGGAGGCAAAGAAATATTTAATAAGGTCTGGAGCCCCCAATCCGCCTCTGGACCTAGGGGCCAACACCACCGAGCTGGCTATTCGGTGGGCCTTGTAGTGCCAGATAAAGTTAAGGAAAGATCTCTGAGTGGCTTTGAGCTGTGACATAGGGAGAGGAATCAGCAAAGTCTCAAATAGATAAAGGAGTCTTGGTAGAATAGACATCTTCAGGACATTGATGCGACCCAAGAGAGAGATGGGATAAGTGTCCCATTGTCGCAGGAGTCGGTCAATGTCACGGAAGAGTGGGGGGAAGTTGGCCTGATAGAGTGTTGAGTATGAAGGAGTGAGATGTATCCCTAGGTATTTAAGAGAGTTTGAGCACCAGTGATAGGAATAGTTTTGCTGTAGGGTGACAAGATCTGAAGGTAGGATGAGTATTGGTAGGGCCTCTGTTTTGCTTGTGTTGATTTTATACCCTGAAAGGAAGCTAAATTCTTTAAGCAAGACATGAAAATTTGGGAGAGAGGTGTGGGGTCTGGTCAGAGTCAATAGAATATCGTCTGCAAATAATGATAGTTTGTACTCATTATGACGCAGGGAGACCCCCCGAATGTCAGGGTGGATGCGAATGGCTGCAGCTAGGGGTTCGAGACAAAGGATAAAAAGTAAAGGTGATAACGGGCACCCCTGTCTGGTACCGTTACTCAAAGAAAAGGATGGGGATAAATAGGAAGACAGTTGGACTTGGGAGGAGGGTTGGGAATATAGAGCACGCAGTGCTGCCATAAAGGGGCCGCTGCCCGCTGAAACCATAATTGGAAAGTGTGGCAAACATAAAGGGCCAACTGAGTCTATCAAAGGCTTTCTGTGCATCAAGGCTCAATATCAGAGCTGGACGATTCGTTTTGTTCAATAAATCTATAAGGTCTATGGTGCGTCTCGTGTTGTCAACGGCATGTCTGGCAGTTACAAAGCCTACTTGGTCTTCATGCACGAGTCTAGGTATGAATTGTGAGAGTCGATTCGCTAAAATTTTTGTAAATATCTTGTAATCAGAGTTAAGTAAAGCAATTGTTCTATAGTTGTCAGGGAGGGAGGGGTCTTTACCAGGTTTCGGGATTACGGAAATATGTGCATGAAGGAATTGGGGGTGGGGTACAGTACCTTGAAATAGGGAAGTAAAAAGAGAAAGCAAATGTGGGCTCAAAATTGGCAAAAAGGTTTTATAATATGAGTAAGGCAGGCCACCCGGGCCAGGGGACTTTGAGTAGGGAGGTTTTTGATCACTTCAGCTAATTCCTCAGGGGTGATTGCAGAGTTCAGAGAAGAGAGGTGGTCAGGGGAGAGTGTGGGCAAGTGTAGTGAGCTAAAGAAGGAGTCAAATTTCTCCTGTGTAAAATTGTAGTTAGGGTCCGTCTGTAAACAGTTATATAATTTGCGATAAAATTCTCCAAAAACTTTGGACATGGTGAGAGGGCAATAGGTAGGAGTACCGTCAGTTTGTCTGAGAAAATCTGGGGATGAGAGAAAGGGGTGAGGTTTCAGCTTATTCACTAGCATTCTGTGGGGTTTATTGGAATATTCATAGAATTTCTGTTTGGACCACAAAGGGGATTTGTCAATCGTTTTCATATCCAATGACCTGAGTTGATTTCGCAGGAAAATAACGGCCCGGAGCGCCACCATGGGGGAAAAGTCCCTGACTTTTTTTAAAGTGACCCTTTTCTTTGCCCATGCAGAGAGGATTACCTAATTCCATCCCCAGCAACACATGCTCATCTTTGCTTGCTCCTATACTGCTCCAATTCCACCAACAGAACAAGGGAAAGAAAGTGTATAAGGTCCAAATTGGCATTCTCCAAACATTGGAATAACGATGCTCAGCATTAAATTGTTTGTATCCTGGTTGTATCAATATAACAGTCCTGCTAACTAGACGGGAGGGGGTGCTGTGGTGCTACTCACTAAACAGAGTTTCCATTATGTCCTCTCCAGACCCCGGCTTCATGGTTTCCCTCTCCCAGGCCCCCAGGGGGAGTTTTGCTTCATATTACTTCATCTTCTTGTCCTACTGCAGACCAAGGACCCTTACTAACTTCTCCACCTCATATTTAAATAGATAAGGCTGAACTAATTCAGAAGACACACTTACAAAAGGGGGTGGCTATACCCTTAAAGGGGACCCCTTGTCTACATGCCGGTCTTGACATATATAGTGGTAGGCCCAGTCATGCTGTTTCTGTGTTGTACATGTTTGTTTTAAGTGGTTTTGTTAACCTAATATCAATAGTCAACTTGTCTTTACTGTTTAGGATAGTATGCCATGCACTGAAAAAAAACCATCACCAACTTAAAAAATGCAGATAAAAGCACAGACAAATCGAGTTTTGCTATCTTGCAGCATTTTCCTTTCCTTGAATGATCTTTTATTGGCCTGCAATGTGTCTCTGAACTTGCCATCAAAATTTGACCACTTCTGAAAGAGTCAGACACATAGCACAGCTCCCTCCCTCCTTGCATGACATAGCTCTCTTCTTTGCTGGGAGTGGCTAGTTACTGGCCTCCAGCAGCTGGGTAGTAGTGAAGAAGAAGGATAGCTCTAATGCCTTGTACACACGAGCGGAATTTCCGACGGAAAAAGTTCAACGGGAGCTCTTCATCGGATATTCCGTCCGTGTGTATGCCCCATCTGACTTTTTCCGTCGGAAATTCAGACGGAATTAGATAGATAACATGTTCTCAATTTTTCCGTTGGAAAAAAATTCGATCGGAAAGTCTGATCGTCTGTATGCTTTTCCGACGGAATTAACACCACCCATGCTCGGAAACAATTTGACGCATGCTTGGAAGCATAGAACTTAATTTTCTCGGCTCGTCGTAGTGTTTTACGTCACCGCGTTCTTGACGGTCGGATTTTAGTGTGACCGTGTGTATACAAGACAGCTTGAGCGGAATTCCGTCGGAACTCCATCGGAAAAACCTTCGGAGTACATTCTGATGGGAAAATTGGTCGTGTGTACAAGGCATGAGCCTACTGAGCTACTGACATCACATCCAGGATGGCGATGCACAACAGCAGCCTTCAGGCTTTTTGAATGTCTATACAATGGAGGTTTTACAGATAAATAACATCAAAAAAATGCTCATATAATCTTGTTTAATGTGTTTATTGGGGTTCAGCTGTAGTACAGCATTAAGAGTACAAATAAGGTAGGTCATACACGGTTAGACTCTAAACTGATTCAGCAGGAACTGGCCAAGATTCGAACCGTGAATTTGCAGGCTGAATATACCAAGTTGATTGATCAATCAACTTGGGTACAACAAGCCTGCTGGGTTTTACCTGCGATTATCGATATTGGTTGCTTGAGCCGCTAGCAATAATCACTGTCTTCTCCCAATGGGGATGGCTTGCCCTGCACCCCTGCCGAAAGAAGACAATGGCCCAGCAGGAGGGATTCCTGCATTAACACTGTCTGTGTTGATGTGGGAATCAAGTGAATTTCTTTCCTGCAACCCGTGGTTGCAGGAAAGAAATTAGCTTTGTGTATGGCCGGCCTAAGGCAATCAAGGATCTGGCTAACAAACCATGGTACATACAATATGTCTGAGCAAAGTGAGGTAACCAGAAACTGATAAATAATCAGTTGATAACAGGAGGCTCAAATCAACAGTAACAAACATATAAGGGACATCAATAAGGCCCCGCTTGGGTAGGGAACAACATAAATGTAGCACTACCCCCGTAGGAGCTGCTGGTTTAGATTTGGGCTTTGCACGTTACCTCTAAGTTCTTTGTCAGGGGAAGAAAGTCTGTAGAAACGTTCACACGAGATGTAAAACCTTCAACTGTTGGGTTTTATTTTTGCTGCAGTAACTTGTAGAGAAAGTAGAAGGTATGAGAAGAGAGGGGAAGGTTCAGGTACTCATTGCAGAACACACAAAAATGTCTAAAGTCATTCACCACTCTCCCTTATGAGTTGATATTGCTAACCCGGATAGACCCCTCTCACCTGGCCTAGCAGCCGGGATGATGCACGAACCAGTTTGAGAACAGTCTCTGCCACAGACCGTTTGAGAACAAATATGGATAGCCAGGAATCCTCTGCCACAGGATTTCAGTCCCAAGCATCCAGCTGTGCAGTAAAAGAACCTTCAAGCCGATCCGGCAAACTGCTGGGCTTTTAAAGTAGTGGATCCCCTCCTAACAAGGTCACCAGGCCTATCCCCAAACATTAGCACTTTGCTGGTCTCCTCCAGGGCAGCCCCCCCCCCCCGGTTTCCTTCGTTAAACAGCTTCCTCGCTCTTGGTGGACAGCTTGGGATCCCCTTTAGGATTGTAGGCCACAGTCATCATAACTGAGCCTACTCACTAGAGATGCAGCCTCCGGCCAACGTGGCCTCGGGCTGAGAACACACACACATACCTGGCGCCAGGAGGGCCGCGAGGCGAAGAAGAACCCTGCGCAATGGCGTCTGCCCCTTAAGTATCCCTCCCCAGCATGCACAGCGGGGCACCACTCCCACTGAACCGCTACCGAGAAGGGACACCCAATACACCATGGTCTGCCTGCGTTCCAACATGGACCTGAGGTGGTACCGCCACCTTCAGGCAACAGGGGAAAATACTGTCAGGCACCACCATAGCCAGGACAGAAGCAATGTGTATATAATTACACCAGTCTGAGCCCAACTATTGGTTCAGACACCCCCTAAATTTACAATAGCGCCCCAATCATCCGGGGCAGGGTGCTACATACACCCCCCTCTACAAAAAGACACTGTCCTCAGTGTCTGAGAAAAAAAGTTGAAACCCTCAAGCCTGAGGGTTTGGTACCTGAACCAAAAAAATTGGGAGGGGGAGGGGAAAGGAAAAGGAACAAAGTACAAAATTACATGGATTTCTGATAAAACATTTGTACATTACACGTTTGACATGAAAGACTACCACCCTTCACCAACTGTCTAATCCCACCCTATTCTCCGATGGTCTTGACAGCAGATCTTGTACCTAAAAGAAAACACAAAATATGCATAACAAATCACTTTTAAAGCATCAGACATATTTACATAGAAGCAAAACTGCATCTCCGAAGCTATGAGTAAGCACTTCTAAGTGTGAAACGCGTTAGCTGTCCTGAAGTTTTTTCGTTGCTGTGATATGTAGTGCCTGTTCACTTTTACTTTTCAAATAAAGTCAAGTTGGATTGGAGTGCGGCTGTCCCAACCCTTATTTCTTCCAATTGCATCCCTGAAGAGATGGAGCTTTCCTTCTTTAAGATTTTCTAGGGAGAAAGAAAAAAAAAATAATCATGTATCCACATGAAAAGTTTTTCCCTACGCTGACAACCAGTGCCACCTAGTGTCAGAGGCCTCACATAAATGTCCTTTAAGCAGGGGCTGGAGCAACAAACATTTTGAACTCTGCATTCTCAGCAACCCTATCCTATCTGACTAATTCCCCAGATTTCAATAGCATAGCAAAGAAAGTTTTCTCTGGTAATGAAATGTTTTCTCTTTTCTTCCTCTCCCTTTAAGGAAACAAAAGATGACGGCAGAAACAAAGTCACACTGATCTGGAAACACCCTTCTCCTCTTGTGGGAGAATTAAAAGACAAACAAAGCAACGCCAGTTCGCTGGTCTAAGGCAAATAGAATCTGGGATCAGGTAGTGTTAGGGACCTTCCTCGCTCATCCAGGACAGCGATGGAATACACAACGTCACCATCACATACACTGCAAATGACCACCCTGTCGGCATAAATGTGCCAGCCGCAACTCCAATACCGCTGACATCCTCCGAACAGCTCAGCCACAAGAAAAGAGTCCTGCTTTCTGAGGTGCTTAGGTATGGCCAATTGATCCCAAACGGCTTCATCATACCACCGCTCCCTGTTTTCTTCCATTTCCTGCATAACCTCTCGTGGTACATACGGGAATTTAAAACCATATTCTTTGGTTACCCTGTCCATGAGCACTTTTTGTAGACAGCAATTCTGAGCAATGAATGACGGCTCCCCGTCCCGGGTAGTACGCATACACCCGGTGATCTCTTCACCAAAGACTTAGCAGGCTTACGTAGCGCCTCTCTAACTGGCAAAGTCCATTTACTATCACCCGGGGTCTCCATCCGATGTGTGGTGTCCCCAGAGCTGATAACTCAGAGAGGCTACGTATTGGGGTAACACACTTCCCCTTGCCCCATCTCGCTTCCCGAGACAAGGTCTCTAACAACTCATCATCATCGATGTCGGAAGAGGAATCTAGCTCTGAATCCTCCCACTCTTCGGCCGATAAACAGGTGCTAACAGTTCCAGTAACTTTTTCCCCAATCTCCTTACCGTTTACTGTCGTGGACTTCCCGGGGACATCGCCGCGCACGGGGTCCGGTTTCCGGCAGGTGCTGGGGTAGGCCTCGACCGCAGCTGCGGGAAGCCTTGGCGTATCCCACCTTCCATTTCACGGGTGGGACGGAGACACATGTTGTGGCCGTAGTATCCGCTGCAGTGTCCGCTGGTGGCTCCGTAGTGGTAGCGACGTCTACTCCGGACTCACTTGCTGCAGCAGATGCAGTGCGCGCAGGCTGAACCGCAGGGGCAAAGGAGACCTCCTCCAGAGTAACGGTGCCTGTGATCCAGTCTACCCGATAGACGTGGGGTGGCACGGTGGGTTGCTCCACCTCAAAGAGATATTCCCCGCAGGATAGGCATCAACCAAATGGGCGCAACTGTATGGCCAGTCCATCGCATCCAGGGCACAGCATGCCCAGGGCCTCCACATCACGGCTCGTATAGAGCATGAAGTGTCCTCGGGGCTTTAGTCGGATCCCCGTATCTGTGAGCGGGGCTCCGGATGGCGTAGCACCCTGAGCATTGGGCATAGAGAACATCCTTGTTCCCGATATGGCTGGGGCCCATGAAAGGGAAGACATGCTGCTTTATCTGGCAACTTCTGGTCTTTGGCGCCAAACACATTCACGTGTCTCACGCAGTTGGCGGGAACTCCTCCCCTTTTTGCTATTCTGCATGTAGCTTGTGGGCTTTCTCCTTCTTGGCTCCGCCCATGGCCTACGCAGTTGGCAAAGTGATCTGTACCCCTTAACCCCTTCTTCTCCTTTAAAGCACAGTCCAACACTTTCTTGCTTGCAGACTTCCAATAAGCAAAAAAAAAAACATTAATCCAGTTGTCAGAGGCAATGGCAAATATCCCGGACGAGCCCCCACGTGTAGCACTACCCCCGTAGGAGCTGCTATTTTAGATTTGGGCTTTGCACATTACCACTAAGTTCATTGTCAGGGGAAGAAAGTCTGTAGAAACAGCAATGTCCACGTGAGATGTAAAACCTTCAACTGTTGGGTTTTATTTTTGCTGCAGTAACTTGTAGAGAAAGTAGAAGATATGAGAAGAGAGGGGAAGGTTCAGGTACTCATTGCAGAACACACAAAAATGTCTAAAGTCATTCACCACTCTCCCTTATGAGTGGGTATTGCTCACCCGGATAGACCCCTCTCACCTGGCCTAGCAGCAGGGGATGATGCACGAACCAGTATGAGAATAGTCTCTGTCACAGACAGTTTGAGAACAAATATGGATAGCCAGGAATTCTCTGCCACAGGATTTCAGTTCCGAACTTCCAGCCGTGCAGTAAAAGAACCTTCAAGCCTATCCGGCAAACTGCTGGGCTTTTAAAGTAGTAGATCCCCTCTTAACAAGGTCACCAGGCCTATCCCAAGACATTAGCACTTTGCTGGTCTCCTCCAGGGCAGGTCCTCCCCCGGTTTCCTTTGTTAAGCAGCTTCCTCCCTCTTGGTGGACAGCTTGGGATCCCCTTTAGGATTGTAGGCCCCAGTCATCATAACTGGGTCTACTCGCTAGAGATGCAGCCTCGGGCCAATGTGGCCCCGGGCTGAGAACACACACACATACCTCGCGCCAGGAGGGCCGCGAGGCAAAAAAGAACCCAGCGCAATGGCGTCTGCCCCTTAAGTATCCCTCCCCAGCATGCACAGCAGGGCACCACTCCCACTGAACCGCTGCCGAGAAGGGACACCCAATACACCATGGTCTGCCTGCGTTCCAACATGGACCTGAGGTGGTACCCCCACCTTCAGGCAACAGGGGAAAATACTGTCAGGCACCACCATAGCCAGGACAGAGGCAATTTGTATATAATTACACCAGTCTGAGCCCAACTATTGGCTCAGACACCCCCTAAATTTACAATAGCGCCGCAATCATCGGGGGCAGGGCGCTACATAAACAATGGTCATAAACAATGGTAAAGAGTAATAATATATGGTCAAACATCTCCAGGTGCTAAGAGTGCTAATGCATGGCTAGCTGGGATTTCCAGGTTGCCTAGGAGTTAACAAAAGAGGGTAAATGAAGTGGGGGGGGGAGAAAAGGGCAGATAAAGGGGGGGTCAAAGTTCTGGGGTTACACAGGGCAACAGTATTAGGTAGACGACACAGCGCCAAAAGGCAGAGGGCTGTCAGCACGAAAGCTATAGAATGGTGTATAGGTGTAGAGGGAATTAATGATCTACCCATGACCATCAGATTCTTGTATATTTTGTGGCTCTATCATGTAAAATCGCCTCAGCCTTAGTATGGACCATACTTTGCGTTACCCTGTTTTAGTCTTGACTAGGTTGAGTGAAGGGGATTTCCAAAAGTGCACTATAGTTTGTTTAGCAGTCATTGTCACTTGCAATAATAAAGCAAACCAGATTCCCCATTATTAAAGTAGAACTATGGGCAAAACTTTTTTTTTCATTTTGGATAGAGCAAGGGAGGGTTATTACCCCTGCCAGATTGTGTTTGCCATCTCTGTCCCATTAAGGAGATTTCCCTTTCACTTCCTGCCCCATAGCCAAACAGGTAGTGAGAGGAAATCTCTGCAAATTAAAGGAATTTTTTGGGGACTCACAGGTCACCAGAACTAGTGTCCCCATTGGAAGATTTCCCATCTATTACTGTACTGGGGAAAACCCAAAATTTGGGGTTTTCTTTTACTTTCACTTTCAATATTAATGGTAACAGGACAACTGGAGAGGGTGAATCTCCTTATTGGGGGCACAGACAGCAATAACAATTGAGAGGGCCTCTAATCCCTCTCCTCTCTGTCCAAAACGAAAAAAAAAAAAAGTTTTGCCTTTAGTTATAATTTAAGCTCCAAGGGGAATAGTGAAATGCGTTGGGGGGCTGGCCTGGCTGCAGTCCGGGCTGGGGCTACCATTCATCGCACTTCATGCACAAGGGTTTGCTTCATGATGTGTGGCCTATGGATCTCTTCCTTTGACATTGCTGGCTTTTTGTGATAACTTCTAGTCTATGGTTCAAAGGGTTACCTGCCTAGTGAACAGAGTAGCAAGAATTAGAAAAGTTTCTGTGCAAAATGAGAAAGCAATGGGGCAAGACCACCAATACTGTGCTGTATATGGAAGTAAGGGCCCGGGCCTCCGCAACTGTGAAAAAAAGCTGATGAGTACTAGGGAACGAATTTAGATATTCTAGCAGAGACCAGTGGGTCATATTTTAATGCACATATATTCTTATGGGAAAATTGTTGTGCAAAGTCTGGTGACGGGGTCTCTTGAAGCTGTAAGTTACCCTGCAATTTCCTCTGTTTTGATGGTAAATCATAGCTGCCTGGCTGCTACTCTTGTGTAAAGGTTAAGGCCGGGTTCACACTTGTCCGACAAATGCTCCGACATTGGGAGCTCATGTCGCATGACGTGTGTAAATGAATGTTTCCCTATGGGAGCCGTCTTAACTGGTCCGACACATGTCGGTCCGACTTTGAAGATGCTCCCTGTACTACTTTGGTCCGACTTTGATCCTACTTCAGCCCATTGACTATCATTGAAGTCGGATCAAAGTCGGACTGCGGTCTTGCATGATCCGACTTTGGCATGCGACTTGTGCTCTGCTGATCTTGAGGGGGGAACTCCACGCCAAATTTTAAATAAAAAACTGGCATGGGTTCCCCTTCAGGAGCATACCAGGCCCTTCAGTCTGGTATGGATTTTAAGGGGAACCCCCTAAGCTGAAAAAACGTTGTGGGGGTCCCCCTCAAAATCCAAACCAGACCCTTATCCGAGCACGCAGCCCGGCAGGCCGCAGGTAAAGAGGGGGGGGGCGAGAGAGTGGCCCCCCTCCCACCTGAACCGTATCAGGCTGCATGCCCTCAACATTGGGGGTTTGGTGCTTTGGGGCGGAGGGGCGACCTGCGGCCTCTTCCCGACAACCCTGGCCGTTGGTTGTCAGGGTCTGCGGGCGGGGGGCTTATCGGAATCCAGGAGCCCCCTTTAATAAGGGGGCCCCCAGATCCCGGCCCCCCCACCCTATGTGAATGAGTATGGGGTACATCATACCCTTACCCATTAACCTGGTGGCGTGGGCTTCCCCCTCAAAATCCAAACCAGACCCTTATCCGAGCATGCAACCTGGCAGGCCGCAGGAAAGAGGGGGGGCGAGAGAGCGGCCCCCCCTCTCTCCTGAACCGTACCAGGCCGTATGCCCTCAACATGGGGGGTTCTACACAGGTTTTTAAAGTAATTTATTACACAGCTCCAGGGGTTTTCTTCCGACTCCGGGGGTCTCTTCCGACTTCGGGGGTCTCTGCGCTTTCCTGTTCTTCTCTCGCTCTCCGGTCCTTTCTTCCTTCTGCCGGGCCTCCGCTATCTTCTTCCAGCTCTTTTGCTAGCGGGGCCCGGTCTTCTCCGTCGCCTTCTTCCCTCTTCGATGTTGACACGTCGCTTCCTCCCGCTGGATTTTGAGGGGGACCCCCACGCCGTTTTTTCGGCTTAGGGGGTTCCCCTTAAAATCCATACCAGACTGAAGGGGAACCCATGCCGGTTTTTTATTTAAAATTTGGCGAGGAGTTCCCCCCTCAAGATCAGCAGAGCACAAGTCGCATGCCAAAGTCGGATCATGCAAGACCGCGGTCCGACTTTGATCCGACTTCAATGATAGTCAATGGGGGAAACATTGATTTTCACACTTCTGTGGCTAAGTGCACACTCGGGGAAGTGACCACCCCTTGTCTGCACTTGTCCATCTTCTCCATTTTCTTCCCCACCTCTTCTTACTTTTAGATTATTGATATTCCCCTTTCTATTCCTAGATGGTTACCACGGTTTACGCCTGATGAGGGGCATAAAAGCCCTGAAACGCGTAGAGTTTACAACTGCCGCCAAGTGTACCTACCTATTCAGATGTTAAGAAAGTTCCTATTATCAATTTATATTTAGCAATATTTTTCTAATGTTTTTTATGGCTATCTACCTTTATATACATCATATGCATTGTATTTTAATATGATTATTATCGCATGTATCTGTATATATATGGAGTCCTTGTTGGAACAAATAATCAATTTCCACTATATGCTATTAGGTTCTACCTCTCTGTCCAAAGTAATTTTGATTTATAGCAAAATGCATAATATTCAAAAATGCAACTATGACAATTTGAACCAATTAAAGTTTGTGTTTATCCAACATGTCTATCCTGCTTCCGTGTGCTTCATGCAAAGTCCCACCCCATGCTTCTCTTTTTTAATTGATTTTCACACGTCATGCGACATGAGCTCCCAATGTCGGAGCGTTTGCCGGACAAGTGTGAACCCGGCCTCATACTGGTACAAGATGTAAGTTGTGCAGACAGGTAGTGTGGATTATTCATCTGTGTAACTTCTCCACACTACAGTTGAATAAATATCCAGTCAGGTGTGGTTTTCCAGTTACACAGCAAGCCTAGTGTTTTTTTCCCCTTTTGTGAGAGGAAAGTATTCTCTTGAGCGCTTCTGGCTCAGTTTCTACCTGTCAAGCCTCGTACACACGACCGAGTTTCTCGTCTTTAAAATCACGTCGTTTTTTTCGACGAGATTCTTGTTAACCTTGACGAGTTTCTCGTCAAGCTTTCTATGCGTATACACTGACATTTCCCAATTTCCTCGTTGTTCTCCGCGCTCACGTCCAGCACGTACGACGGCACTATAAAGGGGAAGATCGATTTTCTTGGCGCCACCCCTTGGGCTGCTTTTGCTGATCTCGTGTTACTACGTGTGCAGTAAAAGTTTGGGAAGAGACGATTTGCCCTTTTCAGTCTTCGTGCTTTTCAGTTCGTTTTCTGAGGTTCAGTTTGTGCTTGTGGGTTCGTATCTTGACTTTCAGGGCGTCTAGGCAGGTCGTATCTGTTTTACAGTGCGTTCTTGCCCGTTCGTTTCTGATTTTCAGTTCGTTATTCATAGGCCTTGCTGTTCTAAAGTGCGTTCTGTTCTGTACGTTCTGATCAGACGACCGTTTCCTAGCCATGTCGCCTGGACGTTCTCGTCGTCGAGTTCGTGCTGTGCGTGCGCTTGGTGTTGGTCTGCTTGTTTTGGACCAAGACCAGTCCATGAATGGTGTGAGGAGGAGTTCATGGACCAAGAATTGGTTGCTCCAGCGAGACCAATTCTGCCATATGCCTCTGCTGCGGGAGATCGTGGAGAATAATCCTGAGGACTACAGGAATTTTCTGCGGATGTCTGACCCCGTTTTTCAGGAACTGTTGGCTTTGGTGTCCCCCTATATTACCAGGCAGGACACCGTTATGCGGGAAGCCATCAGTGCTGAGCAGAGGCTCATCGCCACCTTACGTTATCTGGCGACAGGGAGAAGTCTTCAGGACTTGAAGTTCACGACAGGCATCTCCCCCCAGGCTCTGGGCCTCATAATCCCAGACACCTGTTCTGCTATTATACAAGTCCTGCAGGAGGACTATATTAGGGTAAGTTTTCTCCTTTAACATCACATTTTATGTATTCCATGTATGCTAATGTATTGTATTTCTTTCATCCTTCCCTAATTACCATGATTGTAATATGCTGAGAATGTCCCCTTTGTCCCCATGCATGCTGGAAGCTTTAGATTGCCCCTTTTTTTTCCTCCATGCATATTTCCCTTCACTAACCTTTCCAGCAGGGGCGCCTGTTGCAACAAATGTTTGGGGGTCCAACCCCAATTTAGGAAATAAACTTCCTCCGTTTTTGCAAAGGTGCCTAATAAACGCCCCCAGTTGTCCCCTCCAAAGCAGCCATTTTGTTCCCTCCAATGCAGCCATTTTGTTCCCTCCAATGCAGTCATTTTGTTCCCTCCAATGCAGCCATTTTGTCCCCAGCCCTGCACATACCTTCTTGTGGTCAGCGCCATCCTTCTTCTGTCCTTGATGTCTTCTCCTTCCCTTGATGTTGCATCAGCCAATCATGTTACCATTAAACAGACTTGGTGAACATGATTGGCAGAGCAGCCTGTCAGTGTTTACCCAAGGAATGCTCCCCCCCCCCCTGCATCCCTTATTTAACTTTTATGAAGCCAATTACATCCCTCAGGCTGTAATGTGCAAGCCTATTTGCCTCCCTGTTTCTGATATGCAATTTTCACCCCATAAATGCCGCAGTTATTCATATGTTGGTCGCTTAACAGGGGGCCATCCACCTGAATAGTGGGCGGCATTGACAATACATAGGTTAATGCAAGGCAAGAACCTATGTATTGTTCTGAGTGACGGGCACAGGAGAGAGGGGGCAGTGTTCCAGCGCCCACTCTGGACGCACCGCCACTGCACTGCTATCCTGTGGCCAAACACATCTCCCCCCCAAAATCATGTATTAATGGACCATCAGAGGGGGTGATGAATATGAAACATGAGCCTTCCATTATACTTATTGAAAACACCTTAATAAACGTAGAATTTGATTGATGTTGGCCTCTAATGTTTTTTTATTATAATCTCCTTGTAATGTAATATTTTTAATTTCTAATTTTCTTTCATCTTGTTTGACTCCCCAGCTTCCTTCCACGCCACAGGAATGGCAGACTGTGGCATCGGAGTTTGCCACGCGGTGGGACTTCCCCAACTGCGGTGGTGCTATAGACGGGAAGCACGTCCGCATCGTGCCGCCACCCCGTTCTGGGCCCTACTACTTCAATTACAAGGGGTTTCATAGCATTGTGCTGATGGCGGTGGTGTCAGCACGGTATGAATTCCTCTATGTTGATGTAGGGAAGAATGGCCGGATGTCCGATGGGGGATCCTTCATCCAGACGGAGTTTGCCCTCCGTCTCCAGAGTGACGACCTTGCATTGCCACCGGATGCAGGGAATATTGAAGGACTCCCCTTTGTTTTCTTGGCTGATGAAGCCTTTGGACTCGGACCGCATCTTATGAGGCCATTTCCTCACAGGACCCTGACCCCAGAGAAGAGGGTGTTCAATTACTGGCTGGCCAGGGGCCGAAGAGTCGTTGAAAATGCCTTCGGCATAATGGCCAGCCGGTTCCGCATTTTTATGACTTCCATCCACTTGGCGGACTACAAAATAAACTATGTCGTTTTATGCTGCTGTGTGCTACACAATTTTCTCAGCAGAAAATCAAATTCATATATGGCCTCAGTATTGCCTGAGGCTGGACTTTCACCTGCTAATCCCCTGCCGGGCCTGGAATCTGCCCGTCCTGGCTTGCCCCCCCAAAATGCCCGTGAGGTTCGGGACAAATATATGGAATATTTCACGGGTAGGGGGGCAATTCCTATGCCAGGCTATGGCTAAAGATTCCTGGAGAATGATTAAAATAAAAATCTGATTTCTAATTTTAACTTAGGTTTGTTTCCTGTCTCCTAGTTTGTCTTAGTGCATTTGTAGTGCCAAGTGTATTTTCCTTTAGTAAATAACAACCATTTCACTATGTAACCTTAAAAAAAACACAAATCAGGTTAGAGCGTATTGAAAAAAGAAGCTACACGTTGTTTGTGTTCAAACATTTTACTCTGTGCACATTCACACACGTTTCCTTTTTTTTTTTTTCCTGGCCACAAACCGCCAATTATTTTCTTAGGAAAATACAAAAACAGTTGCATTCCAAAAATTACAACATTGGATACCTCTGAGCAATCTGACACATTCACTTACACAAACTATGTCTCTATGTGCCCGTCCTAATATGGGGTCTTGCCACCCCTTGCCCAGCCAAAAATTAAATATGCACACATTTTGTATTAATTTCCACTAGGGATTTGAGACTCCTGATCCCTATTGTCAACATGTGCTATCTGCCATCAGGGGTGATCAATGGACGTGTTTTGGGGGTGCAACCCCTTCCTCAGTTCACCTACTTTAGATACGAGGAAGGGGTTGCACCCCCAAAAGACGTACATGGATATCCCCTGATGGCAGATAGCACATGTTGACACACTGTGTGCATATTCAATTTTTGGCTGGTTGCATTGTCAAAAACAGGATAAAAGGTTGATGAACAGTCATTCCTGAAAAAAAAATGGGGGTTTGGTTGACTTATTCGATTCTCCCCAAAACATCTAGAATGTCTTTAAATGTTTGATCCATCACATGAATTATTTGTTTTATTCTGTCCAGTTCCGTGCTACATTCCATCACTTGCTGTATTATTCGGAGGGCACTGTCAGCAGAGAAACGTGTACTATCCTTCACCACAACATTTACATCCCCTAAAAACAAAATAAAAAGGTATTATAACTCTGCAGGCCTACATCTCTTACCTGAAGCTGTGGTGACAGATACTGACCTGTTGTGGTGACCAGTTCCACAACGTCATCCACCTCTCCTTCCTGCACTTCTCCTTCCTCCACCTCAACTTCCTCAACATCCTTCGGTTGTGGGTCTTTGGGAGTTTGGGGTTGTTGTGAAGCTGTGGGGTTCCTGTGCTCCCTGGAGTGTTCTCCTCCCAGTCTTCTCACCCCTATGAGAATCAAACAAAAGGTCTATTTATCACACTGAAATTCTCTATGAAAAATAAAAACAGGCTAAATTGTTTGGAAGTGGGGTACAAGTGTGTGTTTGGGCGGAAGTTAAAGATGAATGCATTATTTCTGACCAATAATATGTTTAGTATTCACCTTTTGGATGTAAATTTTTAGACATGGAGGCACCACAAAAATTCACTTATGCACCTGTGTGGGACACCCAAAAAAGGCGGGTCTGGTGGCCCACACTATAGTGCTCCAAAGTACAGATGTGGTACCAGCTGCTGAGTGTCCTCTTCTTTACACTGACTAAAGTTTGCATTTCATTCTCTTTACAAACACATCATCTAGCCTAAAAATTTTGAACACAAATGTTAAAAAAACACGCAGATGTCTAATTACTTTTGTGGCTATAAAATAAGCCAAAACAGCGGATAGTGGCCGAACGAAGTGTCTGTAATGTAACGAACAATTACTGTGCCCAACCAAGTTCAAATTATTAAATTATGGAAGGGAGTCCAATATGATAAAATCACAAAAAGGAGCAACATGTAAGTTGAGAAAAACATTAATAGCAGAAAAGTGTACATTTTACTTACTTTTTGCTAGCATTCTCTTAATGCTCCTTAACTGCTCTGGCTCCCTCAGTTTGAGGTCTGACCACCTCTTTCTGAGCTGCTCATTTGAGCGTTTCACCCCGAAATTCGTCTTCAGACTCTTCACGACTTTAGTGAGGATTTTGGCCTTCCTTCTATTTGGTTTTCTATACGGCCCATGCTTTGCGTCATAATCAGACTTGAGCAAGATGTCCACCATCTCCGCCATCTCCGCAAAAGACATATTAGATGCCTTGAATCTCCTCCTTGATCATGACGTTTCCTCGGTCTCCGGGCTTGTCTCCTCCTCGTTAGTTGCTGAATTATCAGACACCTGCTGTAACTCCGCCATATCTGTCTGCGCGCCGAAAGAGAAGGGGCGGGGAAAAGATGTTAGTTAGAACGTCATGGGCGGGCGACGTGTGCGGAGCGACGTGTTCGTAGTTTGACGCATGCGTGATGTATATATAGCAAACACACATGTGACTATACTACGTTCGGTGTGCGGAGAGAGGAGTTCATGCTACGGACGTGCGAACGAAGGTATGTGATTTTGTGACTTGGACAAATAGTTGGCCTATACTGTCTTGAGAATGTTGTAGAATATATATGTTGACTACGATGTTAAGGAGGTTAGACTGTGTGCCTCACATTAGTTATATATTATTTATTTTACTTGCAGACCCAAAATGAATGTCTTTATAAGTGACAAGGAATTCCTTGCGGAATTTATAGACCGGGTAAGGGAGCTGCCCGCTCTGTGGGAGACGAAAAACCCCATCCACAAAAAAAGAGGGGTGAGAAAAGCAGCGCTGGAGACTAGGGATGAGCTTCGAGTTCGAGTCGAACTCATGTTCGACTCGAACATTGCCTGTTCGCCCGTTCGCCGAACAGCAAACAAATTGGGGCGTTCGCGGCAAATTCGAAAAATCTATGGGAGAAATCTAAAGTGCTAATTATAAAGGCTTATATGCAAGTTATTGTCCTAAAAAGTGTTTGGGGACCCGGGTCCTGCCCCAGGGGACATGTATCAATGCAAAAAGAAGTTTTAAAAACGGCCGTTTTTTCGGGAGCAGTGATTTTAATAATGCTTAAAATGAAAAAATAAAAGTGAAATATTCCTTTAAATTTCGTACCTAGGGGGTGTGTATGATATGCATGTAAAGTGGCGCATGTTTCCCGTGCTTAGAACTGTCCCTGCAAAAAAAGTCATTTTTGAAAGAAAAAAAGTCACTTAAAACTCACTCGTGGCTATTAATGAATTGTCGGCTCCCGGCAATACATACAAAAGTCATTGATAAAAAAAAAAAAAAAAGCGTGGGGGTTCCCCCAGAATTCAATTACCAGGCCCTTCAGGTCTGGAATGGATATTAAGGGGAACCCCGCCGCAAATTAAAGAAAAAATTGACGTGGGGTTCCCCCAAATATCCATTCCAGGCCCTTCAGATCTGGCATGGATTTTAAGGGGAACTCCACACCAAATTAAAAAAAAATGGCGTGGAGTCCCCCTAAAAATCCATACCAGACCCCTTATCCGAGCACGCAACCTGGCCGGCCGCAGGGGAAAAGGGGGGGGACGAGAGAGCGGCCCCCCTCCCTCCTGAACCGTACCAGGCCACATGCCCTCAACATGGGGAGGATGTCCCCATGTTGATGGGGACAAGGGCCTCATCCCCACAACCCTTGCCCGGTGGTTGTGGGGGTCTGCGGGCGAGGGGCTTATCGGAATCTGGAAGACCCCTTTAACAAAGGGGACCCCCAGATCCCAGCCCCCCCTATGTGAATTGGTAAGGGGTACATTGTACCCCTACCAATTCACGAAGAAAGCGTAAAAAAATGTTTAAAAAACACACAAACACCTTGAAAAAGTCCTTTATTTAAAAAGAAAAAAAAAAAAAAACATTCCAGCGGTGAAATCCAGTGTCCCGCAGCGATCCGGATGTCCAGCGCTGTCCTTCATTGGTTGTGCCTGAGCGGACCTGATGGGGAACTCCCTCTCAGTATTTTAAATGTATAGACCCGCCCCTTCTAAAGTTCCCCATCAGGTCCGCTCAGCGGACCAGATGCGGAACATGAGAAGGGGCGGGTCTATACATGTATTACCAAAGTGAGAGCAGTTCCCCATCAGGTCCGCCCCCTCGGTATGTCGGACCCGCCTACGTCATTGGCTTGAGCGGGGAACTTCCTTCACTGTGTAATTTAAATTTACCCCTTACCAATTCACATAGGGGGGGCCGGGATCTGGGGGTCCCCTTGTCCCCATCAACATGGGGACATCCTCCCCATGTTGAGGGCATGTGGCCTGGTACGGTTCAGGAGGGAGGGGGGCCGCTCTCTCGTCCCCCCCTTTTCCCCTGCGGCTGGCCAGGTTGCGTGCTCGGATAAGGGGTCTGGTATGGATTTTTAGGGGGACTCCACGCCATTTTTTTTAAAATTTGGGGTGGAGTTCCCCTTAAAATCCATGCCAGATCTGAAGGGCCTGGAATGGATATTTGGGGGAACCCCACGTCAATTTTTTTTTAAATTTGCGGCGGGGTTCCCCTAATATCCATTCCAGACCTGAAGGGCCTGGTAATTGAATTCTGGGGAACCCCCACGCTTTTTTTTTTTTTTATCAATGACTTTTGAATGTATTGCCGGGAGCCGACAATTCATTAATAGCCGCGAGTGAGTTTTAAATGACTTTTTTTCTTTCAAAAATGTCATTTTTTGCAGGGACAGTTCTAAGCACGGGAAACATGCGCCACTTTACATGCATATCATACTCACCCCCCAGGTAGGAAATTTAAAGGAATATTTCACTTTTATTTTTTCATTTTAAGCATTATTAAAATCACTGCTCCCGAAAAAACGGCCGTTTTTAAAACTTTTTTTTGCATTGATACATGTCCCCTGGGGCAGGACCCAGGTCCCCAAACACTTTTTAGGACAATAACTTGCATATTAGCCTTTATAATTAACACTTTAGATTTCGAACGTTCGAGTCCATTGTATTTAATAGGGTTCTAAAGTTCACACAAACATTTTGTCTGTTCGCAGGTTCTGGTGCGAACCGAACAGGGGGGTGTTCGGCTCATCCCTGCTGGAGACCCTGCTCCCATTTGTGCATACCAAGGTGCCCACAGCCACAGCAAAACAGGTGGACACTAAAATTGGGAGCTTGAGAGGCACATACAGGACTGAACGCTCTAAGGTCCTGGCTTCTCAGAGGTCAGGAGCAGCAGCAGGTGATGTGTATGTCCCGAATTTGTGGTACTACAGCAGGATGTCCTTCCTGGATGACCACATTGAGGCAAGGCCATCACTGTCCACTCTTCCCCCCAGACTTCCCTGCAGCCAACCTGAGCCTTCTCTGGAGCAAGAGGAAGCAGCCATCCTGGATGATCCTGATTTGGCCATCTGGAGCCAGGTATAGTATTAAATGAAAATGTATTGGGATAAAATTAATGTTTGCCAAATATGTCAAGATGACAAACATAAACTATTTAGAGTTCCACAAGTGAAATCAAGATCTCTAGACATTAGTCTGCACTTAATTGGGTGCTTAATAGTCAATCTGATGTAGTTGTAAATTTTAGAAACTGATTTCAGGATTTACATTCTAATTGGTTCAATCATGATTATAAATTTGGAGGCAAAGATTAAAGCAACATATTAAACTATGTCCCTTTTTCATACACAGGATGAAATCAGCCAGGAGGAGGGTCTGGAAACTGTCAGGCAGGAGGAGGAAGGGCCCAGTGGCAGCCAGGAGGTGGCAGGGCCCAGTGGAAGGCAGGAGGTGGCAGGGCCCAGTGGCAGCCAGGAGGTGTCAGGGCCCAGTGGCAGGCAGGAGGTGGCAGGGCAAAGGAGAAGCACCAGATCCCAGGTGCCTCCCATCCGATTTCCCAAAAGAGGCAGGAGGGACAGGACCACCAGTGGGGCAGCAATGGCCCTTATTAAAGAGGCCCATGCCACCCTCAAAGAGCCCACATCCCCTGAAGAGGCCATTGCCGGCCTAGTGGAGGCAAAGTTCAAGGTGATGAGCATGGAGCAACGCCTCCTATGAGCCCCTGCTCATCACCTTGCTCAACAAGGGGGTGATGGGAAAAATTACCCCCAATACTGCAATTTGTGAGGTGGCACAACTGTCCCAACCTCAACCTCCTCCTCCACCTCCACCTTCTTCTTCTGCCCCACCCCCTTCTCCTCCACCTCCACCTTCTTCTTCTGCCCCACCCCCTTCTCCTCCACCTCCACCTTCTTCTTCTGCCCCACCCCCTTCTCCTCCACCTCCTCCTCCACCCTGTTCTTCTGCCCCACCCCCTTCTCCTCCACCTCCACCTTCTTCTTCTGCCCCACCCCCTTCTCCTCCACCTCCACCTTGTTCTTCCGCCCCACCCCCTTCTCCTCCACCTCCACCTTGTTCTTCTGCGCCACCCCCTTCTCCTCCACCTCCTTCTCCTCCTGACAGGAGTACCCCTCCAGTCGCCCAGCCTCCAGCCAAACGAAGAAGGAAGGCTGCAGGGAAGGCTTCAGAAAAGGTTGCAGGGAAGGTTGTCAGGAAGACGAGGAAGTGATGGCCTTGCTTCATTGTGGTCGGACAGAAGGCAGCCTGTTGTAGTACCACACACTTGGGACATATATCTCACCTGCTGCTGTTCCTGACCTCTGGGAGGCCAGCATCAGATTGTGCTCAGAAATGTTGGCCTTCTCAAGCTTCCAATTTTAGTGTCCACACAGGGTTGATGTGTGGTCTGGGGTCCCTGGGATGCACAAATGGCAGCAGGTTCTCCAGTGCTGCCTTCTGTTTATTTTATTTGAAACATGAATAAATGTTATTTTTGTTTAAGTTCATACTTGACTATGTGTATTTGTAAAAATTTAAAATTTAGCTTTGGAGTAAGCAGAGACATTTGACTGACAAAAAAAGGGACAGATAACAACCCCCCTAAAAAATTAAATAATCTGATTTCCCAAAAAGAGGGTGTTACATTTTACAACTATATATTAAAATATTCAATGGGAGATCACTATCAAAACATTGCGAAATTAAAATTAACATCAGTTTGAAAAATATAAAAATGTAAAATATTCATAAAAACTTATATATATAAGCATGATATAATACACATAAATCTTCTTAAGAGCAGCATGAAAAAGCTTAAAAAAAGATATTCAGAACTCTGTGTGAATATCAGCAGCAAAAGAAGTTCTTTCGTTTTGATTAATGTAACATTCTAAAGAAGATTTCAATGCACAACATTTAAACGATGCAATAATTTCGAGCGTGACGAATGTGCTATCTCCATTACGAAGGCTTGTTTTACCAGAAGATGCGCTCCCTTCTCATACTTGCTTCTGAGCATGCGCGCTTTTGAAAGACTCGTTAAAGCATACACACGAACCATTTTCTCGTCACAAAAGAGGCCGACGAGAAACACGATGAGGAAATCAGGAATCCTGACATAAAAATAGAGAGCAGGTTCTCTATTTTCTCGTCAAGATTCACGGCAATTTTCTCGTCGTAAAACCATACACACGAACGTTTTTCTCGATCAAAAAGCTCTCGCGGCACTTTTCTTGCCGGTTTTGGACGAGAAACTCGGTCGTGTGTACGAGGCTTGAGATTTTGAACTGGACAGTCTGGTTTTGCCGAGTCCCTCTGTCTGTGTCGCACGAGCGGCTTCCCATGGAGGCACTGGCCAGAGTGGAGGGGCCAGGAGCGCCAGCGGGGGACCCTAAAAGAGGAGGTTCCCGCCCGTTCTGTGCGATTCCATTGCACAGAGTAGGTACAGTATCTCACAAAAGTGAGTACACCCCTCACATTTTTGTAAATATATTATTATATCTTTATTTATGTGACAACACTGAAGAAATTACACTTTGCTACAATGTAAAGTAGCAAGTGTACAGCTTGTATAATGCCGCGTACACACGATCGTGATTCACGGCGGTTAAAAAACCACCGTGAATCATGACATGAAAAACGAGGGAACGGCTTGTTCCCCCACACACGGTCGTTTTTCCCGTCTTTTTTTCTCTTGTCGAGAAAAACGACCGTGTGTAGGCTCCGTGGCAGTGTTTCCCTATGGGAAAACTGCAGCGGAAAAAAATGACGGGAAAAGCGACGAGAAAAATTAGAGCATGTTCTAATTTTTCTCGTCATTTTTAATGCCATTTTTCACATCGTGAAAAATGACAAAAAGACCACACACGGTCGTTTTTCTTGTTGAAAAAAAAAAATGTCATTTTTCACGACGTGAAAAATGATCGTGTGTACGCGGCATCACAGTGCAAATTTGATGTCCCCTCATAATAACTCAACATGCAGCCATTAATGTCTAAACCGCCGGCAACAAAAGTGAGTACACCCCTAAGTGAAAATGTCCAAACTGGGCCCAATTAGCCATTATCCCTCCCCGGTGTCATGTGACTCATTAGTGTTACAAGGTCTCAGGTGTGAATGGGGAGCAGGTGTGTTAAACTTGATGTTATCACTCTCACACTCTCATACTGGTCACTGGAAGTTCAACATGGCACCTCATGGCATAGAACTCTCTGAGGATCTGAAACAAAAATGTGTTGCTCTACATAAAGATGGCCTAGGCTATAAGAAGATTGCCAAGACCCTGAAACTGAGCTGTAGCACGGTGGCCAAGACCATACAGCGGTTTAACAGGACAGGTTCCACTCAGAACAGGCCTCGCCATGGTCGACCAAAGAAGTTGAGTGCTCGTGCTCAGCATCATATCCAGTGGTTGTCTTTGGGAAATAGACGTAAGAGTGCTGCCAGCATTACTGCAGAGGTTGAAGGGGTGGGGGGTCAGCCTGTCAGTGCTCAGACCATACGCCGCACACTGCATCAAATTGGCCTGCATGGCTGTCGTTGTAAAATAAATCATATATGTGTTTCTCATATATTGCACAATGATCCTTTTAGCAATAAAAGTACCCAACCTAATAATATCTGAACTGCCTTTAAATGTATTTAGTAATATCTCAAACACAGCAACACAGATTTATTAGGCTGGAAGTTTTTTTAGAACATATGGAACATTATGGAAAGCACATACTGCTTGTCATTTTGGGAAGTCCTCATAGTTCACACTGTGTTGTTCCATTGTGGTGTGCTGCTGCATACATGTAATACGCCCACCAATGCACAGCAATGTAATAAAAAGCAGATCTGCACCTTTTCTGTGTTTTGTGGTGCTCTGCAGAGAAGGCCTGTTGGCACCTATTGCATGGGCCCTTTCAAAGTGTTCTGTTGAAAAAAACAAGGTATAAACGCATGTGTTTGACTCCAATCATGCACCTGTGAAACATAGATATGTGACTCAAAAAGTGCACCAAAAATGCAACCATGGTGCGTTTTTTATGCGTTTCCATCTTTTAAATATGTACCAAAAATGCAGCGTGCAGGAAATTTTAAAATGCTCCGCCTCTGCAATGCATTGGCATACTGTCCATCTTTCTAAGATGGGACTGAGGGACACCTATTAGTAAAAGTATGTAGGCATAGGACACACCCCCCTGTCACACACCCTTAAAGGAAAATTGATAAAAAAAAATTATTGGTTAGACCCACAAGTGTTTATTTTATTTTTTTACCACTACTATTCCTTTATATTGTATTTTGGAATTTACAAATGCAGCCATTTAGAAACTGAAAGGTTTAGCACTGTAAAACACTTTTTGATAGGTAAGTATAGGTAAGTACTGCGTTTTATATACAACCATATAGGTCAAACCAAAATGAGGGACAAATCAGGGGAAAAGAGGGACAGAGGGACTGTGTTTTAAAAGAGGGGGACAGTCCTTTGAAATCAGGGACAGTTAGGAGCTATGCATTGGTGTGAAGTGTTCCAATTTAAATGGATACATTTTTCAAGCATATTGTTCTGCTTTTTAAACACAAAAAGAACACAAAAAAAATCAAAAACTGATCAGTGTGAAAGGGCCCTATTTGCGCATGGGGTCACTTTCTAAATGCGCACAGAATGTCATGTGTTAATGTGTGCTCAGGTAATGCATTAGGTAAACACGCATTAGCACAACACATAGATCTAAAGGCTAGCTATACTTTTAAATAACTATTATAAGCAGATAACTTTTGCATTCGGGCCTATGAAGGACCCACTCCCCCTGGCACTCTGCCTTGTCACCCAGAAGCCTTACCACTGCACTCCCCCTGCACTCCCCACTGCACATCTAGAGAGTAACATTTTTGCCCACTCTTCTTTGCAAAATAGCTCTGTCAGATTGGATGGAGAGAGTTTGTGAACAGAAATTTTCAAGTCTTAATAAAATAATATAATATAATATAATAATAAAGAGCTGCGCTAAATTAGGTAAATAGTGACTGTTGACAACCATGTCGTTGAAAGAATAGTCTCTAGGAAAATAATATAAGTTTCTAGATGTTGTGATGATAATCCAAATACAGTGCAAAGATGAATTGAGTGACACTCTTTCAGGTATAGAATTATAGTGGTGACCCTCAAAGATAACACCAACAAAACACTAGTGATCCACCACCACATATATTTTCTGCTTACCAAAGGGCAAGCTAAAAACAGCCTGTATGATGATTGATCCGTGGATTACGACCAAACTCCGATGACCAAAGTAGGATAAAGCCCAGACTGGATGTACTCGATACACCAAACATGCAGGGAAGTCATCACTCCTCTGCCACCAGATCCAGCAACGTCTTCTCTCTACGTCCTTCCAAATGGAACGCCCTGTCTTTACCTGACATCACTTTCTGTCCCACCAGATCCAGCAACGTCTTCTCTCGACGTTGCTGGATCTGGTGGGACAGAAGGTGATGTCAGGTAAAGACAGGGCGTTCCATTTTGAAGGACGTAGAGAGAAGACGTTGCTGGATCTGGTGGGACAGAAAGTGATGTCAGGTAAAGACAGGGCGTTCCAGAGGAGTGATGACTTCCCTGCATGTTTGGTGTATCGAGTACATCCAGTCTGGGCTTTATCCTACTTTGGTCATCGGAGTTTGGTCGTAATCCACAGATCAATCATCATACATCCACAACTTTATCCCTAACCTGTCTGGTGTGTTCCTTGGCCTTCATGATGCTGTTTGTTCACTAAGGTTCTCTTACAAACCTCTGAGGGCTTAACAGAACAGCTGTATTCATACTGAGATGAAATTACACACAGGTGGACTCTATTTATTAATTAGGTGACTTCTGAAGGCAATTGATTACACTAGATTTCAGTTAGGGGTATCGAGTAAAGGCGGCTGAATTCAAAATGCACGCCACTTTTTTCAGATATTTATGTAGCACTACCCCTGAAGGAGCTGCTGAGAATTTTGGGCCTGCACTCTGCCTTTCAACCCCAGAAAATTGGCTTGACCCCCTAGGCGCAACTGTACAGCAATATTAGTGTAAAACACAAATGGGAGATGGAAACACAGTAAGATCACACAGTACTGTATAATTACCGTTACCTTGGTACTTGTCACCTCACCCGCTGCAGCAATAGAAAGAGTCCCACAGAAATGTAGCTTAAACAGTTGCAGAATGTTTACTTGAAAAATATATAATAGAACAGCTGTTATACAAGTAACATTGACTGTGCACAGATCCCTGTAACAGTCATAGGAACACAACTAGTTCAGAAGGGTTTTATCACAGGACCCAATCACAATAACATGGGATAAACAAAAATTGCCGCTCAAGGCAGGTATGGCTTGGTAAGGTCTTACTCTCAGAGACCGAGGGTGCCGGCAATGCACATGGCAGTAGAAACAAAATTGATGAGGACAGCCGCACTCCACTCCAACGTAGTTTTATTAAAAGGAAACAGGCACTACAAATAACAGCATGAACCTAGGACAACTGACGTGTTTCACACTCTATTCAGTGTTTACTGATAGCTATGAGTAAACACCGAATAGAGTGTGAAACGCATCAGCTGTCCTAGGTTCATGCTGTTATTTGTAGTGCCTGTTTCCTTTTAATAAAACTACGTTGGAGTGGAGTGCGGCTGTCCTCATCAATTTTGTTTCTACCACAATAACAAGGGGTCTGATGTGTGTAAGTGTATGGTGGAGGAATCTTCCAATATCCAGATGCCAACACTGGGACATTTCCCTACCAAGTCTCACACGCACCCACTAAACAGCAGGGCAACAAATACAATACAAATAGTGTCGTCAGAATTAAAGGTTCATATAGCTAAACGACCCCCTCTAGTGGACAGTTCAAACCGGTACGTATCCCTGTGTGGTAAGCGTTGAAGAGAAGTATAGTGATGACTGTTCCTTTAACCTCAATTTGTCTTCTGCTAGCTCTGTTGGTGCACTTATTTGTAATCCAAGCAATAGATAAAGGAAGGGTAATCACTGTGAAGGTGAAATGTAGTTGTAGAAGCACCGCTATCTTTCCCAAGCCGCTGTGCAACACTCAAGTGCAATGGATTCCTATCTGGTAGAACTGCAAGTGTCAGCAAATACAGGTTGGATTATAGGAACCACTCTTCTGCAACTCAGTTAACTACTTTGTTAGGCAAGTGCCTTCTCACCACTGGGGGTCCCCGGCTCGTGGAGATGCTCCGTCCGGAACTCCTTCTCTGATCTCTCTGCAGCAAGATGTCGCCGGTTTACCGAGCGGCCGCTCACAAGATGCAGGTGGGTGGGTGACTTCTAATACTGTGCAGCGTAGGTCGATCCCTCTATGGCTCGAGCAGCAAGGCTGTCCACAAGGAGCCCTCCTTCAGGCGATCCACTCTCCAACTCTAGGCTCAGGCTTTTCTGGCCTAGGCACCTTCACCCCAGGCCTCCTGCTGGTTGAAAGATGGCGTCCAGAGAGAGCGAGCCTTGGCCCCGCCTTCCTCTTTTATCTCCTTCCCCAGCAGGCTGTGCGACCTTCCCATTGCACCCTGGTATAACAGTGGCATTGTGGGTTTTGTAGTCTTATTCCAAACCCACCGCAATAGAGTCACTTCCTCTTTCACTGCAATGCCCACCATGCTTTGTTCCATAGTGTAACGGAACCAAACAAATTTAAATGGCATAAGATAAAACGGACACCAGAGGGAGCCAGGTTCTGGTTTAAGAACATAATGCAGTCTGTTAGGATACTTTTGATAGTAACCCCTTGGTACACACTCCCCCCACTTAAAATCTTTGGTCCCCAAAGACAGTAGCAATGTGCAATCTGTTACATGCTTTGTTCATATACAAGAGGAAAAAAAAAACAGTTAGTGTACACAAGTAATCAGGCAATTAGCATTTTCATAAAACCCTGGCAGAGGAACCTCCCACCATGCTTTGGGAAGGAGGTAGTTCTGCTTACAGGCCACATTAACTGGAATGGCCCAGCCAGATGTGTCAGGGGGTGAGTTGGGGTTGCCCTCCACTAAATGTGCAGTGGAAGGACCAAGCTTCTCAAAAGTCATTTTTGAGGTGAACACAGCTTCCTCAGAGCTCTCACCCAACATGTCATAGGTCAGTCTATTGGGTGGGTGAATATCTCTTCTTTCTCTTTGTTCTCTTGGCTCTGGTGCTGCAGGCACATTGGACTCTGCTTCGTCTACAGTTTCTTCTTCCTGCACATCAGCTTCAATTTCCCCTTCTGTAAATGATTGGTCATCTTCAGGGTCTGCTGTTGGCAGGGAAACTTGAGTATCTTCCAACTCCTCAGAAAGCGGGCCTTGGGGCACAAACTCAGGGGCCTCTGGTCTGAGGGTCCCAGCGTCCATCACTTTAGGTGAAGATGAGGGGGGGTTGCAAACTCTGGCAGTTGAGGTGGCCACAACCAGTCTATCTCCATCTCTTCATGTTCGCTTTTAAGTATCTCGTTGAGCGGGCAAGCTATTTTTGCGAATCCCTCTACGAATCTCCGGTAGTAAGAGCAAAACCCCAGGAATGACCTAAGCTCGGTCACATTGGTGGGTCTCGGCCAGGAGGTGACAGCTTCCAACTTCTGAGGGTCTGTGGCCACTCCATCTGCAGACACGATATGGCCAAGATAGTTGACTGAAGATTGATAAAACTGGCACTTCTCTATGGAGAGCTTCAAACCTTCATCATGGAGTCTCTTCAGGTTCTTCTCCAGACGCTCTTCATGTTCTTCTAAGGTCCTACCAAACACTATGATGTCATCCAGATACACCAACACTTCGATCAAGTTCATGTCACCCACAATCTTCTCCATGAGCCTCTGGAAATTGGCTGGGGAGCCAGACAATCCCTGAGGCATGCGGTCAAACTAAAAAAAAAACACTGGGGTAATAAAGGCAGTCTTCTCCCTATCCTCAGGATGCATAGGGATTTGATAGTACCCGCTCTTCAGGTCCAGTACACTGAACCACTTGGCCCCTGACAAGCTCTGCAAAGCGTCCTCTATCCGTGGTGTGGTATACTGGTCAGGGATGGTTCTCCTGTTCAACGTTCTGTAGTCAATACAAAGCCTCAGCGATCCATTTTTATTTCGTACCACGACTATCGGGGAAGCGTATGGACTCCGGGACTCTCGGAAGATACCTGTTCTCTTCAGTTCTGCCAATTGCTCACGCAGGTCTTCCAAGTCCCCTAGGGGAATCCGCCGGACTCTCTCTCTAAACGGCTTGTCCTCTTGTAAACGGATCCGGTGTTGAGCGCTCTTTGCACACCCCACATCGAATTCACTCTTAGAGAATGCGGCCTGCCATCTCAAGAGCTGAGTTTTGGCTCTTTCTTTCCATTTCGGGGAGAGAGACGTGTTCTTCGGGTAGAACTCTTCCACAGGTATCCCATCCTTTTCTCTCCCCACCAAGTCAGACGGTGAGACTTGGGTGGCCGTGTTCACTTGGCCCAAACACATCCGAGCTGGCATATTCACAGGTGAGGTGGTTGTGCTACGAACACTCACTGAGACCTTCCCATGACTTCTCTGCAACGCCTTAGTTGGAATCACTTCAGGAATTATCTCCACTCCCTTGTCTCCTCTCTGCTTGTCAGCTTCAAGAACGATGAAAGGGCCTGGTTGCTTCCAGTTAAGCTTGACGGACACTTTCAGACAAACTACTTCCCCTGGCTGCAGCACTCTCTCACTACAGTCCAGGCGCCAGATCTTTCCCACTCCTTCATCTGGGGCCTTCTGTTCTTGCACCAAGCGCTGATAAGCTTGTCTCAACATGGGGTGTACACCTGTAGTTGACGTGTTCTGTCGCTGGGCCAGAGGTGTTAGCAATCTACTAACAAGGTCAGTATTGGTCCCGATAATGAGGGAATTTTTACTAGCCCCTGGTGGGCGAGGACAGACCATTGCCAGAGTGTCAAAGGTCTCACCCTTTCCAGCCACTGAAGGGTCGAAGGTCAGCTTGACTGGCAGATAGCCATCGTAGGGGAGTCCCAATGCCCCATATTTCCAACTCTTCCAACCTCTGTAGTGGCAAGTGCGTTAGGTGCTTGTCGTGGAAGTCTCTGTAGAGGAGAGTCACTTGAGCTCCAGTGTCCAAGAGGGCCTTGGCATAGATTCCTTCCACTTGGATGGAGGCCACTGGACCCACTAGCTTAGCAGGGAATTTGTGGGAAGCGGCAGGCTTGGTCTGTTCAGTAGCTTGCATCCGCACTCCTTTTTTTCAAAAGTTCTGATCTGGCTTGAGTCTCTGTTGAGCCCTGTGAGTCTGGTGTGCATTGACCTCACGACGCCGGGCAGGCCGGGTCAAAGGGAGTGGGACACTGGCTCGCTCAGAGGCAACAACCGGAGCCCTCTCTGAGGGTCTGGACTCCCGTTGCGGTCTCCTTGCGTCGTTGGTTCTCCTGGAGCTAGCTAAAGTCGGTGGGCACCCGGTTGACTCCTTCACCGGGGCCTTCTTGAGTTTCCCTCCGGCTTTTGGTATTGTGTTTCAGCTTTCCTTGGGCTCGGGCATTCTTGTCGATAATGTCCGACCTCTCCGCAGTTGAAACAAATCACTTGGTTTGTTGGCTTCTGCACCTGAGTAACCGTAGAACTTAAAGATTTCTTGGGCCCCTCTGGTATTTCATCGCTGGGTAGAGCCATTGGTTTGGCGGTCAACAGAGCCATCATCTCTATCAGCTGCGATACTTGAGCCTTCAGAAGCTCGACTTGAGGGTCACCATCAGCTGTGTTCACCATCCGGACCCCGACAACCATTTCTTGCTTCTGGCTTTTCTTTTTGTTGTCCGGCATGGCTTCCTTCTCCCTCACAATCCGGATCAGGTCTGGATACTTCAGAATGCCACCATCTTGCCGGGTTCTCAACAAGAGGGTGATCGGGTCCAAGGGCCGAGCACCCCTCAAGACTTGTTGGGCTCTGATCTCATCCACCTTCCGAGGGTCTAGGCCCTTCTTCAGCAAGATCTGGTGTATAATCCTGTCCAAACGTCTCATGTACTCCTACAACTTCTCTCCCTTGTTTTGGTAAGAGTGCTCCAACTGGTAGAAAAGATCAGAGACTTTTTCGGTGCGCCCAAACACATCATGCAGGATGCTCAGATAGTCCTGGGCAACACAGTCTCGCTTGCTGAGTTTCAGATTGCGGATGACTTCCAAGGCGGGTCCTTTCAAGCTTTCCATGATCCTCTGTTTCTTGTGAGCCTCCAAGGCTTGTATGGCCTGGTCCAGCCACTCTTCAAAGCTGTCCTCTGCTGTAGGTACTGGCTGTCTTCCAGAGAACGCCCTGAGCTTCCTATATCCAGTTGCTGAGTATGCGGGGGAGTCTCTCTGACATTTTGAAACAAAGTCCCCAAGGGCAGCAAAGAGTTCTGGTCCAATCGTGGACCGGGGGGGATGGGGCGGGAACTTCTTTTTTACTTGGTTCAGCTTTACTGGATGAGGTGGGGTCCTCTTTTGGGACCTTCAGATGGATTACACAAAGTTCCGTCTTGTTGGCCAATTGTACACTGGTACCTTGGAAATTGCCAGGAAGTCCTTGTCTCCACTCCATTAATGCATAGGTGTGGGAAGTCCCATGATCTGTTTTGACAGCAATAACCCACGTCTTCCTGTCAGGGGATAGTGTCTTCACAGCCTGGCTGATTTGTTCCTCAGTCCAGTCCTCTCCTTGAAGACCAATCACCACGCTCGATTCTGTGCGGGCGCCTTCTTCCTCACACCACTGGATAGCAGCAGCGGGGTCCATCTTGGTGCCCTCTGGGGGGGGGGTTGATTGCAGAATCGCAGGAATCCCGGACGAGCCCCCACGTGTAGCACTACCCACGAAGGAGCTGCTGAGAATTTTGGGCCTGCACTCTGCCTTTCAACCCCAGAAAATTGGCTCGACCCCCTAGGCGCAACTGTACAGCAATATTAGTGTAAAACACAATTGGGAGATGGAAACAAAGTAAGATCACACAGTACTGTATAATTACCGTTACCTTGGCACTTGTCACTTCACCCGCTGCAGCAATAGAAAGAGTCCCACACAAATGTAACTTAAACAGTTGCAGGATGTTTACTTGAAAAATATATAACAGAACAGCTGTTATACAAGTAACATTGACTATGCACAGATCCCTGTAACAGTCATAGGAACACGACTAGTTCAGAAGGGTTTTATCACAGGACCCAATCACAATAACATGTATGGTGGAGGAATCTCCCAATATCCAGATGCCAACACTAGGACACTTCCCCACCAAGTCTCACACACACCCACTAAACAGCAGGGCAACAAATACAATACAAATTGGGCCTTTTAGTGGTGGTGGTGGTGGTGTTGCCACAACACTGTAAGCCCTCACAGTTACTCTTGGTGGGCGCAGGAATGGGCCCAGCTGTGAAATATTAGATCAAGAATTGTAATCACATGCCCCTGTTGAACAGGGGCAGAAAAATTGGCCCTTTGGTGGTGGTGGTGTTGCCACAACACTGTAAGCCCTCACAGTTACTCTTGGTGGGCGCAGGAATGGGCCCTGCTGTGAATTATTAGATCAAGAATTGTAATTACATGCCCCTGTTAAACAGGGGCAGAAAAATTGGGCCTTAGGCACTGGTGCCACAACACTGCAACCCCTCAGATACTGTACCTGGAGTGCAGCAATGAGTCCTGCTGCAAAGCATTGCATCAAAAATTGTAAATACACGCCCCTGTTAAACAGGGGCTGAAAAATTGGGCCTTAGGCACTGGTGCTGGTGCCACAACACTGCAACCCCTCACAGATACTGTAGTTGGAGCACAGTAATGAGCCCTGCTGCAAAGCATTGCATCAAAAATTGTAAATACACGCTCCCCGGTTGAACAGGGGCTGAAAATTTGGGCCTTAGCCACTGTGCCCAGAACAGCTCAAGCAGTATAGTGGAGGAATCTCCCAATATCCAGATGTAAACACTGGGACACTTCCCCACCAAGTCTCCCACACACCCACTAAACAGCAGGGCAACAAATACAATACAAATAGTGTTGTTAGCATTAAAGGTTCATATAGCTAAACGACCACCTCTAGTGGACAGCTCAAACCGGTACGTATCCCTGTGTGGTAAACGTTGAAGGGAAGTATAGTGATGACTGTTCCTTTAACCTCAATTTGTCTTCTGCTAGCTCTGTTGGTGCACTTATTTGTAATCCAACCAATAGTTAAAAGAAGGGTAATCACTGTGAAGGTGAAATGTAGTTGTAGAAGCACTGCTATCTTTCCCAAGCCACTGTGCAACACTCAAGTGCAATGGATTCCTATCTAGTAGAACTGCAAGTGTCAGAAAATACAGGTTGGATTATAGGAACCACTCTTCTGCAACTCAGTTAACTACTTTGTTAGGCGAGTGCCTTCTCACCACTGGGGGTCCCCGAATCGTGGAGATGTTCCGTCTGGAACTCCTTCTCTGATCTCTCTGCAGCAAGATGTCGCCGGTTCACCGCACGGCCGCTCACAAGATGCAGGTGGGTGGGTGACTTCTAATACTGTGCAGCGTAGGCCGATCCTTCTACGGCTCGAGCAGCCCTCCGTCAGGCGATCCGCTCTCCAACGCTAGGCCCAGGCTTTTCCGGCCTAGGAACCTTCACCCCAGGCCTCCTGCTGGTTGAAAGATGGCGTCCAGAGAGAGCGAGCTTCGGCCCTGCCTTCCTCTTTTATCTCCTTCCTCAGCAGGCTGTGCGACCTTCCCATTGCACCCTGGTATAACAGTGGCATTGTGGGTTTTGTAGTCTTATTCCAAACCCACGGCAATAGAGTCACTTCCTCTTTCACTACAATGCCCACCATGCTTTGTTCCATGGTGTAACGGAACCAAACAAACTTAAATGGCATAATATAAAACGGACAGCAGAGGGAGCCAGGTTCCGGTTTAAGAACATAATGCAGTCTGTTAGGATACTTTTGATAGTAGCCCCTTGCTACACATATTTGTAAAAAAAAAATGAAAACCATTTATAATTTTCCTTCTACTTCACAATTATGCGCCACTTTGTGTTGGTCTATCACAAAAAATCCCAATAAAATACATTTATGTTTTTGGTTGTAACATGACAAAATGTGGAAAATTTCAAGGGGGTATTAATACTTTTTCAAGGCACTGTAGATTCTGTGGCATAAAACAATGGGTTAACATAAAAGCATCCTATGAAGACTGTGCCCCAATAGAGCTCAACGCATTTCGATATAATACATATCGTCATCAGGAGCATACAGTATGTGGATGCAGTCTTTTAAGAAAACCCCAATTTTTACCAGGAGGTAGTACGAATAATGGATTCCAAAGATAAGGACGAAATAACAATCATCATTCCCTGTATAGGAACCAGAAGGCACCCAGTTTAACACAAGGGACACCAGTGAGAAACCACCAGACATGTTGAGCTTGAGCTCTATAGTGGTACAGTCTTCATAGGATGCTTTTAAATTAACCCAAGTTTGTATTGCACGGTATCCATGTGTGCTTTAAATATCTGTATAATTAACTTTGTATTTTTTTTTTTTAGGAATTTTATGTCCAGTTGTACCTTATTTTATAACTATGCCCTGGAAAGTCCCCTGCTAAAATTCTCTGTTGATTCTGACAGACAAAAATCTATTTCTTCAGAATAAGAAAAGGTGGGAAACTGCAACAAATTTTGGTACAATTCTTGCAATGTACATAGATCACTCAGAGGGGAATGTTTTTTTTTTTTCCGCCACAAAAAAGGAGTTATGCCGCCTACACAGGACCATTTTTCTCGTCGGGAAAAATGTAATTTTTTCTCTTAGACGAGAAAAACGCCCGTGTGTGGGCTTTCCAGCATTTTTCCCGACGAGAAAAACAGCAAGAATCACGACGAGAAAAATTAGAACATGCTCTAATTTTTCTCGTTGTGATTCACAGCATTTTTTTCCGTGGCAGTTTTCCCATAGGGAAACACTGCCAGGGAGCCTACACAAGGTTGGTTTTCTCGACCAAAAGAAAAAATGTCATGTGTTTTCACCGTCAAGAAAATCGATCGTGTATACACGGCATTACACTTTAAAAGATAAGCTTCAACTGCCAGGAGACCTGCAAGGGGAGTAGGTGCAAACTTCTAGGTTAAGAGCAAGTGTCATGAATCAGATGTGATCACAACTGTGTGTACTGCACAAGTGAACCAGATGTATATAGGTGAAGAAAGTAATAATTTATTAAGAAACGTGATTAATGTGTAAACACAACCACCTCCAATAACACACAGTGCACAACAAACCATTAGACAAGACCCCAAAATAACAATAATCAGACTAATAAATATAGACAAAAGGGAATAACGGAATCGTAGTCTAGCAAGCCAGGGTCATAACAGGAGATCAGCAAATGGGGGACAAGGAGCAACGGACAGGGAGAGGGTGGAAGGGATCAGACAGCAGGGCAGGGATCCAGGGATACAGGACTGACCGGAACAGGTACAAATAGGTTTGGGATCAGAGTCGGGATCAGGATCAGAGTCGGGATCAGAGTCAGGTTCAGGTAACAGGTTCAGGTAACAGGATCAGGTAACAGGATAAGTTAACAGGATCAGGTAACAGGATCAGGATCAAGGTTCCGATCAGGGCACAAGACGAAGCCAAGGCAAGGTATGTGTGAACTTGCCAGGTTTTTATACCATTACCTGCTATCAGGTTCAGGTGACGCCTAACTGCAGGAGGAGATATCTGCTCCATACTGCCAGGATCCACCCTCTGGTGGACGCCAGTACTGCGGCCCAAAGCTCACATAACACCAGCAGGGAAAGGCTCTCCTGACAGTTCCAAACTGCCAGGAGACACCTGCTGGTGGACATCAGTACTGCACACCAAATATCAGATAGTATTACCAGCGGGTGGAACCTTTCCTGACAGCAAGAGGGAAACCAGATATGAGATGTTGATGTAGCACCCTGATGTTTAGGCACATTGCTATTAAATTTATTTGCCAAGTGATAGTTGCCTTGGCCAATTGTTAGGAGGTCAAGTGATTTCGTCCTAATTCTGGAATTGCTGCACTTCTCTCTTCTGTCACTAGATGGCCGGGTATCTGGTGACATTAGATAATACAAGGCCACTGCAAGGACAGGTTAGGAATGAATGGGGTTTCTCAGCCAATGAGAAAGGATTTTCTTGGGTCCCTTGGCCTGCTGGGAGAACCTATTTATTTGGGTGGAGTCAGCTGATCAGGGTTCTGTGCCACCTGGATGGCTGTCTGGGTGGACGTGTGTCGTATTGCCCCAGGCTGCTAGGCCAGAAACCTAAGGCCTATCCCGGGGACATCTGGCTGCTAGGCTAGCTGAGAGCCTATTCAGAAGTAGTGCAGGGTTGGGACTGAGGGCTTGTAGTCCAACCAGAAGTAACGGTTCCTGTCGTGGTCAAAAGTAGAGGGGAATCTGTCGCCACATATGGACAACCCACCTTGCTACCGGAGACCACAGTGAGTGAGCTGAGGCGAGTGCCAGAGCAGACTTCTCGCCAACCGGGGATGGTGAAGAAAGAGGAAAGCATCAGCAAGTGCAAGCCAGGGACCCAGCGGGACAGCAGAGGTGACGCTTGTGGAGTGCCAAGCCAGGGACCTAACATGTCCACAGGGGTGAAGCTTGAGGAGTATCTGTGAATGCCAAGCCAGGGACCCAGCAGTGAAGCGGGGGTGACACTTGAGGAAGATACTGAGTGCTACAGTGAAAGAGCTAAGGGGCTCCAGTGGCTAGTGGATCTGAAGTCTAGTGAGAGAGACTGGAAGCTTGTTAAGTGAAGACCCACAGTGAGTAAGTGTGGGGTAAAGAGGACTGTTCGTGTTGCAGATAGTTGAATACCGTTAGTAACAGCTACAAGATTGTTGCCATAGGAGACAGCGTCCTGCTTATACAGAAGTGGTGTCCAGCTGGAGGCCTTCACCTGTATAGCTGTCTACCTAAAGAAGTATCAGAGTCTGCCAATTAACATTGCATCTACCTAAGGGTGTCCTGGTCCTAATCTTCTCTCCCACAGTTCTGTTTAAGAGACAATAAAACTCTTTGCATCAAAAAAGTGTCTGGCGCCCACCTGTTCATCTTACATTACACCCACCATGCCTTGTAAACCACTCTACACTGAAGGATGTCAGCTATCCTTAACTCTGGAGGTCACCATTGGGAATCAGGGGCCCTGGGACTTTGCTACATTATTAAAAACCCACCCTCCATTACTACATAACCCTTGCAACATGGTAATCATCATGTAGAAGCCCAGCATCCAAATGCATTCTTTATTTCTTTCACTTTCAAGGTAAAATATTGATTCAGACACTGGACGAATGACCAGGTTACCCAGCTAGTGTTATGCTTTGCCATGTTATGCTTTGTGCATTGCTTCTCTCTGTTTATCTTCCAAGAATCTGATAGAAGGCCATGGCCATGATGAAAGGCAACATTTCCTTGGCTGTACTAGCCAGGTTTGTAAGGTGAGAAAAATAGCTGGTTATTATCAGTATTAATATAATAATCTGTAATAAAATGACAGTACAGATGCCAATATATCAAAACTGCAGGAAAGAAAAGGCTTTCCTTATGGTAACCAGATTGCCATTGTCAATTTCCTAGTGCGGGTCATAAAATGAAAATTTTAATTGGCTGCTATGGGTATCTTCTCCCCAAATTCTCACTCTTAAAGCAGAGTTCCACCCAAAAATTGAACTTCCCGCTTTTCGGAACCCTCCCCCCTCCGGTGTCACATTTGGCACCTTTCAGGGGGGAGGGGGGAGCAGATACCTGTTTAATAAAGGTATTTGCTCCCACTTTCGGGCATAGATAGCCGCATTATCTGCGGGTATCTACGCCACGTCCGGCGCCTACTCCGTCCCCCCCCCCGCTGTCTTCTGGGAGACACACAGGTCCCAGAAGGCAGCAGGGACCATTCGGATTGCGCAGCGTGACTTCACTTCCTGATTCCCTAACCAAAGATGGCGGCAGCAGCATCCGAGAGCCGATGGAGAGATCCGCTTCGGCTTCGGGTGCCGACATCGGGGGCACCCTGGACAGACAAGTGTCCTTATTTAAAAAAGATTCGGTGGACCTCTTTAACTTTAACAGCTATCCACTTCTGTGTCATGTGTGACCATAGAATCATGTCAATTTTATCTTCATAAGTATGACAATTAAATGGAACAAAATGCTTCAGCCCAATCAACATTTTTTATATGTAACAATGGTGCCACCTAAGTAATGATTGCAATGGGCAGTATTCTACAGCCAGCCTGTGTATTGTGTGCAACTAATATGCCAAATTACAAATAATATGCCAAATTACAAATAAAAAAATCACAGGTATGGACATTGCTTAACCAATGTCCTAAACTAATGACCAATACAATCCAAACCATACCATTTTTGGTTTAGAAAGCGGATGAATGATGAGTGCCAAGGAGACATTAAGGCTGGGTTCACACTGGTACGACACGACAGTCACACAACTTTCATCCTACTTTGCTATGCGACATCAGTCCTACATTGATCCTACATTGGTCCGACATCCATCCGACTTTCATGAACAGGATACTACTTTGATCCGACTTCAATGATATTCAATGGGCTAAGTAGGATCAAAGTCGGACCAAAGTAGTACAGGGAGCATTTTTAAAGTCGGACCGACTTGTGTCGGACCAGTTAAGACGGCTCTCATAGGGAAACATTGATTTTCACACGTCATGCGACATGAGCTCCCAATGTCGGAGCGTTTGTCGGACCAGTGTGAACCCAGCCTAAATGCTTCAAATAGTGACACATACAACAATAAGGGGATGGAACCCCTACCAGGTTTATACTGCTGCCCTGTCCTAGCAAGTAAATACCTGTAAAGGAGAAATATGGCTAAAGTTAGGCTTCATGCACAGAGAAGTTTTCAGGCCTAAAATATACCTAGGGTAAAATTTCTGGCGGTTTCCCTCACCCGAGGTGCCACAGGTGGGGCGTACAGCCACCTGCAGAAGTGAATGGCTGTACACCTGCCAATACTTCCTTGCATTGGTGTTTACCAGTGCATGCGTGTACTACATGTTTTTGTGAATGCCTCCCTTCCCCAGCCTGTTACTGTATAGTGAAGGAGAAGCAGAACAGTTATAGGCTCATCTCTTTTGCTCATTCTATTAGCACGTCCCTTGTTAGAACATGAGCAAGATTGCAATAGACTATAAACCTGGTCAATTTCCAGTACTGTACCTACACTGCAATTAAATAATACATTTAGTTATTTATTGATGGATACAGAGAGCAGCATTAATTTGTGTCTTTTATATCTGTCTGGAGTTCAGCTTTAAGAATATTTCATAACAGTAGCTTCTTTGTTTAAAGCCCTTTCATGGTTGGACTTCATCCACTGTTCACTTCCAAAGCCAGCTCTAATTTAACACTGTACTTCATAAACCCATCACAGCACAGTAATTCCTGCAATAACACACCTACACACCATCTTCTCTTGGCCGAGACAGTGGCTTCTCTTCCCAGCCTTCTCATCACTACCTGTAGGGCCTGTCAGACAGTATGTGGTATTTGACTGCACCTTAAATTATTATCACATTTCTTTTGCATAATAAACAAATATAATGTTACTGGGAAAGCCTTGACCTATATCTGTATAAATTACCTGCATCAAATTTCATGTTGGCAATGGATAAATAATATACTTACTGTTCAAAAAAGAAGGAAGTCACAGGAAAACATATTTCAGATGGCCAAAGCTGAAACGAACAATTCAGTGGAAGAATATGATGCAATAAAAATGAATACCTAGATCTGTCACTTAAAGTGATGGTAAACCCCTGTAGCACTACCCCCGTAGGAGCTGCTGGTTTGTTTTTGGGCCTGCACTCTGCCTATCAACCCCTGTAAGTTTGGCTCAATTCCCCTTGGCACAAATGGACAACACAATGATTGGGGAACCCACTGGCAGTTGGGAACCACAATGATACCATGCAGTAATACAAATACAGCTAAATACTGTTACCTTGTACTGGCCACCTCTCCAATGGTAACAGATAAGACTCCACACCAGATGCAGTTTAACCAAGAAATTTGTGTTTACTTGGTAATGAAATATAAGCAGAGTTAAACAACAAATGTTGACTTCAAACAGGGCCCTGTAAGAGTCAATGATATGAGAGTAGATAACAAGTTTAACAATGCAAGATGAAGTCAGACCTGAGTAAGTACACAGTGGAGGGATCTCCCCAATGCAATACGTCAGCACTGGAGTACCTCTCCACCAGGCCTCACCCAGCTCTCAGAAATAATACTGACTGTATAAACAAGTTCTATTATACACGTGAGTCTATATGCTCTTTGGTTCCCTCTAGCGGGCAATTCCCATACACGTGTCCTACTGCATTAGCTCAGACAAACAAGCTGAATCCTGTAAATGTTCCTTCCAGTTAACATTAGTCTTCGCTAGCTTTAGTTGGTGCACATTATTAATTTTCTAATCCAGGGAAAAGGTGAAGAAAGATTACACAGTTAACACGTGTGGGACAAATGGGATGCTGATCCTTTCCAAAGCACTGACTCAATCTTGAACATGGCGTGACTCTGCTTGCGGTACTGCAGTTACCAGCAAGCATAAGCAATTAAGTAAAGTTGTGGAAGTCACCTTCCTGCAACACAGTTAGTTGTGTTTGTGGGCAGGTTCCCTCTCACCCCATGAGGCCTTGCCTCATTGGTATCCTCCGACAGGGCCCTCTTGGTTCACAGCCTCCGGACGAGTCGTTGTTTCCGGTCCTCCGCTTACCTGATCGCCACACGTTGGCGGATAGGTGACTCTGGATGCTCAGGAGTATGGAGCTGTCCCTCTCCCTGGTCCGATCAGCAGGGATGTAGCTGGGATCCCTCCGACAGACGGTCCGGCCTCCATCACTCTAGGCCCAGGCTTTTCCGGCCTAAGCACCCTTGCTGCTGGCCTCTTGCCGCTTGCAAGATGGCGTTCCCAAGAGAGCGAACTCCAGCCCCTCCTCCCTTTTTAAAAGGTCCTCCCAGCAGGCAGTGTGTGATGCCATGCTCCTTCACAGCAAGTGGCGTTGTGGGCCTTGTAGTCTATTTCTGACCCATAGCAATAGAGTCTCTGTCTCTCCGCACCAAAAGATCCGTCATGCATTGTCCTACCATAGCTGAACCCAACAACTTGCAGCAGTATGGGGCAAATGGATAATAAAAAGAACAACGTTTTTTATAGGCACAAACTGTAGTCCATAAGCTACGTGCAAAAGTAACACCTTGCTACACCCCTTTTAAGCACTTTCAGCAGCTGACTTAATTCTTACTCAGTATACCACTTCTTTATCTTTTAATTTTTTCCTTTGTTCTAGTTTAAGAGCCCTTTCACACTGAGGCGCTGTAAAAACGCCTTTAGCGTTTTTACCGCGTTTTTAGGGCGCTAGCGGTAAAATTAGCGCAACGCTGCGGGCGTTTTAAC
>CM055122.1:796307158-796517158 GCA_029206835.1 Rana muscosa | reverse complement strand
GTTTAAAGATGAGATCAAGAATGTGACCTGAACCATGCGTGGGGGCATTTATCAGTTGCTTCAGACCTAGTTCTTCCAGTTGGTTGATGCAGGAGGTGGCGATGGGGTCCTGGGTGGAGTTAGCCCAGAGGTTGAAATCTCAGAGTAACAAGAAGTTTTTGGCTTTCAATGTGTATGTCGAGATGAATTTGGTGAAGGGTGTGAGGAGATTTGTCTTAGGCCCTGGTGGTTTGTAGCATAGCAGTATGTGGATGGTGTCCTGGGGAGTTGCTCGAAGATGCAGAGTGCGTGTTTCCATGAAAGGCAATGAGTTCTGTAGAGTTGGTTTGATGAGAGAGAGGTGGGATTTGAAGATCACTGCTAGGCCTCCGCCTCTTTGTCCTATTCTATGCTCGGTTAGGATGCAGTAGTTCTCAGGCACCAATTCTGTTAGGATGGTGTTACAGTCAGGTGTTTGCCTCTTTATCACTAAAAGATGGCTATCTGTGTTGTTTTGAGTGATGAAGTCGTGGATTTCTTGTAGAGTAAGGCCTCTGAGCAGACCTGCCTGTGGTGGCAGTGTGTTTTGCAGACGCTTATTCTAAAATTATAATTGGTATTGCTAAAATCACGAGTCTCCCACGGCTCGGTCTAAATGTGGGTGGTGGCAATTAAACGGTTAATTGCATAATTAGCCCAGTGACAATCGATCTCAGGCTGTTGGCACCTAGATTGTGGTCCCGCAAGCTGGAAATACTTTGTGCTGGGCGCAGCTGAGAGTGGCATTGTTACGTAAGTGACAGTGTGGTGTGAGGTTGGCCGGTCCTTCGTCGCGAGTTAGCGCAGAGGGCAGGTATCTGACACCCGCGTTCGTCACACCCCCCACCCCTTCAACCTCTGCAGCAATGCTGGCAGCACTCATATGTCTATTTCCTAAAGGCAACCTCCAGATATGATGCTGAGCACATGCACTCAACTTCTTTGGTTGACCATGGCGAGGCCTATTCTAAATGGAACCTGTCCTGTTAAACCGCTGTATGGTCTTTGGCCACCGTGCTGCAGTTCAGTTGCAGGGTGTTGGCAATATTCTTATAGCCTTTTTTATGTAGAGCAAAAACTCTTTTTTTCAGATCCTCAGAAAGTTCTTTGCCATGAGGTGCCATGTTACATAGTTGGTCACTAACAATGCATGCACAGTCTTTTCCATGTATTCCAATGGCTCTAGTTCACACCATGTAGTCGGTTTCCGGTCAGTTTCCGGTGCAGAAACTGACCGGAAACTGACTGCATGGTGTGAAGTAGAGCCATTGGAATAAATGGAAAACACTGTGCATGCATTTTGTGCAGAAAAAGAGCACACGGAACTGAACGGAACTGCGTCTGGTGTGAACTGGCCCTTAGAGCCATAACACCAAATTTAGCACACCTGAGACCTTGTAACACTAACGAGTCCCATGACACCGGGGGGGGGGGAATGGCTAATTGGGCCCAATTTGAACATTTTCACTTAGGGGTGTACTCACTTTTGTTGCCAGCAGTTTAGACAATTAATAGCTGCATGTTGAGTTATTTTGAGGGGACAGCAAACATACACTGTTATACAAGCTGTACACTCACTACTTTACATTGTAGCAAAGTGTCAATTCTTCAGTGATGTCACAGGAAAAGATATAATAAAATATTTGCAAAAATATGAGGGGTGGACTCACTTTTGTGAGATAATATATAAATATATATATTTTATCCAGCTGCAGACCTTGGTTGTACTAGATATACCCTAAAAAAATTCAATGAACTCAAGCTGAAGTGTCAAAGGGGGTAGCATTACATAAAGGATGATTTCAATCTAGGTTAATTTAGCCTGAAATATTATAATAAATCTTGACTAAGTAGTTTGATTCTTGCTTAAGCCCAAACATGACTGGTTCTCTTTAACATTTGGTCTACAAGACTAGTTGGTCCTTAAAGCCCATCTACAGACAAAGCTCCTTCCACTCCAATCCCTCCCAACCACTTCCCTCTCAGCAGCTGTAAAATAAAAAAATACCACGTCTGTGACCCCACAATGTAGCACTTCTTTCAGCAGCTCAGTTCATTCTGTACTCTGGAAGAAAAGAGGAGGCTCAGCTGTTGAAAATGACTTGAAGAAACCACTTCAGCGCTTTTGCCTTGAACTTTGAGGCTTAATTGTTTCACAGTGCCTGCGGCTACAAAGGTTAGTGATGGCCTGTTTAAAGCTCAATTACTGCTTGTTAAGGATGTATTAATATATATCTATATATAGATATATATTAATATAAAATATTTATTTAAATGTTCACTTTAGGGCCTCATGCACATGGATGCCTGAACCTGCACAATGTAAATTCTGGCATATTTCCTCTACCTGGAAAGCCCAGGTGCTGTGTACAGTTGCCCACAGACATGAGTTGCTGTGCATGGCTGTACTTGGGTATGCAAAAATTATAAGCTATACTCGAGCATGGTCCCAGTACAGCTGAAAACTGCTATTCATGTCTATGGGAAGCTGTGCAGAGCACCTGGGCTTTCTGGGCAGAGGAAATACACTGGAATTTTCATTGCATGGGCTTAGGTGCCTGTGTGCAGGAGGCCTGGATAGACATTTTCATATCTACAAAAGTTCTTAGCATTTAACCACTTAAGCCCCGGACCATTTGGTAGCTAAAGGACCAGAGGTGAATTCAGAATTTTGCACTGCGCTGCTTTAACTGTAAATTGTGCGGACATGCAATGTTGTACCCAAACAAAATTTGCGTCCTTTTCTTCCCACAAATAGAGCTTTCTTTTAATGGTATTTGATTGCCTCTGCGATTTTTATTTTTTGCGATATAAACGGAAAAAGACCGAAAATTTTGAAAAAAAATGATATTTTCTACTTTTTGTTATAAGAAAAATCGAATAAACTCAATTTTAGTCATACATTTAGGCCAAAATGTATTCAGCCACATGTCTTTAGTAAAACAAATGTCAATAAGCGTATATTTATTGGTTTGCGCAAAAGTTATAGCGTTTACAAACTAGGGTACATTTTCTGGAATTTACACAGCTTTAAATTTATGACTGCCTATCTCATTTCTTGAGGTGCTAAAATGGCAGGGCAGTACAAAACCCCCCCAAATGACCCCATTTTAGAAAGTAGACACCCCAAGGAAATTGCTGAGAGGCATGTTGAGCCCATTGAATATTTTTTTTTGTCCCAAGTGATTGAATAATGACAAAAAAAATAAAAAATTACAAAAAGTTGTCACTAAATGATATATTGCTCACACATGCCATGGTTATATGTGGAATTGCACCCCAAAATACATTCTGCTGCTTCTCCTGAGTACGGGGATACCACATGTGTGGGACTTTTTAGGAGCCTAGCCACGTACGGGACCCCGGAAACCAATCACCGCCTTCAGGATTTCTAAGGGCGCAAATTTTTGATTTCACTCCTCACTACCTATCACAGTTTTGAAGGCCATAAAATGCCAAAATAGCACAAAACCCCCCAAATGACCCTATTTTAGAAAGTAGACACCCCAAGGAAATTGCTGAGAGGCCTGTTGAGCCCATTGAATATTTTATTTTTTTGTCCCAAGTGATTGAATAATGACAAAAAAAAAAAAACATTACAAAAAGTTGTCACTAAATGATATATTGCTCACACATGCCATGGTTATATGTGGAATTGCACCCCAAAATAAATTTTGCTGCTTCTCCTGAGTACGGGGATACCACATGTGTGGGACTTTTTAGGAGCCTAGCCGCGTACGGGACCCCGAAAACCAATCACCGCCTTCAGGATTTCTAGGCACAAATTTTTGATTTGACTCCTCACTACCTATCACAGTTTCGAAGGCCATAAAATGCCAAAATAGCACCAAACCCCCCCAAATGACCCCATTTTGGAAAGTAGACACCCCAAGCTGTTTGCTGAGAGGCATGGTGAGTATTTTACAGCTCTCATTTGTTTTTGAAAATGAAGAAAGAACATTTTTTTTTCTTTTTTTTTTTCAATTTTCAAAACTTTGTGACAAAAAGCGAGATCTGCAAAATACTCACAATACCTCTCAGCAAATAGCTTGGGGTGTCTACTTTCCAAAATGGGGTCATTTGGGGGGGTTTGTGCCATCTGGGCATTCCATGGCCTCCGAAACTGTGATAGGCAGTGAGAAGTGAATTCAAAAATTTACACCCTTAGAAAGCCTGAAGGCGGTGATTGGTTTTTGGGGTCCCGTACGCGGCTAGGCTCCCAAAAAGTCTCACACATGTGGTATCTCCGTACTCAGGAGAAGCAACAGAATGTATTTTGGGGTGTAATTCCACATATGCCCATTGCAGGTTTGAGCAATATATCATTTAGTGATTACCTGGATTTACGTCTGGAAGGTTTGACAGGGATCTGTTAAACTGAGTCAAACAAGCTGGGTATACCTACTTATATGTTTCTTTCTTTCTTTTTCTTCAAATTATTATTATTATTATTATTTTTTGAGGTAAAATATGTATGAACTATGCCAGCTGTACAAAATATGTATTAATATTTTTGATGCATGCCCGTCATGCAGTGATGTTAAAAATTAAAATAAATCTCTACACACTGTACACAGATAGAGCAAATTTGATTTAATCGTTGGAATTTGCCCGATGATTTGCCCACTGGAGATCAGTGCTTATTCATTATATTGTTTATTCCCTGTTTATTATCTAGAAATCAATTAAATAACACTGGCACTTTGTACTCCGATACATCAGAGTCTGTGGCAATATTTGGGGCCGCTCATCTGGCCCACTGACGCTCCCCAGCACAAAAACAGCCCTCAGTTATTTTGATTATTGGGGGCTGCCTTGCTCGCGTTTGAGCAAATGGACGGTTATGTGCATATGTTCCCTCTCCCTGTCCTAACAATCATGGACTTATGGGATGGAGGGCATTGTTGTTACATTGTTATTACTTATGGGGCTTTAGACAGATCGATTGTGTTTTCTGTCCTCCCGGTGGCGCCACTTGGCGTGGCGCATATGGCGTTGCCTCCGCGCTGGCCTCCTTTTTGGCCTGATGCGGACACCAGAGTAACCTATTCTGAGTCACTTCCGCCCTTTCTATTGTGCTGGTGGTCGGGTCGACATCTGACGTCACCGCGCCGACGTTTTTGACGTTTTCTACACGCTGACGTGGGTGCATGGTGACGCCGGACGCCGCCTGGACCAAGGGCGGCCCTTGCGCGCGGCGTCTCGTCATGTAAGAGCTTCTCTGCAATACATGATTAATTTGTTTCTTTTATTTGGACGTACTCTTTAGCCCTGTTGTGGCCTCCCACCCCCTATCTCATTGGCTGAGCTCCTTCCGTCCCTCCTGTTGGCGCCACCCGAGCTGATTGGCTGCAATACAAGCCACAGCCTTATATAAAATCCCACCGGGCTTTGTCAGTTTCTGCACAGCCAGAGTGTGGATGCTCCCGCGTCACTCTTACAGGTATGAAGTCCGCTCAGATACTAGATTATAGTTGTGGGATAACTGTCTACAGGGTTAATATGGGATCCTCAAATTATAACTTACATATGTATGTTTTTGCAGAGAGGCCTGTGGCGAGTCCCCGCTACAATTTGGGGCTTCCTTGTGAGCTTTGAGGGGCTTTTCTTGGGCTGGCCCGGCTATTAGGCTTGTGCAATTCGTTTCGTAACGAATCGAAATTCGTCCGAATTTAGCAACTTTCGGACATTCGGAAGCATTCGAATTTCCGAACAAAGCAATTACGAATAAAACCGAATCCGAAATAAATTATACCGCAAAATAGCGAATGCCCGAATGTCTTCGGCATAATTCGTTATGAAAAAACTTACGAATGTACAAATCCATTGGAAACACAATAACACTCACTCTGCTCTGCTCTCTGCTTCTCCTTCACCGTGCTGAACTCCCTCTCAAAATGGTGTACAGGGGCGGAGGCTATAGCCGCATGTAAAAAACGAAAGTAAAATACGAGATTTCTAATCCATTCGAAGCACAATAACACTCTGCTCTGCTCTCTGCTTCTCCCTCACCGTGCTGAACCCTCTCAAAATGGTGTACAGGGGCGGAGGCTATAGCCGCATGTAAAAAACGAAAGTAAAATACGAGATTTCGAATCGTTACAAATAACCGCTATGTATTTCGAAAAGTACAAATCCATTCAAAGCACATTAGGCATAATAGTCAGCGTCGTCGTGAGAGAGACACAGAAAATTACGAATCAACGAACCCAAAAAAAGTTACGAAAGTAGGAGTTGTGTCCAGAATCAACGAAAAACAACGTACTCTACCGAAAGTACGAATTATAAAGCAACAAAAAATTCAACGAAAAATGTCGCTTGCAAAAATACGAATGAGTCCGAACACGAAAAATCCCGTCTAGCAAAATTACGAATGATTACGAATCAACAGGACCGGAAAGAAACGAACCGAAACGGAACGAATTTTTCCGTTGTGCACAAGCCTACCGGCTATATATCCCTGGCTCTGTTATCACGGTTGCTGTGTTATTATGGTCGCTGCATTTCTTCTATGCGACCACTAAACTTGCACTATATCCACTTGGGCTCTACATCATCGGGACAATCCCTCCAAGTGGCTGATGTTTGCGTTACCACTTGAGATGTATGTATGCAATACTATGGATAAATCTGATATAAATGTAATGTATCCTATAAATATATAATCATGTACTGTATATGTGCATCTATGCATCTCTAATGAACCCTCATATACATTTTTCTCTTATCCTTTTTTTGTTCCCCCCCTTTTTTTTTTTTTTCCCTCTCTGCAGCACTATTTATCCTCTAGCTGCCCACATATGGGAGAAATTCAAAATATTGAAATTATGTTAATGCTCGACATTGTACTATATAGCCATTATACATGATGTTGTTTTTTTCTCTCTTCTATAGAGACCAATCTGCTTTTTAACCATTGTATGAACCTTGAAGAATGAAATAATGGAAGCTATCACAGATATAGCTCTAGTATCCGAAACATGTCGGTTTTGTCACCACTAGTTATATGACTTGTAGGTGCCTCATGCAAATTGGTTTCAATGATTGTGTATGTCTTTTCTCTCGTTGTTTTTAAACAATTTTGATCTATATGTCAAATATGTACAAATAAAATTCTTTATATTTTTTTATATATACTTGGTGGCAATCCATAATTTATTCCAATCCACACTATCCCAGGGGCACCCCTCGTTCAATTTTTCAAAATTTATCGGGATGTGATTGGAAAGAATGGTAACTTGCCCTATGCTTGCTGGTTAATAGCTTCATCTTTCCAAATTAATATATCATTTAGTGACAACTTTGTGCAAAAAAAAAAAAAATTGTCTTTTTTCCGCAACTTGTGTCAACATATAAAATATTCCATGGACTCGACATGCCTCTCAGTATATAGCTTGGGGTGTCTACTTTCCAAAATGGGGTCAATTGGGGGGGTTTTGAACTGTTCTGGCATTTTATACACAACATTAGGAAGCTTACATCCACTCTTCTAACCACTTGAAGACAAAGCCCTTTTTGACACTTTTTGTTTACATGAAAACATACACTATATTGCCCAAATGTTTGATGAAATAAAAAAGATGATCTTAGGCCGAGTACATAGATACCAAACACGACATGCTTTAAAATTTCGCACAAACGCGCATTGGCGACAAACTACATACATTTTTAAAAGACTTTAAAAGCCTTTACAGGTTACCCCGTTAGATTTACAGAGGAGGTCTACTGCTAAAATTACTGCCCTCGATCTGACCTTCGCGGTGATACCTCACATGCATGGTGCAATTGCTGTTTACATATGACGCCAGACCGACGCTTGCGTTCGCCATTGGGCAAGAGCAGGGCAGGACAGGGGTGCTTTTTTTTTTTTTTATTAATTTTGCTTTTTTATTTTATTTTTAAATTGTTCCTTCCATATTTTTTTTTTTTTTTATCATTTTTATTGTTATCTCAGGGAATGTAAATATCCCCTATGATAGCAATAGGTAGTGACAGGTACTCTTTTTTTAAAAAAACTGGGGTCTAGACCCTAGATCTTTCCTCTGCCCTCAAAGCATCTGACCACACCAAGATCGGTGTGATAAAATGCTTTCCCAATTTTCCAATGGCGCTTTTTATATCCGGGGGGGGGCATTCCCTCCCACTGCTTGTAAAAGCAGTCCAGAGGCTAATTAGCCACTAGGATTGCTTTTACATGAAAGCCGGCCGCTGGCTGAAAAGAATAATACCAAGATGATACCTAAACCCGCAGGCATCAATCTGGTATAACCAATCAAAGTCCAGCAACATACCAGTACGTTGCTGGTCCTTGTTGGACATGTATTGTAATCTTTTTTTTTCATGCAGCCAGGTGGCTGAACGAAAAAAGGGATTGATCGGTGGGTATGCCCACCATTAGAATACCGCCCTTCATCCACCCACTTCTAATGATGGGCATACATGCACCATTTATATATGCCGAAGTATGGGGGCATCCTCCCGCAAAAAAGTTATGCCGCACACACATGGTCAGACTTTTCCACGGGCAAGCCTCCGTCGGAATTTCGATCGTATGTACGCGGCATTAGGAGCAAAATCACTCCTCCGCCCCTGCTGCCCCAATGCTTCGGCATATTTGCTTTTTTTTTTTAACTGTGGTGGTGAAATCACCTCCTACAGCACTGTGTTTTGTAAGTGACAGTGATCAATCGATACTGCACTTGGGTGGCCTGGGCTGGACGGAGGGGCAAAACGCAGGTGCTAGCAGGTATCTGGGCTGATCCCGCTAACACTGCATTTTTGGGAACCCTAAACTGCTGGGGACGCTAGTATAGTTCTGATCAGATCAGATATTGATCTGTTCAGATACTATACCACTAAGGGAGGTGTATGCTTCACGCGTGGGTGTTAGCGTTACTGGCACTAACCTGACGCTGCCTGGGTTGTGACGCAGACCCTCTCTGACGCTAAAACCTAATATCACCCGCCGGGCGATCAGGGGGTTAAACCTTTATTGGGTTATATACGGCGGGTGCCCTGACACTATAAAAAGCAAACTAACTAACCAGCGTCACCCGTAACACTTATATGATGATCACTGGTGAAAGGGTTAACTAGGGGCAATTAGGGGGTTAAAACCTTTATTAGATAATATATGGGGGTACCTGGCGCTATAAAAACCTGCGGCGAACCTAAAAAAATTTACTGGCTACCGATCTGCATCACCGACGCTAAGACAGCGATCAGAAAAATGATCGCTTAGCGACAGTGGTGATAGGGGGTGAAAGGGTTACCTGGGGGGCGATCAAGGGGGTTAAACCTTTATTAGATAATTTTTGGGGGTACCTGACGCTATAAAAACCTGCGGCGAACCTAAAAAAAATTACTGGCTACCGATCTGCATCACCGACGCTAAGACAGCGATCAGAAAAATGATCGCTTAGCGACAGTGGTGATAGGGGGTGAAAGGGTTACCTGGGGGGCGATCAAGGGGGTTAAACCTTTATTAGATAATTTATGGGGGTACCTGACGCTATAAAAACCTGCGGCGAACCTAAAAAAAAAATACTGGCTACTGATCTGCATCACCGACGCTAAGACAGCGATCAGAAAAATTATCGCTTAGCAACAGTGGTGATAGGGGGTGAAAGGGTTACCTGGGGGGCGATCAAGGGGGTTAAACCTTTATTAGATCATTTATGGGGGCACCTGATGCTATAAAAACCTGCGGCGAACCTAAAAAAAATTACTGGTTACCGATCTGCATCACCGACGCTAAGACAGCGATCAGAAAAATGATCGCTTAGCGACAGTGGTGATAGGGGGTGAAAGGGTTACCTGGGGGGCGATCAAGGGGGTTAAACCTTTATTAGATCATTTTTGGGGGTACCTGACGCTATAAAAACCTGCGGCGAACCTAAAAAAAATTACTGGCTACCGATCTGCATCACCGACGCTAAGACAGCGATCAGAAAAATGATCGCTTAGTGACAGTGGTGATAGGGGGTGAAAGGGTTACCTGGGGGGCGATCAAGGGGGTTAAACCTTTATTAGATAATTTATGGGGGTACCTGACGCTATAAAAACCTGCGGCGAACCTAAAAAAAAAATACTGGCTACTGATCTGCATCACCGACGCTAAGACAGCGATCAGAAAAATTATCGCTTAGCAACAGTGGTGATAGGGGGTGAAAGGGTTACCTGGGGGGCGATCAAGGGGGTTAAACCTTTATTAGATAATTTATGGGGGCACCTGATGCTATAAAAACCTGCGGCGAACCTAAAAAAAATTACTGGTTACCGATCTGCATCACCGACGCTAAGACAGCGATCAGAAAAATGATCGCTTAGCGACAGTGGTGATAGGGGGTGAAAGGGTTACCTGGGGGGCGATCAAGGGGGTTAAACCTTTATTAGATAATTTATGGGGGTACCTGACGCTATAAAAACCTGCGGCGAACCTAAAAAAAAAATACTGGCTACTGATCTGCATCACCGACGCTAAGACATCGATCAGAAAAATGATCGCTTAGCGACAGTGGTGATAGGGGGTGAAAGGGTTACCTGGGGGGCGATCAAGGGGGTTAAACCTTTATTAGATAATTTATGGGGGTACCTGACGCTATAAAAACCTGCGGCGAACCTAAAAAAAATTACTGGCTACCGATCTGCATCACCGACGCTAAGACATCGATCAGAAAAATGATCGCTTAGCGACGGCGGTGCTAGGGGGTGAAAGGGTTATCTGGGGGGTGATCAAGGGGTTAAACCTTTATTAGGGGGGGGGTTAGGGGGCTACACTGGACCTAAAACTAAATGTAGTGACACTTTTACAGTCACAAATGTCACTGATTGCAGTGATCAGTAAATAAATGGTCACTGCAATCAGTGACACTGTGACTGGGGGCTGTGGGGTGATCTGGGGGGGCCTGGGGGGGCGATTTATGTGCCTATGTGTGCTGGTGTTAGTGTAGTGTTTGTGCACTAACCTTGATGTCTTCTCTTGTACGGCGCTCGGTATATGTGAGCGCCGCACAAGAGATGACATCACTTCCTCCTGCTTTCTCTGTCTGTGTGTACATTCGACAGACAGAGGGGGCATTCTCATTCACCGGGAGCGATCGCGGGGGGGTGGCCGGAATCGAACGGCCGTCCCCTCATGTCGGATCGCTCCCCAACAAATTCCGACCACTCACTGTACAGAAGGGGGGTCCGATCGGACCCCCCAACTGTACAAAGGCAATCACGTACACTCTACGTGATTGTGCCTGTCGGTGCCATTCTGCCGACGTATATATACAGTGAGCGGTCGTTAAGTGGTTAAAGGAGAAGAATGGCCAAAGCTTTTTTGGCTACACTTCTCCTGCGGGTTGCAGGACTCCTGGGACCCATTTTCAGCCAACAACAGGCTAAAGTCCACTGTTGGTCAACATCACAGAACCGGTCCAGTCTCTGAAAAGATCCCGACAATATGGTCGTGATCACCCCTGAAACCTGAACTGACAGCTGCCTCAGCCTCTCAGCGATACGCAGAGAGCCTGAGCCAGCTGCTCCCGCCTCCCCCACAGCCCAGCGCTCCAGTGAGAGCCGCTGGAGGGGCAGAGTAGAGAGTCGATAACTGACAGTCACCAGCTCTCTGCAGGCTGAGGACTGAGAGCTGAGCGTTTTTTTTTTTTTTAATTCCCACACTTCAGTTTTAAACATTAGTAATATATTTGCTGATTATGATAAACATCTACATGGATGCCAGAGATGCAACATTTTTCTTTTTATAAAATTAGTAATTATAGAAGGCATATATTCTAACTTAACACTTTTATTTAGACGCTATCTAGTATGACCTTCCCTCAGTACCAGTATATACTGTATAACAAAAAATAAAAAATTAAGCCAAAATCCTTTCAATGTACTGTATATAATTAACAAATTTTTGTTTTTTCTTTTCCCTAACAGAAGTTTCAATTGACCAACCCAGCAGTGCCACAGGGATATATTGTTAATATATTGGGATACAAGAGTGGTCAACAAGTTCTTCATGATAGAGTTAACAGCTTATATTGAGTTAGAGAAGGGTCCTCTAAGGGACTATTCACAAGGGAGATTTTCTGAGAGTATTCAAATTCACAGCTATCTGTGATGTCATCTGGAGAGCTGGAGACGGAAGACTCCCAGCCAATTATAGAGGAATAACACATTCCTCATGTTGTGTTGGGATGTAGGAGAACGGAAAATGTTTCCCATTATGTAATTGTTTCTATATACTCGGTGTGCTTGTAACTCAACATTTGGTGGTCGGATATTCCTCGCAAAAACAATCTGTTGTAACTTGGTAAAAGTACATTAGCCGATCCAGCCACTCATCCGGCAGATTGAGTGAACTAAACCATTTTGGTATTACAATACTTGGGTCCTAGGTCTTACAGAAAAAGAGGTCCTCACACAGATGTGATAAAATGTTCTATATATGTAATAACGATTTGGTGTTCACGGTTCAAGACATATTCTTTAACCCATCTGAGTAAACCAATTAGGATTTCATATCCTTAGAACTGAACAAACATCCTTACAATTTTGCAGTATATAATGGTAGACCTTGTGACAGGAGTCACTTTGGGTGGGGGGCTTGTGGAACCCAGCTTCTCTTGGAGAGCTCTGAAAACTCCTTGTCCAGCTCCCCCGGCCCCTCACCCTGTGTCTATTAGGGGCACAGGGTGACCGAGAACCCCAGTCTGATCTCAAGAATATATGAAGATAAGGTCTTCCTTTTGTCAGAGACCATTGCTAGATGGTTTGAGGTGGGGTGCAGGTTGCTATGTGTTTGTTAATTGCCTGTATCTCATTGTTCTATTGTGTCTGTCTGCCTTGGGAGAAAAGTATTATGGGATGTATATGTGTATTAGCTGTGAAGAGGGAGTTCCTCCAACAGCTCTCCCTGCTGATAGGACGGTCTACCGATGAGACGTTTGAATACACCTGTGTGTCTGTTACTGAATGTAGCCTACCCCCCCTGTGCCATGATGCAAAGGAGGGGGGATTGTCCTCTGAGTGTATATCTCTGTGTTGCTCTGTTCAAATAAACAGTTCATGTCCCAGCTTTCCCGCAAAATGAGTCCTGTCTTGTTCTTGTTTGTAATATGCGGCTATAATATCTAATATCTATATTCAGACTGGAGGAAGTGGTATATGGCGGAAGCACTCAATCGGCGTGTGAGACGTTCCGTTACAAACCTTCAGCAGATTTATTGATTCAACTATTTATCCTAAAGTTACAAAGGAATGTACAATAAGAAGTTGTGTGATATCTGTATGTTCACTTTCTTAATTATCTATTTCTAACCCCTGTTCTTTCCTCATCTCTTCTCCCATATTGCCATAGCTCCCATATTCCTCATTTATACAGATGCATCTATTTTTGGTAGACATTTTATACTTGTATTATTTTTCTGTATCTTGATTTAGACAAATGCTTTTTTTTCACCATTTTTTTCACCATTGTTCCTTTTTTCTTTAAAAAAAAACAAATACAAAATGTACACAAGATTTCACCTTGATATGGATAGCAAATTAAAAACAGAACCAAGTTTAAAAACAATTGCCAGGTGGTAGAGATTCATTGTAGGAAAGACTAAAGCCTCGTACACACGGTATGATTGTTGGCCAACCGAGCGTCTGATTTTTGTCAAAAGGGCGTGTGCCAGGATCTTGTCTTGCATACCAACGGTACACAATTGTCGTACCACAAACACGAACATAGTGACTTACTATGAGGAATTTCAGCTCTTGAGCGCCACCCTTTGGGTCCCTTCTGCTAATTTCGTGTTTGGTGAGCATTGATTCAGAGCATGCGTGTTTGTACTTTCGACTTTTGTGTGACGGATTTGTGTACTGACCATCAGAAAATCTGACGACAAACCGTTGTCCGCTGAAAATGTACTAGCATGTCATCCAACATTTGTTGGCCGAAAGTTGGACAACAATGGTCAAAAGGCGCATACTAACGGTAAGATTTTAGGACAACAGTCTGTCAACAGACAATCCCATGCCAACAATCGTATCATGAGTACGAGGCTTTAGTATGTCTCTTCTGCCAAAAAACTCCTTCCCTATTTTTATTTGTGTGTGTGTGTACACTGCATATGGTACATACACATTACAGTGTACACTCTGGGCCCTTGGCTATAAGGTGCCAAGAATGGAACTAGAGGGTGAGATAATGTACCTGTAGTACACATTTGCAGAAGTTACATCATCAATGACTAAAGAAAGAAGACTAGATGAGCCCAAGAAGTTGTTAGCAGCCATGACTCAACTGTCATTTGTTGGAGGAAAGCAAACTATGAGGTAGGTCTGCCATGATGTGCAAGTACAACATTATGGCAAGTCCATGACAGGTTCCAACTCTTTCACACTGCAAAACAAACAAAAACATTTTTGCTGGGCTGTAAACCTCAAGTACACCTGTAACATTTTATTCTGATTTGCATCGAGCATGTGAAGGTTAAGACTAGGGCTGCCACCTGTCTGGGATTCACCTGGACAGTTCAGGTTTGGAATCATGTCTCCGGCCTTCAAACTGCCTGAAACCAAGACACATAGTTCAGAATAGAGTAGACTATGGCTTCCCAGCAGGGTTGCTGTCTGCAGTTGTCTAAGTCGAGAGTCTGTTACGCTCTCTTTAACACTGCCCAAAGCCAGCACTAACAATTCCCCTCAGCCCCCGCCCCCCCCCATCAGTGGGCCTACACCCATGTAGAGAATTGAAATCTAATATATATATTTCCCACAGCAAACCACCCATCCTCTGAAGAGATCCATTGGGATCGAAACGCGTCAGCCACATATACAGATGCATGTGAAATGTAAAACTGTATGGCAATGTTGTGTCTTAAATCTGTGTGGTTATTATATATATGTTTTTACCGGAGTATATACGTGTTGGAACTGTACTTAATGTGTATACACAATAAATTTTTAACATGCATTATTGTAAATTAGACATGTGCATTCATTTTTGTCCAAATGCATTTTCGTCCGAATTTCAGGTATTTTCATTATCGTTTTAACAAACGAAAACGAAAGCACAGAATCCGAAAACCGAAAGATCAGACATAAACAAATGCTTTATTTTTGTTTTCGTTGCAACAACAGTTCGATATAGATAGGAGATTCGACGTGACGCTGACAATAACAATCTGTGTCTATCGAACCGGTGGTCGAATGTGCCTAACCTATTAGTCCAAGATTATGTCGAATCTTTTCTCTCTATAATGTCGAATCTTTTCTCTCTATGTCGAATCTTTTCTCTTTATAATGTTGAATCTTTTCTCTCTATGTCGAATCTTTTCTTTCTAGGAAGTATAGAGAGAAAAGATTCAACATTATAAAGAGAAAAGATTCGACATAGAGAGAAAAGATTCGACATTATAGAGAGAAAAGATCGCTGCTGGAATTGGGTGGGGGAAGTAAAATAAAAATAATGATAATGATGAATGTTATAGGCTGATTGTAACCAAAGAGGAGGAGCAGTAAAATCGCTAGAACTAACTTGACAATTCAACGTGAACAACGAAGATTCGACAAAGCATCGAAAAACATACAAACGTTGAATCTGTCATTGAAGGCTTATGGTGTCTGTCGAAAGTTAGAAGATTAGACGGAGCAGCGAAACTGTACGACGCTGCAATCGTACATTTCCGGTCAAATGCATCCACCCATAGGCTATAGAAGAATTCTAATGTTGGTTGACTAGTAATAATAATTAATAAATATAATTATTACTAGTCATACAACATTAGAATTCTACTATAGCTTGTAGGCGGAACATTCGACCGGAAATGTATGATTGCAGCGTCGTACAGTTTCGCTGCTCCGTCGAATCTTCTTTGAACATTCGACAGACACCATAAGCCTTCAATGACAGATTTGACCTTAATTAATTCAGATTTTCGGACGAATGCAATTTCTAACGAAAAACTAAATAAATAAAAACGAATTTCGGGAGTAACTAAATAAATTGATTTTTCGGACGAAAACGAAATTCTGAAACAAAATATTTCAGTGTGCACATGTCTATTGTAAATCATTTTCTGAATTTTGCTGCAAAAAAACCCTTGGGGAAACTTCCTATTCTTCTGTAAATTTTTGGGGTGCGCAGCGCCTTTCACTCCTAGTATACGTGTCCTTCCCATTCTTTCATATTAGTTTTGGGTGGTTAAACACCCCTTCCCCCTTTGGACACATGCGAGTGAAGACTTGAGCTATACAGTATTGATGGTTCCTCTGCTATGCCAATATAGATATCATATTATGGTCTAAATCCATGAGTAATTTCAAGGTGACCATTATGATGAGACAGTCTCATTGATTCGTTTCTGGGGGACTGGAGTCTAACTCAATCCACTCCCCCGTTGGAAACTGAGCACTGTCTCAGTGCAGAAAACTGCTGAGAGACATCAACATGTCTCCCAATACAATACTGACTGTTTTTACAGCCAATGGATAAGCGCTGGACTACAATCATCAATATTTAGCTCTAGTTTATATATACTAAATATCACCTATACATCAATTACTCAATACTGATTATAAACGCATGTAATTTTCTGTTCACACTGTGGTGTTATGCAATTTGTGCTTGCATGCACCAAGTGCCAACTTAATATAATTTTCCACCATGGGCCTTTCCATCTGTGCTTTTCGTTTTTTTTTTTTGCTGCCTCCTTGACCTGCGTCATCCTTAGTGTGGGTGGCGCATGCGTGTGCGTCCTCCCGACAAGGGGGGAGGGGGAGCATTGTGCTCCCACTATGCTTATTGGGCGGCGGACCTTGTTGCGCCCGCCCATTATGGGCGTTCCTTCTTTGTCGGCGGCATCCCTGACCCCCTCTGGACATCCTGGTCATCTGCGCGTGCGTGGGAAACTATGCACGCGTGTGATGCCAGGACGTCACGCTTTTGCGGCGGAGGAGACGGCAGCTGTCGGAGACCTTGAGTCCTTCTGGAACGCCGAGGGAGCCACTCAGGGAGGACCGCACACTGCGGTGGGGATATACCTGGAGGATGATGCATAGACGAAGGCAGGGCGCCTGCTGAACACCCCCCCCCACCAGTGAAGTCCAGCAGCCTCAGATACATCTGAATGAGATGTGCTACCTGCTAAGGGGTGAGTGAGCAAGGGCACACACCCTCCTTCCTCCTCCATTGAGAAAAGTTATTTCATTGATCACACTGCTTATAACTTGATCTTTGAATGGGGAAAAGTGGGATCAGTCACAGGAGTCTTTCCTCCATTCACAGATCGCGTAAAATACCATCTTTACTAAATAGGGTGTGATGTGTTTAAAATACATGGTACATGTGGGTCCTGCAGATTAGTATTATTTCTATGGGGTCAAGGATTGTTATTGTGTAAAAAAAAAAGTCAAGTTTTCCAACCCTTTCTTGTGGTCACGCAGAACTGGACTTGTTAGAAGGCTAGCCGCAGGCTAGCCTGAATTTGTAGGAGGAGTCTGGGGGCTATTTATCCCCCCTCCTCTCTCCTCTCCTGCGTCGGCAGGGTTTCTGGGTCACAGCTGATGACGTCATTTCCGGGTTCCGCGTCACTTCCGCTTTCTACACTGTGCGGCGGTCGGCTGCAGGCGTCGTGGCTGGCTTTCTCCTCTCAGGGCTCATGCCGGGTTTCATTCAGGGTGGACGCCCGCCCACCGCTACTGCCGCATGGCTCACGCCGGGCTTCAGAGGGGGGGCCACCCACTCGCCTGCTTCACTTCCCGGGCTCACGCTGTCAGTGTCGGAGGGAAGGCCGCCCGCTCTCTTTCTCCCCACACTCGAACCGGGCGACGTGGGGGGTGCGCGCTCACTCCTTCCGCTCATACCTCCCGCTCGCCTGCTCATTCCTCCCTGTGTGCGTGTAAGGTAAGGGGGGGGTTGCTGGTTTGTCGGCGGTTGAAGTCTCATGGCAGTCCCCCTCCCTGTGCTTACTCCAGGCATCTGCAGGGGGGGGGCCCGCCTACCTACCGGTATCTTTGTGGGGGGGGGGTGTCATGCCCGTACGCACGCCGGCCTCCTTGCAGGGACGACCGCTCGTCACCCGCTCCTCCTGGGGGGGGGGCCTTAGCTGTGAGAGCTGGGGCCCCTCCATCCACCCTCCCTTTCCTCTGGGTTCACTCTAGGCGTTCGGGGTTCCATGGTAACCGCCCGCCTGCTTCCCCTAGTACTCACGCCGGAGGGGGGGGGCGGCCATCCACCCTCCAGCATTGCCAGGGCTCCATCTCGTCCGGCTCCGGCCCACCCGGTCAGCCGCCTATTTCTCCCGGAGCTCTGAGCAGCAGCACGCTCAGCTGAGAGTCTGGTGCTGTGGGTGGTTCACCTCCGGTTTCTTTGTGCCTCCAGTGTCGTGGAGGCCGCCCGCTCCTCCCGGAGCTCATGGGGGGGGGGTGCCGTCCGTCCGTCCTCCTCCTACCCGTCCTCCTGCTTCATCCCACCGTCCACCGGCTTCGTGGGGGGCTGCCCGCCCGCTTCTCCCGGCACTCATGGGGGGGGGCGTCCACACACTCCGCTGGGCTCCCGCTGGTTGGAGGCCGCCCACCTGCTTCTCCTGGTTCTCGCGCCGGGGCAGGGGGGCATCCATCCACTTTCCCAGGGCTCAGTTTGCATCATGGGGGGGGTCAGCTGCTTGTTTTCCTGGAGCTCAGAGCAGCAGCACGCTCAGCCAGGAGTCTGGTGCTGGTGGTTTCTCCTCTCCGGTTTGTTCATTATGCTGGTTGGGGGGGGCACTCCGGATGCCTCTCCGCCAGGGCGGGGAGGGTAGTGAAGGAGGGGGGTCTGCCCACGGCAGTTCGTCCTTCCTGGGGGCACCACTGTTTAGGTGTCAGTATTTCTTGTGCTTCAGTCTAACATGTATTTCGCCTGTTGTTTTTCTCTTGGTGCTTCCAGTGCTCAGTGTGGCAGCACGGTCGGCCGGGAGTCGGTGGTGGTTCACCGCACCAGAGGAGGAGGACACCCGTCAGATGGTGAGTATGCCACATGGTGTATTGTTCGGGTCGCATCATACAGGAGGTCGCATCATACAGGAGGTCGCACCCCACTGTCGTTGCTTTGTTTTGTCATTGTGTTCATCTTTCTGCATCCTCATACGTTTCCATGCATCTATCACTGTACATGTCATGCCCGGGGGAGGGGGGGGCGTCTGTGTCAGGGGAGTCTGTCCGCTCACTCCTCCCCTCACTCACTGGACTCCTTCGGCTTATCCTGTTCGCCAGGCAGCATGGGGGGGGGCATCAGTTCACCCTTCTCACACCTCCGGGCGCTCACTCCTCTGGGCTCGCTCTGGCTGGCGGCTGCCGTGTGGCGGGGCAGCATGGGAGGGGGACCATCCTGCTTATTCCTCCCGGTGCTCGCCGGGCAGCAGTGAGGCGGGGGTGGCGGCTTCAGCTGTGGTTACTGGTTGGATGGGAGAGGGGGGGCGGGGGACTGCTCGCTGCACGGCAGGGTGGCCTTGGCATCCAGACCTTGGTCCAGGTTATCCCATCCCCAGATCCTCAGCATGTGTGTGAGGATATGCTTGGCTGGGGTGTCCTGGCATGGCTCGGTGAGCCAGGGGTGCTAGCCAGCCGAATCTTAGCGCGGACCCTGTCTACCTTGGGGGTCATTGGTGGTATTGTCTGTTTGCTGGGCTGTGTTGGCGTATGGGGGGCGTCTGTACACCCACCTCTCCAGGGGTACGCTGGGGGGGGCTGTCCACCATTGCTCCGGGGTCACCCTAGCAGCTTGGGAGGGGTTGTCCACCCACGTCTCCACAGGTCACGTCTGGCAGTTTTCAGTGCGTTATTCTGGGGGTGTCCTGACTTGGCTCTGCGAGCCGGGGGGGCTAGCCAGCCGCATCTTGCTCTTGTATCCAGTCTACCTTGGGGTCTCTGAGCCAGGGGTGGGGGGATGCTGTTCAGGTTAGGGGGGCTGTTGGTGGAGTAGCTTCACTTCCACGATCGTTCGGGTATTCATGCGTCACGTGGTTTCTGTCTTAGCGGTTCTGGCGGCAGCTTGTTGCTGTCATCGGCCTGTGAGCGTTTTGCTGTCATGGCTTTTCCGGTCTTGGCACGTTCCTGTCGTAGCGTTTTCCTGTCATGGCGTTTTTTCCTGTCAGCTTGTGCAGGTTCTTACTTCCGTAGGTTTCATTGTACTTTTGTAGGTTCTTGCATTCCTGGTTCAGTTGGCTAGGTTTCACATCTCAGGCTCTGTCACGTCTACAGATCCTTACGGGCTCAGGTTTTTTCGTTGGTCTTGTTCTTTGACTACAATCTTCTCGCCTGTTACATTACGTCACACATTTGCATTCGTTTCATTTCATCGGCAAGACTACCCACCACGGTCTGTGGGTACTCAGGTCCTGAGGTTTCAGCTTACACCGGTAGCTGTTTTTCTTCTTCGTTCAGTTCCGTATCATCTTACTTCCGTAGGTTTCTTCGTAGCTTTGTAGGTTCTTGCATTCCTGGTTCAGTTGGCTAGGTTTCACATCTCGGTTCTGTCATGTCTACGGATCCTTGAGGGCTCAGGTTTTTTGTTGGTCTTGTTCTTTGACCACAATCTTCTCGCCCGTTACGTCATAAGTTTGCATTCGTTTAGTGTCATCTGCGGGACTACCCACCACGGTCTGTGGGTACTCAGGTCCTGAGGGTGCAGTTTCTACGATCTGTCATTATGCAATAGTTTCCTTGCGCTCACTCACGTCACACGCCGGGGGGGACGTTTTTTCAGGTTCATTATACTATGGTCCCACCTTCACTGCTTATGTCTTCGCTCGGGGGTTGGTACAGAGGGGGTTGTGTTCTGTCTTAGCATATTTTACCCCAGCGTGTTCTGTTTAGCAGGTCAGCCAGTCCTAGCGTGTTCTGTCATAACTTGGCAGTGCCGTGCAGTTTCCGCTCGCACCCACAGCCGTTGCAACGTTGTTTGTTTTCCTTGTCTCGTCACACTTTTCGTTCAGGTTCTTGCATACCGGGGGTAGTTAGCCAGGGTGCGCATCTCAGGATCTGTCACGTCTACGGATCCATACGGGCTGAGGTTTCGTTTTTAATTGGTTGTTGACCACAATCTTCTCGCCTGTATACCATACGTCATACGTGCACGTTCATTCTTACGCCTATACAACCGCTACCCACCACGGTCCGTGGGTACATCGGCCCTGAGTGTTTCGTTTTTAATTACCTGTCTCTGCGCGGCAGGTTACTCGGGCTCACTTACTACACACATTTACTACATACACTAGGGTGGGTTCTGTCTTCAGGTTCATTCACGCGCTGAGGTCTGGTCATTTCTGCTCACATCTTGTCCCAGGCAGGTACAGAGGGGTGGTGTCTTGTGTCTGGTTGTCTGTTGTCTTTTCTTTGTATGTTAGGGTTGAGGTAGGCTGCACGTTTCGGCGGCATCACAGGCAGGTTCATCCCTTCCACTCCATGTGGGGGTTTCTGACCAGGGTGGTACTCCGCCGGTGGGGAGTTGGTCGGTCTTGGCTCTGCGGGGCGGTGAGTCATCTCAGGGGTTTCCTTTTTCCAGCCGCTACCAGGTAGGCGGTACATTTCAGTTGGTTTCCTGTTCTGTCCTAGATACCAGCACGATGCATGCTCTGGGCCGTATTCTTAGCACAGTTGGATGCGGGCCTATCAGGCTCCCCACGGCCTCTCATGTTCACTGGACAGGTTGTATGTGTTCTAACTCTCTTGGGCAGGGTGTCAGCAAACCCCAGCTCCTGCATTTCGGCAAGCAGTCCAGCGTCTCCTTGGTTCCAGGTTTGGTAAGCCTTCGGTTCGACAGGCCCAGCCAGTTCCGAGGGGAGCTTACTGTCACTCGGGTAGGTTGGGTTATACCATGTCTGGTTCTGTGCGGTCATCGGGGCATACGGTTTCAGCGTGTTGACATCGTCCATCCACTCCTGCAACACTTCTTGCAGGTATCCGGCTCTTAGACCCCCCTTCACTCCTGTCAGTTTGTCCTTTTTGGCATCTATCCCTCTCACGTCCCCTTACCATGTATGGACGGTTAGGCCAGGGGTTGTAGGTATTCACGGAGATACTCATCCTGGTGGCTGGGCACAACCCTTGCATTATTTCTCGGGGCTCCTCGGGACAGCCCTTGTTCCGTCTCTCCCAAGGGTCCGCTCGCCACTAGCAGTTCGTTCCCAGGTCCATGTTTCTGGTGTAGGCTTATCCAGTCAGGTACGAGGGAGGCGGTTGGTTTCTGGGCAGGTTTTCAAGTTCTGTCGGATGGGGCCCTTCTAGTCTTCGTGCTTAGGTCACTGGTTTCTGCGATCGTAACGGATGCTTACCAGTCCCAATCATTGACGTCATCCAGACGGTTTGTTACCTGCCCTTCTTCTTTTTCAAACTCACCTAGTCCGGGTCTTTTTGCCCACTTTTAGGCGTACTGACCAGCAGGCTATGGCACAACTCAAGCCTTGGGTAGTTAGGGTATCACATTCTCAGTTGAAGACTTTTGACTATTCACTAGTGAAGACTCTGACTACAAGTTAGAAGGCTAGCCGCAGGCTAGCCTGAATTTGTAGGAGGAGTCTGGGGGCTATTTATCCCCCCTCCTCTCTCCTGCGTCGGCAGGGTTTCTGGGTCCCCACCCACCCATTTCCCCTTTTGCATACAATAAATTACTTATTTAATTTCTTCAGTCATACTCAGGGTATGCCCACTTTTAGGCGTACTGACCAGCAGGCTATGGCACAACTCAAGCCTTGGGTAGTTAGGGTATCACATTCTCAGTTGAAGACTTGACTATTCACTAGTGAAGACTCTGACTACAAATCCTGTTTATGTAGAAAAATGTACACATTATGTCACAGGACATTGCATAAGATGTGAATAGACCATAGTTAATCTGGTGTATCCCAGGATGGCAAGAACTCTTGCCAATCAGTTTTTTCAAGTCTCTCCAGAAGCCTGGGCACAGACCATCTGCTTTGATAGAAAATATAGACAAGTTGTTGAGGTGGTTTCCTATGCAATGTTGCATGTGTGTGATCCTTTGGTTGAAAATTATTATACAGAAATGTGCTCCCATGATTGTTCTCTGTAAACTTTTTATTTTTTTTGCATATTATCTACTATTGCACAGGAAAAAGGGTGGGAATTGGTCATGTTTAGTGATTTCCACTGCTCACTATTTCTAGCAGTAGACTTCTTTAAAGTGGATCTTTAGCCGCCAACCATTTTTTGTTTTTGACTTCTGCTTACCTGATGTTGTTCTGCACATTTCAGGTAATCACCCACCCAGCAGATCCAGTGTTGTTCTGCTGAGATCCTCTTCTCAGCATCAGCAGCCCTTGTGCTGCCATCTTGTGCGACGTCATTTGGAGGCTGTCAGCTCCTCCAGGTTCAGCTGGTGAGCCCCCGATGATGTGCTGCTAGGCTCACCTCCCCGTGTCAGTGAATATGAGGCATGACATACATGGGGGGGGTTGGACAGAACCCTTTTAATAATAATTTAAAAAAAAAAACTGCCTTGGTTATGTAGCAGGGGGTGGGGGTTGGAGCGGTGGATAGTAGGTAACATTAATTTCAAGGCTCAGATCTGTTTTAAAGTAAACCCAACGCTTTGCCTATTAAAGGTACAATAAACAAGCTCATCCGATAGCCTGTAACATTTCCTGTAGATACATCCATGCTGCCTAATTCTTCAGCTGGAGCACTATGAAATCCCAGTTACTTTTGAGGAGAGTACACAGATCTCCCCCTCACCATGCAATGGAAAAAGTTCTTAGCTCTGTGTAACTAAGTGAGACAACAGAGCATCAGCAGGCAAACAGGTAAGCCCATGAACACAGAAGAGATGATTAAATTCACTCTGAATGGGCAGACTTGAGTATATAAGCAGTAATGTCAGAATTCCTGATCTGCATAATTGTTTTGGATCAGTAACTCAGAATGTAATGAAGTCATTGGGTAAGCACTGGTGTGAGACTGAAGGTGCTGGACCTGCCTTGCACTCAGGGTCTGGTTCCTGGGGTAGTGTTCTGGATGGCCCATGTAGCTCAAGTTGTATTGGTTGCTTTTTCAACATAGTTGTAGAGATACTACCACAGGTAGAGTAACGCAAGTCAAAAGGAGTGCAACTGCCAGATCTAAAGAGGACATAGATGTGTAGTATTATCAGGCTGGTGCTTTATTTAAAGTGTTACTAAACCCACAACAGTAATATTAGTCTGTATTTGCAGACAAGTATGCTTGTTATACCCACTGTGGAACCAAAGTGGCTAATCCTCTACCTTGTTTAAAAAGGCTGTTTGATCCTGTCGTCTCTGATCCTCCCTTCTTCCAGAGTCCCCAAACCTGCTCCTGATAAAACTGAGGCTAGGAGACAAGCTGCACATGCTCAGTTGCGTGTGTATTGCTAGAGAGCTTTTTTTTTTTCTTGGAACAGTGCATGTGATCAGCACTGTCCAGCAGAGGGTCAGGGGTTCTGCAGCCTGATAAAACAGTCAGAGGAGAATGAAAACTCCTCCTACAAGCCTTTACCAGACACTGACAGAAGGCACAAGACTGCTACAGTGCAGCCGGAAAGTATTCACAGCGCTTCACTTTTTTCACATTTTGTTACAGCCTTATTCCAAAATTGATTAAATTAATTATTTTCCTCAAAATTCTGCAAACAATACCCCACACTGACAATGTCAAAGAAGTTTGTTTAAAATCTTCCCAAATTTATTATAAAGAAAAAAGTACATAAGTATTCACAGCCTTCGTCGTGACACTCAAAAAAAATGCTCAGGTGGATCCTGTTTCCACTGGTCATCCTTGAGATGTTTTTACAACTTGGATTGGAGTCCACCTGTGGTAAATTCAGTTTATTGGACATGATTTGGAAAGGCACACACCTGTCTATATAAAGTCCCACAGTTGACAGGACATGACAGAGCACAAACCAAGCCATGAAGTCCAAAGAATTCTCTTTAGACCTCGGAGACAAGATTGTATTAAGGCACAGATCTGGGGAAGGGTACAGAAAATTTCTGTAGCATCAAAGGTCCCAATGAGCACAGTGGCCTCCATTATCTGTAAATGGCAGATGTTTGGAACCACCAGGACTCTTCCTAGAGCAGGCTGCCCAGAAAAACTGAGCGATCAGGGGAGAAGGGCCTTTGTCAGGGAGGTGACCAAGAAGCCGATGGTCACTCTGACAGAGCTCCAGCGTTTCTCTGTGGAGAGAGGAGAACCACTTAGAACAACCATCTCTGCAGCACTCCACCAATCAAGCCTGTATGGTAGAGTAGCCAAAACGGAAGCCACTCCGCAGTAAAAGGCACGACAGTCCGCCTGAAGTTTGCCAAAAGGCACCTGAAGGACTCTCAGACCATGAGAAACAAAATTCTCTGGTCTGATGAAAAAAAATTAAACTCTTTGGCCAAAATAGCAAGTGTCACGTCTAGAGGAAACCAGGCACCGCTCATCATCTGGGCAATACCACCCCTACAGTGAAGCACGGTGGTGGCAGCATCATGCTGTGGGGATGTTTTTCAGCAGCAAAAACTGGGAGACTAGCCAGGATCGAGGGAAAGACGAATGCAATATACAGAGACATCCTTGATGAAAACCTACTCCTGAGCGCTCTGGACCTCAGACTGGGGCAATGGTTCATCTTCCAACAGGACAACGACCCTAAGCACACAGTCAAGATAATAAATGAGTGGCTACAGGACAACTCTGTGAATGTCCTTAAGTGGCTCGGCCAGAGCCCAGACTTGAACCCGATTGAACATTTCTGGAGGGATCTAAAAACTTCTTTCATGTTGTCATTATGGGGTATTGTTTGTAGAATTTTGAGGAAAATAATTAAATGAATCCATTTTGGAATAAGGCTGTAACATAAAATGTGGAAAAAGTGAAGCAATGTGAACACTTTCCAGATGCACTGTATAAAACAGCTTATATTTAGCAGTTTACATTTACAGATGATTGCATTTCCATGTTCTGTGTACTGTGAGAGACCAGATAAAGTGAATGCAGGGTGCTGGGTTTAGTAACCTTAAAGAAAAAAAAGGAAGGAAGCAAGCTGCCATTTTTTTAAATAAGTTACTACCTATGCTTTACTTCTACATCCTATTTGACTCTACGCTCAGACTCCATGATTTTATTTCTTACAGGGCAAGGCATAATAGCAAGGCTACCAGTATATTGAGCAGATGACATTCTACTTATGTGTGTGTGTGTGTGTGTATTCTACTCAGCACAAACTTTCTTTAATGCCAAGACTGCCATTTTCTGCTCTTTCAAGTGAATAGTTTCTACATTGCTACAAATTCCCACGCAAAGACACAAACCACAAAAAGTCCATTCACATAGTTTATTTGAAAACCTCAAACCATTTAGAGTAACAAATAAATAAACTGAAAAACAGCATAACCCAAAAGTGACATTTGCTTCAAATCCCAGTAGAGGAGAAGCCAGCCTACCTGTCCATTATAATACCGCTGTCAAGTCTGCCAGCGCCTGGGCTCAGCTACTAACAAGAGAAAGTTTACACTTCAACAGAACAAGGCTTCAAACAAATCACATTTATGTAGTACACAAATATTAGGAAGATGGTGTGCTATAGAAAAGTTTTATTGATTTATTAGAAAGACACCACAAAAGGACCTCTTTTTTTAAAATTCAAAACGTCACTCGAAATGCCACTTACCAGCCAGGAAAACGGAATTGCTTCATAGAAGCATAAGAATATCACAATAGAAGGATAAATATACTAGATTATATTTCAGGTGCACTGCCAAAATCGTTTAAGGATGGATGGACTGTTAATTGAGATTAGAGACATTAAAAGATGTATTGTGGGTCATCTATCAGTAGATGTTAAATTATAAATGATGTTCTTACTGCTTGAAGAATACAGTGCACCACATATTGTTTACTGCCAAGTTTTATATTCGAGACAAAATTTCATTGCAAAAACCCACATATCGCCTACTACTAAACCCTGATATCATCTACTTCCTCATTTAAAGTGACAAGTGTGTGTACAAAAGGCATGTTCGTTTAGACAGCAAAACTGCACAGTGTTGGTTACTGGGCTGCATATGGGCTGGCACAGTGCCCATGAGAAGGCGTGTACCCCATTTATCTCACATTTCGCTATCAAGATCACTGATCTTCTAAGACCACATAAGGCAGTACAAGCTATCCTAACTTGTATGCACAGTCACTACCTGTGTTGACTCTAAAGCTAAATGAAACAAATGTTTATTACCAACACCAAAAGTCATTGTAGAGAAAAGTGATCACTATAGATATATCTATTCAAGTGCTCTACACTGCAAATAAACTGCAAAAGATCAGAACGAAGTGTAAGCAGTTATGACTATGCACCTGGTTTACTATAAAACTGGCAAAATGTCAACAACAAGCATCCAAAGGGGTTCTAGCATGAGTTCATCTTGATGCATCTCCCCTTCATTGATTTTTAATCACAGGTACAAAGTGGGGGACACTTTGGTTTTAAAATGTACCAAAGGCTGCGTGTTATACACATTCTTTTCTTTCTTTCTTTGGTTACAATGCTATTTTTTTCTTTTTCATATGCATTCCATATTGTAGAAAATATGCAATGTTTGTAATATTTCTTGGAATTTTTTTACTCTGAAAATTTCCAATAAAAATATTGAAAACGAAAAAGTACCAAAGGAGGAAAATCATACTTGCTACTGCTCACATCATAAAAATAATCAGTCTCTCAGTGATGGAGAGCACAGACAGACATTTACAAGCATTCAGGGCTTTTTCTGAAAGTCCATAGTAAAAGATGTTCAAAGAATAGGAACAGCATAAAAGGTGATCTTTAATAGAAAAAGTTATAAAAGGAGTATGACTAATCAGGATTTTCAGATTCTTCACAAGCGCAACTGCAGAGATACTTTTACAACTTTAACGTAAGCCTGTGCTTAGCCCATTGAGGACAAAGGAAAAGGGTCATATCAAAGACCCCATTGCAGCCGATGATCTTCTTTCTGTTCACGTTCCTGCCGTTTATTTTCGAAATGCGGAAAGCAAGTCCTGTACAGAGATGGGAAGGGATGCAAGCGTGTGTGGCTGGCATTATATTGAAGCCATTGCTCTGCATGTGTAATATACATGTTCACTTTAAAGGGGCATTCCTGTCTGTAAATTAGGCATATACTAGTTTTAAAATTTAGCAACTACTATGTATACTATACATAATGAACTAGGTTACTTGTGGTGTTTTAGAAAGTATACAACTTTGCTTGGAAGGCAGGCACACATCTAAAGTTTTGGGCAAGAAATATACATCCAGCAGCTGACAGGGTACTTTATACATATTTGTTATAATAAAAAAAAGTGTGTACAATTTATATACAAAATTAGGACGCTCTGCTTTACCATACATGGCAAAGGTGTGAATGCCAACTGATCTTCTGATGGATACAACACCAAGGAAGAGTTATTTTAGTAATTAAAATACTCATAGTAGGCAGCTGGTGGTGACCCATAGGCATCTGCAAATTACAATCGAATGAGATTATATTTCATGCTTTAAAGAGACTATGATGACAGACTTTTTTTTTTTAATCAGAGTGCCATGTTAGTTAGTTGCTGGGTGTGTCTGCTTTACCATGTCTGCTATAAATCTTCCTGTTTCTCTCTGATACATTACCTGCTTCATTCAGCCTTCCCAGACAGGTTGGAATCTGATTGTTAATGTATTGGAGGGAATATAAAGCAAGGGACTTCTAGTACTTGGGAATACCTCTCCTGCATGGAAAACAAGTTAAGAGCCCTTTTTACTCATAAAAGGGAGTGGTGAGAACTACAGCAATGCTTGGGCAAAACAGTCAACCCTGATCTGTCAAGCTGCTTTCTTTAAAAATTTGAATATTTAAGATGTATATAAACTATAATTTTTGTATCATTACCTCTTCACCACCCCTCCCCCCCAGCTCGGAGATGTTCGCTGTGCAGTCTACTTCCAGTCTTTCAGCCGATTCTTCTTCCATACATGTGTGACACAATTTCAAATTCTTCCTATAGAAAGGCTTTTTGTCAATCTTTTGTCCCACCTGTGGATGGTCTTTTTATAGGAGTGGAGTATGTCATTCATGCATAGAAGAAAACATGTGCTAGATGACTTTAGAAGCAGCAGGAACACGTATAACACTTCAGAAGGGGAAGGAACTTCAAAGGATATCTTTACTTAAAGTTAGTTATGTAATATTTAATTTTGATCTTTACCTTCTACAGTGCACCAAGAGTCATACACAAAAAAAAACATGCTTTTAATCGAAAAAATTTGGAAAGGCCCCCCCCCCCCCCCCCCACTGTTATGTACTCAGACAGTTCAATTGTTCACATGTGGAAGCAGCGCTTGCACCAAAACGCACAACACACAATATAGTCTGCTGTACGAGCACAAAGACGTATAAGTTAACAAGCCCTAGTTTACCTTGGTCTGTAAGAAGAAGAAGAAGAAGAAGAAGAAGAAAAAAAAAAAAAAAACACAATAAAATAAACCTCAAATGTAATGGTTTCATAAAAAGGAAGCATTGGTGGGAGACCTACACAGACTTTGGTTGGTTTTTAGCACATAAATCTGAATGTAACAGTTTGCATTTACTTGAAAATACAGAGGAGTTCTTAAAAGGAAAATGAAGCTGTACATAACAAATAACTTAATAGAGAGTATATACAATTTCATTTACAGCATGTTGGCTGTACAACGGTTTGGCGCAGTATTATGCTGGCCTGATATTATTACAAACTAGTTGCATCGTACACAGGATAAATGTGCCATTGATTTACGACTAACGCTAATGAGCCTGCCAATCTGAGTACAGAGATACTGAATGGACTTGGAATAAGAAGTAGTAATGTTTCGCTGGCATATTAAAATATCAAAGCATGGGTTATGGTCATGCATGTAGCCTAATCAGAAATTGCACCCACCAAGCCATTACAAACTACTTGCATAACACGATGTCTCCTTGTTGGTTTTCCCACTATATAACCATCAAAAATACCCAACGGTCCTGCTATAAAGCAGTCCTAAAGTCAACATTCAAGCTTGCAGTCCCCATGGGTGGCTTAATATAGCCAAAAATACAACTGATTGCACAGATATAAGTTAAAGAAGGTTGGATTAGCACTTCATGGTCTAAAAGAGCTTGGCAGCCTTTTGTCTTTCAGATGCATCTTGGGAGATTGAGGTTATCAGGCTGTCTCCTCCTTGGCTTTTTCATAAACTCTGCGACCTCTAGTCCCTCTGATGTTTGCATTATTTTAATGCATGAATAAGCAGAAAGGCGTTGCAAGGCTATGAAAGCAGCAGAAACTTTTTTTTCCCCCCTTCAGGCATGACTACATTTTTACATGGTGCCTCTTCTGGTCTCTGCTCTATTTTCATACAATAACTTGGGGTGAGGAAAGGAACCTTTTTTTTTTTTTTTAAGGTTTCCAAAACTAAACCAAATGAATCCAAACAAGACATATACCATTCTAACACAATTATAGTGCCTGCTAGAATACCTTTGGGATCCTATACTCTATTGACATTTTAATGCCTTTATGCATGAATTTACAATTGCAAACGTCAGATTTTTTTTTTTGCCATTAAAGCCTCGTACACACGGTCGGACTTCCATCAGACTTTTCCTTGGATTTTTGTCCGAACGGAGTTGGCCAGGCACACCCATAGCATACACACCACAGGACTTTTCTGCAAACTTTCCCAAAACTTTTTGCAACATCACATGGTTTTTCTTCTCTTTACCACCACCCTTTGGTCAACTTCTGCTATTGTTGGTTGATTTTAACATTGGTTGTTTTGTCCATCGGACAAAAGTCCTATGGTTTTCTGTACACACAGTAGGACTTTGCTCCATAGGACTTTTGTTGGGCAAAAGTTTGTCCGTTCGCAGACCCAACTTTTGTCCGATGAAAACAAAACCAAACTCAAAAAAATTTGTCCGATGGAGCGTACACACGGTCGGATTGTTGGTCCAACTTGCTTAAAACTAAGTTTGTTGAGCAAAAGTCCGACCGTGTGTACGGGGCTTAAGACATACAGTGTTTTAGAATTTCCTTTATAGCCAAGGAGGAGACAGCTTTCAGAATTCAACCACCCTACATGCATTTGGAAGACTAAATGCTTGTGTGGGCGTGTATTTTTCTATTAGGAGTAGTCTAAACAAGGAAGCACTGATCCAATCCTTTTTATACTTGCCTTTAGAATGTAAGCGTTTTGGGTTTATTTTTATTTATTTTTTATTATGTTGCACCCTTGCCACCATTTGGAACTGCAATGTTTCATTCTAGACTTTAGATCTAGATTGAAAATGGACACTTTATACAAAAACTGCTTGCTTAAAGCTCACCCTATATCATACAAGCATGAGACAATAAACTATACATATGCTCTTATTCCACAGGTATGAGGCAAGTAAACAATATTGGCAGGTTATAAAAGAAAAGATGAATAAATAATGCCCTATTCACAATCTAGCATTCCCCCTGTAGCACCAAGCATACAGAGCTCAGCTAACACTATGTAAGAGAAAAAAGGAAGACAACTGACATGACACACATGCATTATGTGGAGGAGTGCCACAAGTGCATCCACCAAGAACAAAGGACGGTTTCCTCAAAACACACAAATACTAAAGTTAAAAATAAATTTACATACAAATATACAGCAAATGATTCTTGTTCAAAAAGGTCCAGGGGATTAATGATCAAGAACATTGTGTCCTTGCATGGTAGCAGATTTATCAATCTTCTCAGGCTCACTCCACTACCAGAAAAGGCACAGGGCTGTAGATGCAAACATCCTGATAATTTAGACTGTAATGTACACATAGACAAGTGCTGAGCCATGCTATTTCAGTGTGCCAAGATGCTGCAATTATGTGTGTGCCCAACACCCTGAATGTATATAAAAGGAAACAAAAAACAGTCTATATGGATGAGATAATGGACAGCTAAACATCAGTTTGAGTGTTTTATAAAATGAATCCATTTGCCAATGTAAGAAAAGCCATCGGCGAACAAAAACTTCATAATAAGTTTCATGTCACCTTGCAGTTCCTCTGAAAGTAGATTTGGATTGTATTTAAAGCAGCAGTCCACAGACAGACACCAATAAGATAGGAGAGAGTTCTATTCTATCCTGTGCACAGTATGCAGATACATGTAGTGTGATGCAAGAAAAATATATTAGCATGTCTTATATAGAAACAAAGGGTTTCCATTGTTTCTTACAGATTTTAATTGACTGGCATTAACATCTGGGTTTTATTATGGGGAAAGCTAAGAATTCTAATCTTAGTTCTATTTCCTTTCCAGAGACCACCAAAGAAACAGACCTGTAACTTCATAAAACTAACTGACACTCATCCACTTTAAGGGTTTTAACAGTTCTTTCTGAAACATTACCAAATACAATTTACTGAATGGTGTCAATGCCAAAATGGCCCTATTACCATTACTAACGAAGATATGCAGAAATAACAGACAAGGCTATTTAAATCGAATCTTTCGGCAAGAACCCTGCTCATAGGATTAGAGACACAACTGTGCATCCGCATTCATTAAGACATCAACATGTGCTATAATAATTCAGTCAACTGATATATTAGTATATGTAATTATCATACAAATGCTTCTGTCAGCACGGCCACTGAACTAGATCTTTAACATTTGGCCATGTAGACATCTGGCGCTATGGCTGGCTAGCCTGATCAAATGGTGTATGGGTCCTTTAAACCAGTGCAGGTTGTTATGAAGCGGACAGGTCATCCACATTCAGAATTACACGAGGCAGTTACAACAGAACTGTATGTAATCTGGGGTCAGACATTTCTGTATATGACAATAAATATAGCCAGATTTCCTTTAATCTGTATATGAACTGTTAGTATGAAAATGGCTCTTCAGTATTACAGGATGTGAACCACATACAAGCTATGACTTGTCAGATACATGGCCAAAAGTCCTAACCCTTAAAAGTTTTTTTCATAGCTTATCCCCAGTCTCCAGCCATCTTGAAGAAGACTGCTAGTCTTAAAAATGGCCATACACATTACAATCTCTGGAAAAGTCTATTTAAAGTATACCAACAACTCTGTAGTGTAATGGCCTGCTTAAATGTTCCATTCAATTTATATCCAATCAAGTAATGCATCTTAATACACAATTGCTGTCAAAGGAGTTTGCAATGTGTAGGGCAGGGTTTAGACAAGGTAATATGTATTCATTCATTTAAAATCATGAACCATTTTTCCTATTGTATGGATGGGATTTTTTCATTTTATTATTTTTTTTTTTTTTCCATCCTGCAATATTGTCTGAGCCCCAGTGTGCAAGGTCCAACAATCCAAGCAAGGCAATGTCTGGAGCAGCTTTGTATACAGTTCTTTAAGAGTGTTGGCTTCAAGTAGTAGTAGTAACATGTAAATTTAAAAAGGAGAAAACAAACAATTGTACAGTGAACTGGAACACAGTGGCTGCTGCTTTAAATGAGGGCATCTCTGAATTTCCCTTACTACCTCTCTGCTATAGGGTGGTGTGGAAAGGCATACACCTGGAAGGACAGAATCACAGAAGTGTATATATCACTATGGAATGTTCCTGATTTCATAGAATTCCACAGCACAGACAGCCCTAGTTCAGGCATTCTGAAAAAACATTTTTTTTTGTAAAAGCACTACCAGGATGAACAGAGGAAAAGTACAGGTATATGACAGCCTTAAATACCTACTGAATGACTTAAGTACCCTACTGACTGCTAAAACAAATGGGCAATGTCTTTTAAAATTATAAATGTTGTTTTCCCTGTGGTTTGGTAACAAGTTCAATGTAGGTTATATTCAAGCTTTTCCATTGGTCTCAGGTCCTAGCTGTAGGCGGACTGCTGGTCCAATTCACTGAGCCAGATCTGCAAGCACTACAGGAAGTAACTAGTTGTTCTGAAAGGGCGAAAAGGCTTGGGGGGGGGGGGGGGGGGCTTTATTTTCCCCCATACATCCTCTCTATGTCTTCCTGGTAATGACTTTTCAGCTCCTTGCGCTTCAATTTAAAGGCATCAGTCACCAATCCAGTCTCAGGCGTCCAAGGCTCAGCGACTAGGCGGATCTTTACTGGCAACTCAAACTTCTCAAGGGTGGCTGGAAGAAATTCATTCACATGCAACGATTAATTTATTTACATATTGTAAAATGTTTAACAAATATACTTGCATATGATGTTAAAACTGAACTCCAGGCAAACCACTAAATACACATATGAAATATTGGAGCAGTTCTATCTGCCGACATGAGTACTATTGCACACCAGACAGCCTCCTTTTGCTATTTCTCCCTATCTTAGCTTGAGCTCTGCTCTACAGGCAATTGCAAGAACTAAGGTCAAATGCAGGCACTCACAGGACTTACATTCAAAGGAAGGACAATATCCTGATTAAGCTGGGAGGCAAAGACCACCTTCGGGAGGAAGGAGGCTTTGAGCCTCCAAAATACTTTTCTCCTTGGCCTACACAAAGAAGGCTCCCAACAGAGGAAGGCAGCTTCAGGCAGATGTTTTTTTACACTAATGCATAGAATGCCTTCTGCATTTAGAACCATCAGAATATATTCTCTCTAAATGCTGCATCGCCAGAGTGACAACTTTGAAGGCCTGGGGGTTCCTGGACCTGGTGACAAACATGTCCATGTGCCAAGGAGTCCAACAATGCAGAAGTTGCCAGAGTGGAAATGGAATGGTACAGTCGGAGGGGGGAAACTTCAATAGAAGAAGGTAGGCTTCTCCCAACAGAGAGAAGAGATCCATAACCCATGGACACTAGTAATACCTTAAGGCTAGCTGGGAGTGTGAGAGGGGGTTGTAAAGCAGGAAGACCCTGCAGCACAATACAGCTTGTTTTGAATTGCTAGTTGGCTCCTAAACTGGGCTGATGAGCTAATAAATGTATAGCAGGATGTCAGATTGCCTCTGCATAAAGCCTAGAGAAGTAATATATTGCTTACCTGCTGCAGGAGATTCTGCCAACACTCTAAGGACTTCTTTCTCCATTGTTGGATTATTGCACAGAGATTCAAAACTTCCTATAACTCTCTTCTGCTCTGCCAACTTTAAGAGATCCCTCTGGTTTGGCACCACAAAGCCAATAACATATGACTGATCACTGGAAAGAAAGAAAAGTCTGTAAAAGACCAGCAATCCTATATCTATAAATAGGCTATAACAATTCTAGCAAAGATTAGGTACCCCTCCCCCCCGTTTTTATATATCCAGCAGAAAAGAAAGGGGGAGAATGCAACCCCCTTTGCAACATAAAACTGAAATGAGCCAGCAGACACATGTAGTAGAAAGGAAGTGCAATGCTAGCATGTGAGCAGAGCCCAGTTCTGGAGAATTAGAGTGTGGAAATAACCCAGACATAAACTAAATGAAATTATGACTTATGAATGAATGTTTATGTGGGCCATGATCAATCAGCTTCTAAAGAAATATCACTGGCAAAAAAAAAAAAAAATTCTACTTGCTTATGTACACAATTGGGTTGATTTACTAAAGACAAATTTACTGTGAACTGCAAGTGCACTTGCTCCAGAGCTTAAAAAAACGGATATAGCTTTACTTTGCAAAGAATACTCAATCACATGCAAGGAAAATAAAAACTGCATTTTTGCTTGCACATGATTGGATAATATAAATCAGCAGAGCTTCCCCTCAGATATAGAGCAACTGCACTTGCAGTGCACAGTATATTTGCCTTTAGTAAATCAACCTCAAAGTGTAGAAACTATCCCAAATTTCATTACTTCTACCCAGTCTACTGGGTACTGATATTTTAAGCCAGTTTTGTGAAAAGATTATACACCAAGAGGAAGTACAAATACAGTACCCCAGGGCTTGACAAATTTGCTTGGAATCTGGGAGCCAGCTAAAAAAGTTAGGAGCCAGGTTTTTTTTTTTTTTAACGACCAATGCGTGCAGAAGCGAACGCATACGTGAGTAGCGCCCGCATATGAAAGCAGTGTTTAAACCACACATGTGAGGTATCGCCGCGATCGGTAGAGCGGGAGCAATAATTCTAGCCCTAGACATCCTCTATCTCAAAACATGCAACCTGTAGAATTTTTTAAATGTCGCCTATGGAGATTTTAAGGGTAAAAGTTTGTCGCCATTCCACGAGCAGACGCAATTTTGAAGCGTGACATGTTGGGTATCAAATTTACTCAGCGTAACATTATCTTTCACAATATAAAAAAAAATTTGGCTAACTTTACTGTTGTCTTATTTTTTTAATTTAAAAAAGTGTATTTTTTTCCCTCAAAAAAGAGCGCTTGTAAGACCGCTGCGCAAATACGGTGTGACAGAAAGTATTGCAACGACCGCCATTTTATTCTCTAGGGTGTTAGAATAAAAAATATATATAATGTTTGGGGGTTAACTTCTATGTAAAGGGAAGGAGATGGGGGGGCAGTGAAACAGGCAAGCATTGCTGGTTGTCTTGTCATACCAACGGCCACCACAAGATGGCGCCATACTACAGAATGAAGCCTAGGCCTGCAGAAGGCCACGGCCTAAATTACTGGCCGGCCCGACGCGATCGCGCGCGGGGGGGTGGGGCACACGGAGATACAGGTAACCTCAGCTGTGCTGCCCCAGGTCGCTAATTCTAGTCGCATTTGCGACCTGGCGCCCAGGGATTGTCGAGCCCCGCAGTATCCTATACAAATCATTAGTAAGACCTCATCTGGAATATGCAGTTCAGTTTTGGGCACCAGTTCCAAAAAAGGATATCGGGAAACTGGAGAAAGTGCAGAGAAGGGCAACCAAACTAAGAGGCGTGGAGGAGCTCAGCTATGAGGAAAGATTAGAGGAACTGAATTTATTCACTCTTGAGAAGGAGCTTAAGGGGGGATATGATCAACATGTACAAATATAAGGGGTCCATATAGTGAACTTGGTGTTGAGTTATTTACTTTTAGGTCATTACAGAGGACAAATATGGAAAGGTTTCTTCACAGTAAGCTGTGAAAATGTGGAATAGACTCCCTCCAGAGGTGGTTCTGGCCGGCTCAGTAGATTGCTTTAAAAAAAAAAAAAAAAAAGGCCTGGATTCTTTCCTAAATGTACACAATATAACTGGGTACTAACATTTATAGGTAAAGCTGATCCCGGGAATATCCGATTGCCTCTTGGGGGATAGGGAAATAAATTTTCCCCGCTGTAGAAAATAATTTCATGTTTTGCTGGGGTTTTTCGCCTTCCTTTGGATCAACTGTGGGTGAAGGATTGTGTATATGGGATTGTATGATTTTTATTTAACTAGATGGACTTGTGTCTTTTCAACCTAACATTGCAACTATGTAAAACGGTAGAAAAAGTAAGATGTTTTTTAAATATATATATATATATATATATATATATATATATATCTCCACTAGCAATCACCTCCAAATATCAGAATGGCGCTTTATTACAGATATTTTAAAATCTTGCAAATTCTCTCAGCAACCAGACACAGATCAATCTCTTTTCAGGTACGGGCTGAAGTCTAAACCACCTATTATTCTTACCAAGGACATCTAATGTTATTTGGCCAGGCCAGTTGGCTCTTGTTGTAATATGGTACAAGGCGCGGTTAACAGTGTATTGCAGAAATGCACGCAAAATGACACATTTTTCCTCAAGGCACAAAATTGTGCTGCCCTTTTGCATCTGTGCTAAAACGCATGGTACCGAAGTACCATACAATTTCATCCACTACTATTTAACATTGTGCAGGCATTTTCTTTTGTTATTTTTTTTTACACACGTTTCTTGCGCATAGGGGATCCCATTGAAATTAAAGCGTTTTCCTAAACAGGATGCACAAAAACGTGCAAAAAAAAAAAAACCGCACACGCTCATTTGTATCTCCTGGAGTGAGTGGAGCCTAAAGGGAAGAAAACCTGGAGATGTAGAGCATAGCCACTGCTTCCGAATACCATTTTTCTGTAAAGGCAAGCTTAAACCACTGGTGAACTTGGACAATAGCTTTTTTAAATTGGATAAATTGAGATTCCAAACTGCATTGCAATGTATCTAAAACAAGTGGTAAAACACATGATAAATGGCATGCGATACTGCACGTGTTTACAATCACATCTGACCCCAATAAGAATGTGCATATCTGATACTGAATAATATCATATCTGAATAACCAAGGTTTAGTGCTGCCTAAAACCTCCCAGTTTCTCAACGGTTTGGTATTGAAGGTTAGGTATTCTCATACTGCATAATGAGCTAGCAGCTGGTCTGGGCAATAACACGTGGAAAGTCACTATGCGTGCAGAAATAACCCTGCCCCAGAAAGACTTCACAGACACGTATCATAGTCCTAAATGCAGACTGTGTTGAAAAGGAAAGCAGCAGAAACAGTCACAGCAGTGATGATGCTTGAGAGTTCTGTGATACAACTAGAATGAGTCACTAAGCTGCTGATACACTTCTCACCCGGCGCTAAATGAGGATTCCTCTCCCAAACTATAAGACGGGAAGTATATGAGCATCTTGCTGCCAGACACTGTGGAAGTCGTGACAGAGTGCATGGAAGCTGTCAACTGCAATGTGAACATCAGTTCATGTTAACATTTGGCCTTAGACAATCTGTTTAACCACCCAGGCTATCGAGCTTCCAACAACCCTGCACTGCGATGATGACTTTTTTTTTTTTATATAATCTTTATTTTATAAAAGAAAAATATACAACCAGACAAGTCCAACAGTTTGCTTAAAAAAAAAAAAAAAAAAGGGGGAAAATTAAAAATAATAAGTAAAATAAAATAGGAAAAGCACAGACCCGTCTGGTGTGCATAACCAGCATATAAACAAGTTGAACAAAGAAATAGAGTACATCAATAATAGCAGTATCTTGTATGCCTTATGTGGGGCGGCCGATGGGCCACACTAGTTAGTAGAGTAAGGGTGCCACCATAGGAACAGTGGGTGCACAACTGTGGTAGGCGCGGAGGGCACATGGAATGTGGGGGCCTCACATATTACCGTCCCACCACTGATAACAAGCCAGGGGTGTTGTCCATGTGACTATAATTAAGACATGGTCCCCCGACCCGCGGCCGGGGCGGGGGGAGGGGGGCTCAATAGCCTCCATCTGACCTCTCCCCGCTCCCCGCACGCAGCGGGGGGCACCGATATGCTACGGTGCACGCTCTGGCGGGACACCCTGTGCCCCCTGTAAAGGGGGGCCCATCCCGCGAGCGCGGAGGCTCATGGTAATTACAACACCCGCCAGCATAACAGACATTTCTTTAACTGGCATAAATGCATACCATTGCAAAACATATATAAGAAGAAAAAAAAAAAAAGGGGGGGGGGGGAAAGAGGGGAAGGAAAAGGACAAGGAAAGGAGGAAAGGAAGGAGTGATCCGAGCGTACCTGTCTTTCTGTAGGAGGCCTCATTCCAGGCCGCACCGAGCACACCCTCAAGCGTAGCCATCAAACCAGGTAAACTCCATTAGTCTCACTATGTCAGAGGGTAGCTCTCAGTCTTCTAAGCTCTCGACAGCCTACGGTTTTTAAGAGAAGGTTCTGCCAGTTCCAATAAAGCTATGTCTAGGCTAGATGGCACGTATCCAGGATCTGTGACGTAATCGGTCCAGGGTGTCCAGATACCGGCAAACCGGTCTCGGGAGTCCCTACAGGTCGCTATCCAGTCTTCAGCCTCTCGGACTGCATTTACCCCACCGATCCACTCCTCCCGGGTAGGGACTCTGGGCTGCTTCCAAAAAGTTGGGAGCAGGCGTCTAGCCGCATTTAATAAGTGGGGCAGTACGCTCTTCCTATATTGACTGAGTGGGATCGGAGGGACATGCAAGAGGAAGTGCGTCGGAGAGAGGGGAACATCAATCCCCGTTATGCTCATTATTTGGTCCTTGATGTCTTCCCAAAAGGGCCTGATTAGGGGACATTCCCACCATATGTGGATAAGCGTACCCCTGTGCCCGCAGCCACGCCAGCAAAGCTCCGATCCAGAAGGATATATGCGTGCCATATCCGCTGGTACCCGATACCATCGGGACAATATCTTATAGTTTGTTTCTTGAGCTTTTGAGTCTATGGAGGACGAGTGAGTAAGGTCGTACAGGTGAGTCAACTGTGAGTCAGTGAATTCCTGTCCTAAGTCTCTTTCCCAGCTTCGAATAAAAGCAGGTTTAGGTTGATGGGCAGCAGAGCCAAGAAGTCGGTATAGTTCCGACACCATGTGGGGGATAGGTTCCTCATTAACGAAGAGGTGCTCGAACGGGGTGAGGGAGGTTGGGTCCCTAATTGAGTGGCCATGTTTCTCAAAGAAGTGGTGTAACTGCCTATACCTCCAAAAGTTCATACGGGAGCCCTGGCGTCTGGCCTGCAGGGCGCTAAAGCTCAGGAGCTTACCATCTTTCATGAGCTTGCCGCAGCTGGCGTTTCCATCATCCACCCAGGGCCCAAAAAAGGCCATCTGTTCACCTGGGGGGAACCACAGGAACCCACCCAGTGGGGCCAGCGGGGACATAGGGGGGGCAATTTTCAAAACCGAATTGGTCCGGTCCCAGACTGAGAGCACCTGGGCTGTCAGTGGGGAGGTCGTTACCGATAGCCCCCTATATTCCCGGGGTAGCCATGGTGCATAGGATAAATTCCTGCCCGCCAAGCATTTCTCCAGGGAAACCCATAGTTTTGAGTGGGTATGGAAACGCCAGTTTAGTATTCTCTGGAGGGCTATGGCCCTGTAGTAGCGTCTGACATCGGGGATCCCCAGGCCGCCCTCCCGTTTTTGGCGCCTCAGCACCCTTAGGGCTATTCTAGGTTTCCGTGCGTTCCATACGAACGCGGACAGCATGCTGGACAATCGGTCAAAGAAGAGCCTAGGTAGGGGTATCGGTAGCATTTGTAAGTAGAAGAGTACACGTGGCAGTATATTCATTTTTATGATGTTTACTCGTCCCAACCATGTGAAGGCAGTCTGCGTCCATTGTGAGAGGTCTCTCTGGACCGCAGTAAGCAGCGGGGGATAGTTGGCCATATACAAGGTGTTGAAGCGGTCCGTGAGTTGCACTCCCAAATATCGTAGAGATGATTCAGCCCAGGTAAAGGGAAAGGCAGACCGGAGGCTCTTAGTTAAGAGGGGGGGCAAATGGATGGGCAGGAGTTCAGACTTTGTATAGTTTATTTTAAAGTTTGAGAGTGAGCCAAATTGCTTAAGTTCCTTCATCAGGTTAGGCAAAGAGATCAGGGGGTCCGAGAGGTGGAATAAGACATCATCGGCGTATGCCGAAAGCTTATGTTCCGTGTTGCCCACTTTTAGACCCTTGATGTCCTTACTGGCCCGCACGGCGCGAAGCAGAGGCTCCAGCGCTAGGGCGAATAAAAGGGGTGAGAGGGGGCACCCCTGCCTCGTGCCGTTCCTGATGGGGAAGCTGGATGAGAGGGTCCCATTCACTTTAACCTGCGCGCAAGGTGTAGAGTATAGAGCCATGATTGATGTCAGTATTCGCGGCCCCAGTCCTATGGACTCAAGTACCGCTTTCAAATAGGACCAATCGACCCGGTCGAAAGCCTTTTCCGCGTCAGTTGATAGTATTATGTATGGCTGGGGATCCGGGCGGGTACGGGCCCAGTGAATAAGTTGGATTGCTCTAAGGGAGTTGTCCCTAGCCTCCCTGCCTACAATGAAACCTGTTTGGTCGGGATGGACTAGCTCAGGCATAAGGTGTTTAAGTCTATTGGCCAAAATTTTTGCCAGGAGTTTTATGTCCACATTAAGAAGTGAAATGGGGCGATAGCTTTGGGGGATAGTGGGGTCCTTTCCCTCCTGCGATGATGACTTTTAACCAACATTCTATTGCACAAAGTTGGCTGTTCTACACAAAACTATTTCAGAGATTAAGGGTTTTCCATTTTCAGACATTTGGTCTAGTAGGGATTAAACTTGTCTCATTACAGTGATACACAGCATTTAATTTACATTATCCCTTCTATTTCTGTATGTGGACGATGGCACTACTTTCACTAAACCTAAGTACCTTTTTCCAAATCTATAGACAGCTGTCACATGACCAAGCTCTTTCCCAGCTTGACTGCAGGGAAACATAAGCAGGAGGAGCTTCTAGTCCTCTGCTGCTGGTCACACATAAAAAAATAAATAAATACAGCCTTTGGAATACAGATTAAAATATTTCAATATCAATGAACCGTTTTAAATTGGCATACAAATTTATATAGATAAATAGATATAAAACCTTTATTATTTTGTGGAAGCAACTTGGGGTGGGCAGACTTCTGGCAGGCTGTGTCACTCACCTTCAGCCTATGTCTAAAGCCTTGTACACACGATCGGATTTTCCGACAACAAAAAGTATGATGGCAGGGTTTTGTCGGAAAATCCGACCGTTTGTATGCTCCATCGGACAATTGTTGTTGGATTTTCCGACAACAAATGTTTTATAGCATGCTTTAAAACTGTCCAACAAATGTGTCTTGTTGGATTATCCGATCGTGTGTACACAAGTCAGTGGGAGAAAAAAAAAAATCGAAAGTACAAACACGCATGCTCCGAAGCAATGCTCACCATAACACAACATTAGCAGAAGTTGCCCAAAGGCTGGCGCTAAAGAGCTGAAAAAACACGTAGTTTTGTGTATGTTGGCTGAAAAAGTTCTGCCATCTGTATGCATACCAAGTTCACGGTCAGCGCCCTCCAGACAAAATTCCACGGCTTTGTCTGATGGAAATCCAATCATGTGTATGAAGCTTTAGAATAAGAGTGAGGTGAAGCCTCCATCAATCTACATGTAATATCCAACCCTCATTGTGTTTAGATGGTTAGTGGGCATGGGGGAGAAGTGGGCTGCCATTTACCACTATGCATATGCCCACATGTGCGACTCATGGTCCCATGGGCTGCACAGATCTGATAGCAAGGAAATGCTTAGCATAGAAACGCACTGAAAACTGAGCATGCGCAGAGTTGACACTACAGCTGCAAAATCCCTAGTTGAATTGGGGACATGAACAGTACGTGGAGATAGTGAGCAGCAGTTTTTTTTTGTAGAATACAGAAAACTCATCTCATAGACCCCTTACACACACACACTGAGGAATTTTTCAGGCGCTAAAAATCGCACCTGTATAGCACCTGAAAAACGCCTCCCCTGCCACCCCAATGTGAAATCCCAAGTGCTTTCACACTGGGGCGCTGTGCTGGCAGGACTGTAAAAAAAACCCTGCAAGCAGCATCTTTGGGGCAGTGGAGGAGCGGCGTATACTAAAATGAATGGGCACCGCTGTCCAAGTGCCTGCAAAGTGCTTCGGCAGTGGTGCTACATGGGTGTCATTAACCCTTTCTTTGGCCACTACCGCTAAAACAACGGTAAAGTGCAGCTAAAACTATCGCTAACGTGGCAGCACTCTTAGTGTGAAAGGGCTCTTAGTGAGTATGAACAGCATTTGATACGTTTTTTATGATGTGGGGTTAGTGACACTTTCAAATTTTCAAATGTGTATGAATAATCAAATTTACCTCGCTACATAAAAGGTAGTATAAAAAAAAAAAAAAAAAAGAAGAAGACAGGCAATTCTAAATGTTGAGTCTGAAAGTTAGCAAAAAAAAAAAAAAAAAATCACAAGATGCTTTACCAGTAACCTTCCCTCCTAATGGATAAAAATCTCTCACTTTAAGGCTACTTTCACACGAAGGCATTGGGGGTGTCGGCGGTAAAGCGTTTTCATTTTCAGCGGCGCTTTACCGTCTTTTTGCAGCGCTTTTAACCCTTTTTTGGCCGCTAGCAGGGGTGAAAAGCGCTGCAAAAAAGATAGTAAAGCGTCGCTGCAGCAATTTCAATGGGCAGGGGTGCTTTAGGAGCAGTGTATACACTGCTCCTACAGCGCTGCAAAGATACAGCTTGCAGGACTTTTACCATCCTGCCAGCGCACCGCTCCAGTGTGAAAGTCCCCAGGCTGTGAAAGTACAGAATAAATGAGTGATTCTGCGCAAAAATGGAGAGTACCAGCAGGAAAAAATATTTATATCCAATTAGAGAGAAGAGAAGAGAACTGCTGCCTCTATGGATTACTGCCACTTAAGTGAAGTAAATGAGTGAAAGAAATAAAGGAGGAGTAGGTGTGGCGCTGTTCTATTGATTTCTCAAAAAAAAAAAAAAAGGGGGCGGAGTCAGGACACGTTCTTGCATCACTTCCGGTCGGCGAACCCAGTGTCAGCATTACATGCCTCTTATGTTTTTATCAAATGAGAGTACCATTGCACAGGTTTTTAAACAATAAATAGTTTTTAAACAATAATACACTATTGGGTGTCCCTTTCTCCTTCACATGGGATATAACTGAAGCACCACTACCATCGCAGCGGGGACGGGTAAAGCTCCAGGGTGCCACACAGTGGCAAACACTGTGAATGCCTCATACCACAAGCGGGGAAGGAATATCTGGAAAGTGCAGCCATAATAAGAGAACGGAATAAGCCACGATTGCTGTGATCACTCATTGGAATTAGATCAACGTTTTTCACCAGCACGATTTTGATTATCAAGCACTTGAAACAAAGAGACTTTATCATATGTTTAGTCATGCACCTGATTGATTGCTTATCTTGCACAGTTTCGATTACCAAGCACTTGAATCTAAGGCAAAATACTTTTATTTATTTACATATGCTCATTGGCACGTGTGTGTGATATATACACACACACATTGTGTGTGTGTGTGTGTGAGTGTGAGTGTGTGTGTGAGTGTGAGTGTGAGTGTGAGTGTGAGTGTGAGTGTGAGTGAGTGTGAGAGTGAGTGAGAGAGAGAGAGAGAGAGAGAGAGAGAGAGAGAGAGAGAGAATATATATATATATATATATATATATATATATATATATATATATATATATATATATATATATATATATATATATATATACACACACACACACACACACACACACACACACACACACACATATACATACATATACACACACACACACACAATATATATATATTATACACACACACACACACACAGCATTTTTTTTTTTTTTTGAGAAATCAGTGTGAAAGTAGCCTAACAGGAAGCTGGGGTGATCCATTAATAGAAACAATAACAGGTCATCCTATCAGAACCTCAGAATTCATTCTATTAGAAGTCACCCCATAACAGAATTTCAGGCTACCTTCATCATTAGATCAAAACCACTTTTTTGAAAACCAGATCATTGCGATATCCACATCAACATTACAGGTCCTTCTCAAAAAATTAGCATATTGTGATAAAGTTCATTATTTTCTGTAATGTACTGATAAACATTAGACTTTCATATATTTTAGATTCATTACACACAACTGAAGTAGTTCAAGGTTTTTCTTGTTTTAATATTGATGATTTTGGCATACAGCTCATGAAAACCCCAAAATCATATCTCAAAAAATTAGCATATTTCATCCGACCAATAAAAGAAAAGTGTTTTTAATACAAAAAAAGTCAACCTTCAAATAATTATGTTCAGTTATGCACTCAATACTTGGTCGGGAATCCTTTTGCAGAAATGACTGCTTCAATGCGGCGTGGCATGGAGGCAACCAGCCTGTGGCACTGCTGAGGTGTTATGGAGGCCCAGGATGCTTCGATAGCGGCCTTAAGCTCATCCAGAGTGTTGGGTCTTGTGTCTCTCAACTTTCTCTTCCCAATATCCCACAGATTCTCTATGGGGTTCAGGTCAGGAGAGTTGGCAGGCCAATTGAGCACAGTAATACCATGGTTAGTAAACCATTTACCAGTGGTTTTGGCACTGTGAGCAGGTGCCAGGTCGTGCTGAAAAATGAAATCTTCATCTCCATAAAGCTTTTCAGCAGATGGAAGCCTGAAGTGCTCCAAAATCTCCTGATAGCTAGCTGAATTGACCCTGCCCTTGATAAAACACAGTGGACCAACACCAGCAGCTGACATGGCACCCCAGACCATCACTGACTGTGGGTACTTGACACTGGACTTCAGGCGTTTTGGCATTTCCCTCTCCCCAGTCTTCCTCCAGACTCTGGCACCTTGATTTCTGAATGACATGCAAAATTTGCTTTCATCCGAAAAAAGTACTTTGGACCACTGAGCAACAGTCCAGTGCTGCTTCTCTGTAGCCCAGGTCAGGCGCTTCTGCCGCTGTTTCTGGTTCAAAAGTGGCTTGACCTGGGGAATGCGGCACCTGTAGCCCATTTCCTGCACACGCCTGTTCACGGTGGCTCTGGATGTTTCTACTCCAGACTCAGTCCACTGCTTCCGCAGGTCCTCCAAGGTCTGGAATCGGTCCTTCTCCACAATCTTCTTCAGGGTCCGGTCACCTCTTCTCGTTGTGCAGCGTTTTCTGCCACACTTTTTCCTTCCCACAGACTTCCCACTGAGGTGCCTTGATACAGCACTCTGGGAACAGCCTATTCGTTCAGAAATTTCTTTCTGTGTCTTACCCTCTTGCTTGAGGGTGTCAATGATGGCCTTCTGGACAGCAGTCAGGTCGGCAGTCTTACCCATGATTGCCGTTTTGAGTAATGAACCAGGCTGGGAGTTTTTAAAAGCCTCAGGAATCTTTTGCAGGTGTTTAGAGTTAATTAGTTGATTCAGATGATTAGGTTAATAGCTTGTTTAGAGAACCTTTTCATGATATGCTAATTTTTTGAGATAGGAATTTTGGGTTGTCATGAGCTGTATACCAAAATCATCAATATTAAAACAAGAAAAGGCTTGAACTACTTCAGTTGTGTGTAATGAATCTAAAATATATGAAAGTCTAATGTTTATCAGTACATTACAGAAAATAATGAACTTTATCACAATATGCTAATTTTTTGAGAAGGACCTGTATATTATAGACATTTCAGTATTTAGGCACATGGAGAATATTTTTGTAAAACATTTCAAATAAATTCCTGACTTTGCTACACCATGCAGTGTTTTAAATATCTTCATTTCATATACACTGGTCTAAATACGAGGAATAAAAGGGAATCCAGCAGAAAAAAAAAGTACCGGAATTTGATTTGGTATCTGCTAGCAGACCCTGTACAGCAGATCCCAGATTGGGGGAGGGATAAGCAGAACAAGGGCCAATCGGGTGTACTGCAGTGCAAAGAGCATGATAATAGGAGGAGCGTGCGGCTTCTCAGTTTACTGTACAAATGGTGGGAGAGGAGACCTTTAGCTTCAGTTCCCACTATAAACCACATGCAAATCACACAGGAACTACACCAAATATAAAAATATCAGGTTGCTTTCCCTGCCAGGCAGCACTATATTGTGTGGCAGAGCTCGGTCTCTACAAATTACTCCTGCATTTCTCCAATGTCCACTCCTAGCTATATATCTGCAAGTAATGCAAACTATGCCAATGTGTCAGCAACTGCAGAAAAAAAATATCAGGTCGCTGCACTTACCTGTTTGCATATGCACAGATGTTATCCACAATGGAAAGGTTCTTCAAGGCAGCTTCCACTTTCCCAAGTGAAACATATTCCCCTGCTTGGAGCTTCACCAGGTCTTTCTTCCGGTCTATAAAAAAAATAAAAAAATAAATCACAAAAAATGGCAATCTCGCGTGTGAGAAACTGTATATTGCTGCTGTAATCACAAGATTTTGAATATATTAGGAATTAGATTTTATCAACTTAGACCTAGATTAATAACTCCTGGATATATCCAACATGCAAGAAAATGATGAAAGTACGGTAGTTACAGTTTAATTTCAGAAGGAAAAAGGTGCTATATTAATTCTCACAACACTGTACTTTAAGATCAATGAAAATTATAGTGGTCCTCAAACCAGCCTTGCAATGATCTAAAGTCTATAAAAGTACAATCATGTGCAGACAGTAAATAGCTAACGAATGTTTCAATTATACACAATAAAGGCATTACTTGAATTAAAAAGGAATTTGGTCTATAAACTATACAGGTGTTCTATAAAATAGAAGTCATTTGTTTATATCAGTGCAGATCATAAACTAGGTCCCTGTACACATGAACTCCTAATTCTCCCCTCTGGCTGGAACCCCTATGGGCGGCCTCTACCCACAGGGTGAACCTGTCAGGGAGAACAGCTGGAAGGAAGCAACCAGGATTGCCCACCTTTAGGTCCCTATGGCAGGAACAAGAAAACAGAGGGCAACTGCCTGATGTAAATTTAAAGTCTATTTCCTATCCCTTGCAGGTAGGCAGTCTCTCACATGTGTGGTAATGAGAGCTATTAAAGCCTAAATTTAGAAGGAAAAAAAAAACACAAAGACATTGTTTCAGCAAGATGTGTCCCTTGTGCTGCTGTGTCCTTTTGCTGAAATCTTCCTCATATGCCCCCCCCCCCCCCCAATAATCTTCTGCTGCAGTGGAAATTAACAAAAAGACTAACAAGCATTTATCAAGAGTCCGCTTGCCCTTACCGCCCAGCTGCTTCGTTCAGAAACCGGTATTAAAGCTTCTATGCGTGAAACACAATCTATGATTGAAGGGGGAGGACCTATCAATCATTCACCTGTCCCCCATTCATAGAATGCGTTCGGTTTTCTGGGCAGAAAAGGCAGGCATAGCCGGGGCACTCTTATATATCCCCTGTGTAAGATCGGGGGGTTGTAAGCTCTTGTGGTGGATGCGTATTTCCAGTGATGCAAGCCAGTCAGCAACTCTGTTTAAGGGCATGGTAGCCCATTTTTTTTTAAAAGCACGAAAGTTCACAAACACATCTGTAGTATTCACAGGGGGGGTTCCACCATTCCTGTATCTTTCATACTAACAGTAGCCTCGTAGCTTTACCTTCTAGCGATCCAGGCCTTTAGCCTAGGCCTGACGGTCTGTTCCTCAGACCCACACAGTGTCCAAGAGTTTCAGCTTTCTCCTAGCTTCTCCTGGTCAGCACCTTTGTTGCTGTATCACTAACGGTGTCTGCCTCCTGCAGACATTCACTTCAGAGGATGAGAGCCCACTCGGCTCTCATGCACACAGACTTCCTCTCTCTTGGGTGGATCCCTGATCCATAGTCACCTCTGACTCCACTTCAGAGGACGAGAGCCCACCTGGCTCTCATGCACACAGACTTCCTCTCTGTTGGGTGGAGCCCTGTTCCAGAAGTACCTCTGAACTAAATAGCCCAAGACACAGCTGTTCCATCAGCGTGTCTTTTTTTACCAAATCTGGCATAAACCAACCCTCTTGAAGGTCGCACAAAGTCGCACCCTCACATACCCTCCCCCCTTGTTTCGAACCAGAGGGAGGAACACATGATCCCGTCACCATAAACGGGACACCTCTGTGCCAGCCATTGGCTGAGTAGGCCCATTTCTTTTTCGGGGTATGTGTCCACCAGCACTTCACCTTGGCGCCTCTGTGCCAACTATCCGTAGCAGTAGTCCTAATCTGCCCAACCTTTTCTCTAAAGGGGCACTCCACCCACATCTTCTTCCGGGTATACTTCCACAAGCCCTTCTTCCTGAACCATGGGCTCCCACTAATCTCTCTATCCCTTCTACCTTTTTGCCTCAGGACCCTTCTTATTCCTCCCACAGACCTACTCTCCTGGGACTGTTGGGGACCCACTTTCATGAAATCTGTCAGGGACTGGCCACTCTCACTACCTGACGCAACATTAACCAACAACATTTGTTTCTCAGGTTCACTAACCCCTGTGTGGTCACTCTTGGCCACCAAACCATCTGTGATTAATACCATATCCTCAATAGCAATGTTCCACAAGGGGTTATTCAACACAATATGGTCCTTCGGACCTCTTGTCCTGTTTGCTAGGACAGTGTCTATGGAGGGACCATCTACAGGCAAGTCCCGTAGTTTCACATCGCCCCCTGTTGTCCAACACTCCAATAACAATTGTCCTACCAACGCACATGTTCCACCATATTTTCCCACACCAATCTCTAACCATTTCTGTGTCCACTGGTACCTCAACCAATAGCTCAGAATTGTCTGACAGTGCTCCACAGTGCTTCTCATACATATTTCCGTTACAGTTACCATTACTGTTATTTCCTGTCAAAGTGTCTCCGGGTACCTCAAACTGCACCTCTCTGCGCGTGATGGACTGAATTCCCACTACCGCCACGTCCGTTCCGGGCCCTTCCTTTACATGAGGTGTAGCGGGTGAGACAGTACGCGCGCCATGTACCAACCACTGCTAAGCCTCACCTCGGACCGCACCAGTAGGAATACACCCCATCCCACCTGCATACGGAGAGACTTCCACTATGTCTAACATCTCTAATTTCTCAAACAATTCCCCTGAGCGCCTTCCGCACATACCCGCCGCTGGAAGCACTCTCGCGGAGAACTGCGAGACAACTTTCCACAAAAGCAACCAACAGTGTAGCAACCAATTCTCATCAACATTGCTTAACGCATGTATCACCTGCGTCCACCGATTGGTATTATGCAGTACCATGTCGCCCTTCTGCTGTGGATACATGCAGGTGTATATATTGGAAAGATTCTCACCAATTCCCACAACATCTCAGAAATTTCTACACATGCCGTATCTAAACACAGAACTCTAGGAACGTTTCCATTACCAACGATGTGGAGGGACTCATTTGCTAAGGCGTGAGAGGCCGGGACAATTAAAACGACCTCTACCTCAGAGGCAACTAACAAAATTTGCGGCTCCCGCTGAGCACTGCCAATCGCATGTGTCACACTCATCCTCTCACCTTCAGCAACACTGAGCCCTTCCAAATCGCTATCCACTACCTCATCAATCTGACATTAAACATTACTCATCTCTTTTGCTGTGGACAAAACCTCTGCTATGTATGCGCCCTTTTCAGATCCTTCCAACTGGAGAGGGTTAATTTCTGCAAAAGCCAACGCACCCGTGTCTACCGGCCCTGCAGCCTCTCTATTTAGCATAGCAGAAATTGTGTCCACTCCACTGTTACTCACTAAGCCTTCCTTGTTTAAATGCACTTGTGGCAAAACATTTTCAAACACAACAGGCTGCAATAACATAACTTCACCACTTTGCTCGGGTGGCGCTTCACTAAACCCATGAGGACTGTCAGCTGTGACAGACCGTAACAACTCATTATCAGTACAAGAAATTTTAAACATTTGAGTTTTACCATTTTTCTCATCACCAAGGTCAAGTACCCTCTTATCTATCAGAGGGGCACCACAGTTGTCCCAGGCAAGCACACAGAGCTCCCTGGAGGTTTCTAAGGACGCCTCTGCAGCCTTATATACTGTTGCCAAGGGGAATCGCATATCCTGCTTAGCGATCACCCTTACCTCATTAAGCATCACATTACCGTCAGCACATGTGTCATCAGCATTCATAAACATAGCAGTTTTATAAACTCTATCAAATTGTCCTTTATCAAAACGCATGGCACCCTGCGTGCCACTAAGCACACCACCCTTCCTCTCCAAAGGAATTATTTTGCCCACTAGGGCGTCTTCACAGCTGTCCTGGGAAACCACTTGCCTCACCACTGCAGGCTCCTTGGTGGTTTCCCTTGGCAACTGCACAGCACCTGTCACTAGGGAACATGGCATACCAACTGCTTTGGTCACCCCTAGCACATCCTTTCCAGCACTCCGCTGGATTACCTTAGCTTTTCTCAGAGTCCATAAGTCCCTTTCAATTTTTGACCTCGCTGCAAGCAGAGTTTTAACCTCTGTCTCCCCACTGATCTGGGTAGCACACTGCAGCAAGTTCATTTTTTCACCTTCATTGTGAGGAACCACACAGTCAGCCTTTCCCATGATTTTAACAGGAACAGTCTTACCATTCTCTTTAGCATGGGTTGAAGATTTCAATTAAGGGCGTTGTCCCTTCTTTGCCATGCTCTCACAAGATGACGCCCCCTCCTGGAAACAGGGTAACATTATATCCATCTTGGATTTTCCATCATCGCCTGCAGGCAAAGCATTAAGCCCAACAACACGATCAGCAGCTGTATTCCACAAGCTTGGACAAGAAAAGATCCCGTGGCCCAGCTGACCACATTCCAGGCATGGCACTTGGCGACTTTCTCCTGTTGCAATGGGAGACCACCTTCTCCCTGCTGATCTCTTGTAGCGCTCTCTAGACTGGACTGCTCCTAGAAAATTATCGTAGTCATCTCGGTTACTATACATCCCACGGTACACCTCCATCAGAAAAGGTTGCACCAACTCAACCCAGCGATTTCTGGGCCATCTTCTGTAAGAAGCAATAAATCGCAAACTCATCCAAAAAGTCCGCAACACATTCCGAAGGCAACATAGGCCGTATGAAGTCAGCTGTACGGATTTCTGCTTTGTTGCTATGGGCAACCACACCCATCTGCTCACTCTTTACACTCAGAGCAGGCTTCTCATACCTTTGCTTTGGTGAAGCCTGGGACAAAGGGCATTTAGAAACATCATGCCCCCACTCACTGCACCACAAACAGCGCACTTGGTTCTTAACCCTTTGCACATTGATAGCTGGCCATCTTGCACCAGCGTTGCCAGGGGCAACATGTCCTTCCCCTTTAACTTGGTTCAGTGCGGCCAAGTGTCGCCTGCACCAATCCACTGCAGACTCAGACTCTGGCGAACTCTCCATACTTGCAGTCACCTGTGCACTCCTTGCACCAGTGTTGCTAGGACCAACACCTGCTCTGTCTCTCATTTCAGCAAACCTTGCTTCCTTTTCACACAGGAAAATTTTAAAGTACTGTCTCCAAGACTTTGCAAACAGCACACTTTCACATGCAGACTTCACTCTCTGCTTGAGCTCACTTCCACAGGCACATCACCTATATACAACACAGTCCATTAATTGAACTCCTGTGCAATGCAGTTCGCCTGGCTGCCACACAGCTAGCAGCAGTTCACCGCAGAAAACTTTAACTTTTCCTTTAGATAGGCTGTTCATCACATTATTGCTGTTAAACACACCGTTTCTTTTTACTCACTGTTTTTGGTATGCGAGGATCTGGAACTCTTCCAAAAACTTCCCAAAGCAATATCTCCACCACTTGTAAGATCGGGAGTTGTAAGCTCTTGTGGTGGAATGCGCATTTCCAGTGATGCAAGCCAGTCAGCAACTCTGTTTAAGGGCATGGTAGCCCATTTTTATTTAAAAGCACGAAAGTTCACAAACACATCTGTAGTATTCACAGGGGGGGTTCCACCATTCCTGTATCTTTCATACTAACAGTAGCCTCGTAGCTTTACCTTCTAGCGATCCAGGCCTTTAGCCTAGGCCTGACGGTCTGTTCCTCAGACCCACACAGTGTCCAAGAGTTTCAGCTTTCTCCTAGCTTCTCCTGGTCAGCACCTTTGTTGCTGTATCACCAACGGTGTCTGCCTCCTGCAGACATGCACCACCTTTGACTCCACTTCAGAGAATGAGAGCCCACCTGGCTCTCATGCACACAGACTTCCTCTCTGTTGGGTGGAGCCCTGTTCCATAATTACCTCTGAACTAAATAGCCCAAGACACAGCTGTTCCATCAGCGTGTCTCTCTTTACCAAATCTGGCATAAACCAACCCTCTTGAAGGTCGCACAAAGTCGCACCCTCACACCTGTTACAGACCCTTGGTTATAAATAACCTCCTCCACAACCAACAACCACAGCGCTGAGGTAGGAGGGCATCGGAGGAGGAAGAGACACGTCAGTGAAGAGGAGTAATGTCCCTGGTGCTGATATTTTATTTTAGGTAAACTTGGGCTTTACGATGCCAATTTTCCTGCCTGGAAATGTAGAGAATGAATCAAAAAAGGGAAGGTGTTTGGACCCAGATATAAACAATGTTCTAGAAAGCCATTGTGTAAACTTAACTTTGTAAGAATAATGCTGGGTCTAAAAAATAACCATTTAAAATACCGGTATCTAATAGCGTAAAATATTGACTTTAGTGCTGGAGAGATTATATTACACAAAAAAACACTGGGACTAATGCGGCGTACACACGATCGTTTTTCATGCCGTTAAAAATGCAATTTTTTAAAATGGCCATTAAAACCGATCGTGTGTATGCTCCAGAGCATTTTTAACGGCGTGAAAAACGGCCATTAAAAATTTCGAACATGCTCTATTTTTTCACGTCGTTTTCATGTTGTTTTTTTAACGACGTGAAAAACGATAGTGTGTATGCTTTTACGAGGGGGAAAAAAACGCGCATGCTCAGAATCAAGTATGAGACGGGAGCGTTCGTTCTGGTAAAACTAGCGGTCGTAATGGAGATAGCACATTCGTCACGCTGTAACGGACTGAAAAGCACAAGGCTGAAAAGCGCGAATCGCCGCTCAAAGTTTACTAACATGAAGGGTGGCGCCATTCGAATGGAACTTCCCCTTTATAGTGCCGTCGTACGTGTTGTACGTCACTGCGCTTTGCTCGAGCGTTTTTTTTAATGATCGTGTGGATGCAAGACAGGCTTGAGAGGAAACATGAAAAAAAGACGAGAAAAACGTTGGTTAAAAAAATGGCATGAAAAACAATCGTGTGTACGCCGCATAAGAATAAAAAAAAAAAAAAAGTGTCTCCTTGGAGCCTTTTCTAATACATCAATGGGAGCATGTGCACTCGCTCCCATTAAACATGGCTGCTGGCCCCTAAATTCTGCCTTTATGCGTCCATGCAATCCATCATAACATTAAAAGCCAGACTCTAGCCAAAACATCTAATTTTGCTTTGGATTGAGGAAGAAATGGTTACAACCTCTGCTACGTTTTTAGTGCCATTGTGCGCCTACTTGGGAGATTTCTCCTGACATTGTCAGGATAGGAATGTATGGGAATTTTCTCCAACAGGGACAACAATAAAAGGCAAAAAAATGCTTTTAGTAAACTAAGGAAGGGCTATTAATTCTATGTTTTTACTGCCGTCTATGACTACCGCCGGTTCCAGAGATGCACAAACCCCCAATTACCACAAAGACTGGAAGTGAGAGACGATCTTTTCCAATGAAGTCTCAGGGATAAACAAAAAAAAAAAACTGACCAAAAGTTTAATTCCAGAATTAAAAATGTAGCTGGCATTGAAATGCGTTGGCATAGTGCATGTAAACTTGCTATTAGTTTATAAGTAGTTGTGGCCTGCCAGCCAAGTAAAATGCATCTTTTCAAGTCAGTAAGAGGCATTGGTTTAACATTACTATGTCCTGGGTCATTGGACAGCAGTGGTTATGCGGATTCACTGTCCAATGAAGAGGTTGGCGGTGGAGAGGTGACAGAAGAAGCCGAATGCTGAACAATGAAATTCTTAACCAGGAACATTGTGCCGCCTGTATGAAGTTACAATGTGAAAATGTGTGTAAAATAAAAGACTGGATGAAGAGAATCAAAAATCCTTTGGCAAGTAAAACAGTGAACATGCATTTCAGCTGCGTATTTTCGCTTCTTGCTGGAATTTGACTTTAAGCAGACTAGCTGCCAAGGGTGGAAGTACAAAAGCTTAGTAACTGTGGGTCAGTGTGTTAGACAGTTCTGTTAGTAATGACCAGTACAACCTACAAATCATACAAATCAGCTACAATTACCAAAGTATTAAAAGAGCTGCTAGAGCTTTACTTCTTTGGTAGTACACAGACTACTGGAAAGCATAATATTGTTAACAGGCATTGAAGGGTAACTCTGGAAAATGGTACCTTAACGTTTCCGCAAATAACCAATAGTAACAGTAATATGCCAGAAGTTAATATTTCATGCTAAAAACAAAAGAAAAGTACCTTTAAGGAAAGAGGTAAGGTTTCCTTTATCAACTTCATAATGTGGCAGCAGTAATTCAGCGGTTGAAGGGCCAAATGCCTTTGGAAAACTACAGTCTATCCGCAACTCATTTAAATAGCATTTTCAGAATAGTAGAGAGGCTAGCAAGAGACAAGCAGATGTCTCTCCAAGAAAGATGGACGGAGAGATACAGTATATTGCTATTGTTTGTAGCACTGGAACCTGCCCATCACTTCTCATACAACTTGTTCAATGGGATGAGAGAATTGGCTAGGTCACGCAACCTCTGGATGCACCAAATACAACAAATAAAGTGCACAGTAATGAGTTGACTTCAGCACTTCTGAATGAGTTCAAAAAGTGAACACCACATTGCTAATTTCTGTTTAGCAATTCTTAATTTTTTAAAACAACAATGTCATACTTACCTGCTCTGTGCAATGGTTTTGCACAGAGCAGTCCCAATTCTCCTATTATCGGGTCCCCTGACAACGCTCCTGGCTCCTCCTCGCTCCCGAGTGCCCCCATAGCAAGCCACTATGACCCCTTGATAACGTCCTATTAGACGAAACGTGTTGGGAAGGAGATACTAGTGCTGACGTCATGCTGCTGCTCTATTCTGGGTCGGCAGCAGTTTTCAATGCAAGTATTTTATACAATGGTTTGGTTTTATGTGCACTTGCATCTGTATTTAAAAATACTATACTGAGGATCACTTCTGGCTCCTGGTGAGCTTTATTTATCACAGTTATACCCTGATGGGAAGCGTCACTGGACGCACTTACTGGGTTAATTTTTCACTGGATGACAGACACATACCCAAGTCGTTGAAGCTGCTGTAATGGCAGCCATCATTTCTAGTGAGTCTTCATTAGACTGGGGCGTGCTGGCGGACCTTTGAGCACTTTGCATCCCCCCCCCTTTAAGGCCGTTTGCCATTGCTCCGGTCCTCCAAGGACATAGTCGACTGGGGGCCATCATGCCCTCACTCGACTTCCTGCCCATCAGGCCACAGGACCGGATCATCTCCACTGCTTCCAGCGGCTCCAGTAAGCGGTGGAGACATCAAGGATGTGGCGGGAGGGGGGCAACCTCTCCCTTCGCCCATAAAAGTGATCTTGCATCGAATCTGCTGCCGAGACCACTTTTGTCTTAACCACTTAAGCCCGGACCATTTTGGCTGGTTAAAGACCAGGCCACTTTGCGATTCGGCACTGCGTCGCTTTAACTGACAATTGCGCGGTCATGCGAATTGGCTCCCAAACAAAATTGACGTCCTTTTTTTCCCACAAATAGAGCTTTCTTTTGGTGGTATTTGATCACCTCTGCGGTTTTTATTTTTGCTCTATAAACAAAAATAGTGTGTCAATTTTGAAAAAAAAAAAAAATGCAATATTTTTTACTTTTTATAATAAATTTCCCCCAAAAAAAAAATTATATATATATATATATATATATATATATATATATATATATATATATATATATATATAAACATGTTTTTTCCTCAGTTTAAGTCGATACGTAATTCTACATATTTTTGTTTAAAAAAAAAAAAAAAATCGCAATCAGCGTTTATTGATTGGTTTGCGCAAAAGTTATAGCGTTTATAAAATGGGATAGTTTTATGGCATTTTTATAAAAAAAAATAAAAAAATTTCTTTTACTAGTAATGGCGGCGATCAGTGATTTTTTTTTCATGACTGCGACATTATGGAGAACACATCGGACACTTTTGACACATTTTTGGGACCATTGTCATTTTCACAGCGATCAGTGCTATAAAAATGCACTGATTACTGTGAAAATGACACTGGCAGTGAAGGGGTTAACCACTAGGGGGCACTGTAGGGGTTAAGTGTTCCCTGCATAGTGTTTCTAACTGTAGGGGGGGATGGGCTGTGTGTCACATGACACTGATCTCCGCTCCGAGTACACAGAGCCGAGATCCGTGTCATTGTCACTAGTGTCATTGTCACTTGGCAGAGCAGGGAGATGCTTGTTTACACAAGCATCTCCCCGCTCTATACCTCCGTGAGACGATCGCGGGGATCCCCGCGGCAATTGAGTCCGCGGGACCCGCAGTCCGACTCACGGGGATGGCGGCAGGGTCGCGAGCGCGCCGCCGACGGCGTGCGACCACACGGACAGGCACTTAAAGGGGACGTACAGGTACGTTGATGTGCCTGTCCGTGCCATTCTGCTGACGTAAATGTACAGGAGGCGGTTGGCAAGTGCTTAAAGCGGACGGCTCGCTGTGGAGAAAAATACCAGGTATTTAACGTCAAAGTACCGACATATCCATGGTGGGCGAAGTGTTAAACTGACTGCTTGCACATTCTTTAAGTAGGGTATACTACTTTTTGTGACAGCGGCCACTGTACCACAGCGCTAAGACACACATTTTGTTATATGCGGGCACTGGTGCAAGCTCACCCCCGAGCCGCCTCTGTGTCCATAGACACACAAAGCATGGCTCGGCCCTGCCCCCTACTCACTGGCTCTGACTGACTAGATGTAGGGCACTGCATTCAGGTTTTTTTTTTTTACCTTCAAGCCACTTTAAAGTGGAAGTAAACCTATCGATTTACCAGTTTCGAAAAACCGTTACATTTCCGACACATGCCAGGAATGTAACGGTCACATTGCTTGTGTTCTTAACCAAAATGTAAAACCATTCAATGGCTGGTTTCATAACCGATCACGTGCAGCTTCATGGCAGTTGAAGATTAAACAGAGGCCAAGATGGCAGCTTCCTTAGCTGAAAAAGAAGGTTTACTTACACTTTATTTGCAGTAGCACAAGGTTAATAATTTTTTTTTTTTTAAAAACCCTGAACATAGGAGTACTTTCAGCATTAGGGGTGCCTCTCATAGGTCTCAGTATTTGTTATAGACCTATTTTTTAACCAAAGCTACAACAGGAACTTCTGATCTTAAAGAGGAATTGCAGTCTGCTCACATAATTTGTAATAAAATACATCTTTTGCCATTCTGAAGCCCCCCCCCCCCCCCAACCACTTTGCATATTATTTTATATACTGTGATTCTGTACTTGCCAAATATGCTGCAGAAATCTCCCTCCACTGAGTCTGGCTGCAACCATTTTAACTGTGGGCAGCAGAAGCTGCTGCCTGTTCACTGCCTGGATTTACACAGACACACACCTCCAGCTCTGCAGCTCTCATTGGCCCTCTTATGACACATCCCCCCCCCTTCCTTCCTGGCAAAGTCGCACAAGAGTGAGAGAGCTTGTGCATGAGGTCATAAGCTTAGGCTTTTTACCAGACAAGAAACAGGAAGGGGGCTGTATAAGGTATTTACTGTCAGAAAAAAATGTTTTACTATCCAAAAGTTAAAACCACAACAAGGACAGAAAATGTAATAGATGGAAAGATGAAAAAAAATGACTGAAGATCAGCTTTAAAACACCCTCTTACCGATGATTTTTAAGCAGCCATCAGGGTAGAATTCACCAATATCCCCGGTGCAAAACCAGCGCTGATCATTTTTATCCACACAAAAGTCCTCCTTCGTCTTCAGCTCATTCTTGTAATACCCCATTGTAACATTAGGTCCACCAATCAAGATTTCCCCTCTGGGACATGGCTTGTCAGTATTGAAGTAACCCCCTGTGGAAGAGACCAGTTAACATGTCAGACAGCATAGCATGTCACAAGAGACTATTTACCAACATAAAACAAAAAGATCAAATTCTTGTCACATTAACATGCAATTATTCCCACAAAGATTAATCCTCACACATCAAAAAACTGCTGACCCTAATCATGAGAAAACACATTTAGGAATAACATGACATGTCACACAGGAATTGAGCTGATCATGATCTTCAAAAGTCGTTTCCTGCCAAACTAGCTTTAATTGAAATCTGAAATGTTTGCGAGAATGTATGATATTCAAGTACAGAGTTGGGAATAAGTGTTCATATTCCTGAATCACCCTGCCCTCCATCAAAATGACATTCAATATAGGACCATTACTTGCTCATGTAAAACACAGGATCAACTCCTCACTTAAAGGCTTAACTCCACCATAACGACCATGTTACATCCTTATTAATGGTGTTGCTTTTCAGCATTTCTGCAGTGCTTTCTGCTTTTTTATTTATTTTTTTTACTGCGATTTGGGTTTTAATGCTTTTGTTGGGGAGGGGGGTGGAATTTGTTGGGCAGATTTAAAACCGCAAATCACGGCAAAAATTGTGGTACAATGCGGTAAAAACCGCACAACATGCTTTTCTGCACTGTTTTTCTGAACCCATGTTAAAAAAAAAAAAAAAAAAAAAGTCCTGCATTTCTGCAAAAAGCTTTGAGAAAAAAAAAAAACACATTGGTTTGAATGGAGCCCAAGGCTGGGTTAACACTGGAAAACGCAGCGGCTCACAGCAGGAGTCCGATGCGTCTCCAGTCACCATTTCAGGTCCGATTTCAGCCTGAATTCGGACCTGAAACGGACCAAAAGACGCACAGGACTCGTGTGCAAAACTCACCGGAGTCGCTGCAGAGATGTGTGAACCGGCTCCATAGAAAGCCAGTCACAATCTTCTGCTATGCGAATTGGATGCAGGGTAAGCCGCATCCAATTCGCAATAGTGCGAACCCAGCCTAAAATGGTGCCAAGTGGCCAGTGTAAAATGACATTCCTTGAAAGCATCCAATTTGCACTGATTAAGTGTGTAATACATAGTGATGTACACCTGAACACTAGGCCTGAGGACAAGAAGCACATAAGGGGGGGGGGGGGGGGGGGGGGGGACGAGTCTTTGGCTAAACATATGCAGGGAATGCTTTCAAGCAGTGTGTGGTCTGTTACAACTGTGATTACATGCTTGCATCACAGTATACATCATCATTTATTGACCCAGACACGCCATACTGTACACATATGTAGAAGTGCAAAATTTTGCAACTTAAAAACGTACCTTCTTCCCAGTTCTTGAGCTTTATCTCACAACATACCAAAGGTGCTCCCACTCTGCCTGTACTGTAGTCCCACACTAAAAGAAAGAGAAGCCCTGTTACTAAATGCAATAAGTGGGTATGTTCCACGCACACACACAAAAAAAAAAAAAAAACACAGTTGTATAGATACCATGATTTATTTTAAATTCAATTGGACTATACGAAAGGTCTTAAAAACATATTAAAACAAGGTTACGTAACATAAACAAGGTTATTAAAGCTAAAGTTTAAAAAACACACACACACACACACACACACACACACACACACACACACTTTAGTATCACTTTTTAATAAAAAATAAACACACATCATACTTACGTGCTCTGTGTAATGGTTTTGCAGAGCAGCCTCGATCCTCCTCTTTTTAGGTCCCCTGCTGGCTCCTCCCTCCCGCATGGCACCCCCATAGGAAGCCGCTACCTGTGGGGGCACTCTTGCGGTCTCGCTCCTGAGCCAGTTGGTTTGTGTCTATCCAGAAACACAGCCCAGCTTGGCCCCGCCCCCATCAGCTTAGCCTATGAGAGCTGGGAGAGGGGAGAAGAGGTGCTGCAGAGTGTACAGTGCTGGACCAAGATAGGGCTCAGGTGAGTATTTAGGGGGGAGCTGAGCTTAAGTTTTTTTTATCCTAATGCATAGAATGCATTAAGGTAAAAAACCTATTGCCTTTACACCAACTTTGATCTGCATCTTTTTTTGCCTTCTCCAACCCTTTCCTTAAACGGGTATATAAAAATAAAAAATAAAATAAAAGCCCTTTCTGGTTTTACTTTATACACCTTTTTTTAGACCCAGTGATGTCATCAGCAGGTCTCTGTGCTTCTTTATGTAATGCAGGCAGATCACAGCTTTCCTCACCTCAATACTCCTCAAGAGCCCACACCCCTGATGCAAACATTGGCAGGGTTCCTTAAAAGGAGTTATGCAGATATAAAAATGTCTTTATGGGTGGGTGTCATCCTGGAGGAGAAGTTGCTAAACAAGCTGCATTTGCATGCAGGCCGCTCAAAAGGCATGCCTGCATGCGATGCAGACCCTTCATGGCTGAAAGAACTGAAATCCAATGAATGAATGAATGAATGAATGGGGAAGGCCAGGGACACCAAGGCAAAGAACAGATGACAGAGGTCCCCCCCCCCCCCCGCCAGGAAATGAGGTGGGCTCTGAGAGACTGCAGCTTCTAAAAGCATACAATGTGCACTGCAAGCTCACAATTTTCAGTAAAATCTGACTAAAATATTTCAGGATAAGATGGGAGTCTGTAAAACTGCAAGACTGAAGGTAAGGCTGGCGTTTAGATTTAAACATGCTTCGGGGGGGGGGGAAAAAAAGGAGGGGGGGCTTTCTAGTTTACCAGTATATTTTCCCCAAACCCTTTTTGTATTCAATTTCTTTGAGTATAAAGTACATACAAAAATTTCAGTCCGAGTCATGTGGCCGCAAACGGCCCTATTTATACATAATACCTAATTTTCAAAAATGTTAAATACCCCTCCCTAACCCCCTCCCACCAACCCCCCCTCTTCTCTCAAACCTACCATCCCGTGTCCTGCCGCCCCTCACTCATCGCCCTACCTTCACTCGACCATCCTTTCGGCAAATCTCTGTGATTGCTTATATTTTAACCAGTTCCTCTTTTAAGGGCTCTCGGGATCGTTCCACTGTCTAGGAATCAAACTTTTCGCTGCATTTAGAAAGTGGGGCAATAGGGTTCTCATATACTGTTTGATTGACATTCTAACCTTGTGGAACAGGCATACCCACAGCTCCTCTGGTATTTTAATTCTGGTAATTTCCTCCATTATTAATATTACCTCAGTCCAATATGTTTTAATTTTAGGACATGTCCACCATAAATGGGACATAGTTCCCATTTCCGAACAGCCCCTCCAACATAATTTGGAGGATTCCCTTTGGTAGTGATGTACTATATCTGGAGTTATATACCAAACGTGCGAAGCATTTATAATTCATTTCTGTCAAACTACTGTTGGTTGACGTAACATGTGTCAGCTTTAATATTTTCCCAACATCTATCAGTGTCTCCTGTTCAACTCCTCTTCCCATTTTTTGATATATGGTGGGGGCCCCGCTATTCAATCCATTAAAATTTTTATAAATCCTGGAGATCCCTCCCCTTTCGTCTGTCGCTGAGCACAGACACTATAATGGGGAGCAGGTTGTCCTCCGACCTGATCGGATGGGGGAGGGACTCCAAAGTGTTTCAACTGTGCATACCTCCACCTATTTAATTCCAGTACTTTTTTTTAAATATTCAAATCCTTATAAGTGCGTATTTTGCCTTCCGCTAAAATATCCTTTAATTGTACATCTTTTTTTCTTTATCCACTTACCAAACTCGCTTTCCCCGGTGCGAAATAATTTGCATCTCTTAATGGAATCAATGGGGAGTTATATCCCCATTTTTCCTTTTTATGTACTGTGTCCCCAATTGACCTTGCTGTCCGTGTGATTACGTGCATGTGCTCATTTAAGTCTCTAAATGTGGTCCAGGATCCATATATCTTTCCCTAGTGTAATCTTACTAATCATACTTTCCAATTTAACCCACCTTTTTTTCTTTATTTTTTTTTTACCCAACCACCCGTGACATAAGAATTGCATTATAATAGGTCTTAATGTCCGGTATCCCCAAGCCACCGTGTGCCTTATCTCTTGTTAGTACTGCCAGACTTGTACAGGGTTTTTTGTTCTGCCAAACAAACCTACATAGTAACTTCTTAAATGTTTTAAAGTATACTTCTGGAAGTAAAATCGGTAACATTTGCAATTTATATAATATCTTGGGAAGGATTAACATTTTAAAACTATTTATCCTCCCTATCCATGACATTTGTCTGAATGCGATTTTATTTAAATCAATTTTAATATCAATTTAATAAAAGGGATGTAATTACCGTATATACTCGAGTAAAAGCAGAGTTTTTAAGCACAATTTTTTGTGCTGAAAATGCCCCCCTCGGCTTATACTCGAGTCGCTATTGGCGCCTGATCTCCCGGACTTTGGGGAGCCGGTACCAGCCGGCCGTGAGTCCCCTTGACCCCAAACTTGGCACACATGTAGCCCCACTCTTCCTCTATAAATTTGCAAAGTTTTTTGTCCAGGGGACCTACGGCCGGGGAGCACCGATTTTTCAAATCCGGGCACCTCTTCCATAGACTCCCATGTTAAAATGTCAGTCTAGTCATGGACACAGTGAGGCACACCCTAGGCTTAAACTCGAGTCAATAAGTTTTCCCAGTTTTTGTGGTAAAATTAGGTGCTTCGGCTTATATTCGGGTCGGCTTATACTCGAGTATATACGGTATGTTGGTAAATGGTCTCGGGGGAAGATGTAATTTTAACTCCTAAATACTTTAGCTCTGTGTCTCTCCAAATAAATGGCAAGTCCTGTTTGTATCTACATTCCGCCTTGACGCTTATATTGAGTATTTCCGATTTTGAGGGATTCATTTTGAAGTTTGCTACCTCACCATAAGTTTTAAGAGTTTTCAATAGGTTGGGGAGAGTTATCGTAGGGCTCATTATATAGAACAGGATATCATCGGCATATGCCGCGAGTTTATGTTCCTCTTCTTCTATCTGTATCCCCCTATCGGGATTCTGTCTAATCCCTGCCAGCAGCGGTTTCTAAGGATAGATCAATAATGCAGACAGGGGACACCCAAACCCTTTTTGATCATTCACACTTGTCGGCCTTCCCAACCATTTTAAGCAGAAATTACATTAATTTTCTATACAGCTGGTTCACATTTCTGTGCTATATAGTTTAGTGCATTCTTAAAGAGAAACTAGAAGGACCCAATAACACTGGAGATGGGAGCATAACCATGCATAAATGAGCCCAAAGAACTCCATTCTTGTGTGCAGCGTTGACACATTCCGGTTAGGTCACAAAGAACTTACCTGCACCTCTTTATCTGATGCAGTGGACCACAGCACATAGTGCACTGGCAACAGAGAAATAGGGACTTTTTAGGATTGCTTTTTTCCTGAATATTTCTCCCGTGTGACACACACTGCATGGTTATCCTGAGGGTATATGTATAGAACAACTTATAATAGGGTTGTTTTGCACTTTTTAAATTTGTTAGCATTTTAGATTTGTTTTTTTTGCCTATAGTGTGCTTCTATTGACTGTGCAGTTAACACTGTAGTGTATTACCACACAATGAGGTGTACCCCCCCCCCCCCCAAAAAAAAACCTGACGATTTGTTGTCCGATTTTCGGATCGTGTGTACAGGCCATAAGTGTGTTGGGGTCCCATTAAAAATAAATGGCACTATAACAAATGAACGTCTGTAATAATTATTGTGGTAACACAAGAATAAAGTCTGTCTAAAAAAAAATTTATAAAATCATTTCAGAGTCCCCATCCGAGTGTTATAACATTATTGATATATACCGGGGAGCGAACAGCATTGCTTATGATTTTATTTTATCAAGCTTAGCAGCAGAAACTTGCCATTAATCACAATGTTATAATGAATAAGTATTGGGCTGTCAGAGACATTTGGATTTTTAGAATATTTCATGAAGCATGCTAGAGAACCAACTTTGACAGTGATGATTATTAATGAGAAAGTTAGAGGAAAAATAACAGATGGTATATAATTCATAATTCATCTTGTACATCTTATGGTTTCCTTGCAAAGTGGTAAATTTTGCAACATTTGTGCTGTGGTCCAACTTACATTCAGTAATGGTGCCAGCACCACATGTCTCAGTGAGTCCATAGCCCTGTCCTACTGGACAGCAGAAGCAGATATTCATAAAGCGCTGAGTAGCAGCGGATAGAGGGGCACCGCCAGATAGTAGGACCCTCAATTTCCCTCCTAGAAGTTTTCGCACTTTCCAAAATACAATCCTGGGAAAACATAAGAAAAAAGTCAGATACCTTTTCTTTTTCGTACATCACGGGACACAGAGCGACTTAGTCATTACTAATGGGTTATATAGATTACCTTCAGGTGTTGGCACTGGCCAATTCCAAACCGGAAGTACCCTCCCCTATATAAGCCCCTCCCACCCGGGAGCACCTCAGTTTTTTGCCAGTGTCTAAGGTGTTGGCCAAAGAGTAACATGTGTTTCACTGGGCTTGCGTACAGGTTCTTTTGGGCCTTAGTAAGCTGTTCCGGATCCCACCAAAAAAGCTTCATAGCTAAACGGTCGGTACCCGGGCCTTGCAGCAGAAGAGCAAGGTTTTGCCTGTAATGCTTCTCTTAGGAGGGCTGGACCCTGGGATCCAGAGCTCTGGTCATACCCACGACCAAGATGTTGTCTGTGCAGGGTGCTATACAGGTCCAGGGGAGTGGAATCCTTGGGAACCCGGTCCCTGAAGGTTTAATTACAATGCCTGCCGTGATAGGTGAAGTTTGGACTTCTGTGGACCAAACAAAGTCCTGCGGCGGGGATCAGGTAAGTGGGGGCCCCCAGGAACTTGGTTCTATTGGGGGACCCCCAAGCCTAATTTGTCTTTCTGTCTGTTACCTAACGGTATTCCCGCTAAATATCTGTGTTTGCCTATAACTACTGAAAATGTAAAATTTTAATAGTAGTCAAGAAAAAAAAAAAAAAAAACAGGGACCGCGGTACCTGTGTTAAACCACTAGAGGCCGCTGTAGTCCATTTTTCTTGTCATGTGGATCTTTGGTTTTCTCAAGTCAAAAGATCCAGGCAGCTGGTAAGTTTCTCTGTGGGAATCCACTTCCTCTGCCCTGTTGCTGCGCTCATCCACCGCACAGGCCCTCCGGCAAAAAGGGCCCTGGCTCCTAGTCCCCTGTTTGATTTCAAAAAGGGCGCCAATGGCGCGCGGGTGCACGCGCCTCCTATGAAAAAAAGGGGCGGGGCGGGTGGATGACGCTCGATGCGCGCCGCGGCGCTTCTGCGCATGTGCGGGCGTCCCAGCATGGTTAAAAGACACAGTACAAGTGTCAGCTGCATGCAAACAGAGCTAGCAACAAACAGTGGCACACAGAGGCGGTTGATGCAGGCATCCCCATAGAAAGGCACTTTAGTGGACACCAGCTGGTATATAGCAGCACCTGTGTTAGACTATTACCAGCAAAATTGGTGTATGATGACGGGAATACCTCAGCTTTGTGCTTAAAGGATATGTCGTCCAGACGCTCCGGAAATAGATCTTCCAGGAAGCCAAAGGGGTCTCCATCGGGCTCTGAGGATATTGGGCATGCTTGTACTGCACCAATCTCCCCTGAGAATTCAGAGGTCAGTAGCCGTAGAAACCCCGCAGGAATGCCTGGTGCTGCGGCTGTCCCCAGTCCACCTGCTCCTGTATATATAACAGAGGAGGTTTTATCCTCAACTCTGGGAGGATTGGAAGAGAGATTAACAGCATTGATCGCTGCTTCCCTGTCTCAGGAAAAGCGCGTCCGATCTCCGTCTCCTCCTTCAGAGTGCCTGTTAGTGGAGGAACAGCCCCACACAGAGATCGACCTACCTGAAGGGGATCAGGATGAGGTTGATTCAGTTATGGAGGAATCAACAGTGGAAGAACCTTTCTCAGCTTCTCAGGCTGAAAGATTATGGGTTCAGTCTCTGACTAATATGGTCCGATCAGCATTTAAAATGCCTCTGGCGGAACCACCATCCACTACGGTTTCCTCGCTGGGGTCGCTAAAAGCTCCCCAGGCTGTCTGTTCCTTCCCAATCCACCCTTTATTAGAAGGGCTTATTTACCAGGATTGGGAGCATCCTGATAAAATATTTGCTCCCCCCAAGAGATTTCCGGTGATCTATCCCATGGAGGATAAGTTCATAAGAAAATGGAGGGTCCCTACAGTGGACGCAGCCATCTCTTCTGTTAACAAATCACTGACATGTCCAGTAGATAATGTTCCAATGTTCAAAGACCCAATAGATAAAAAATTGGAGTCTTTACTAAAATCTGCTTTCTCTACAGCAAGTATGGTGACACAACCTGCGGTAGCAGCGATTGGAGTCTGCCAAGCAGTGAAAGATCAGTTGAAACAAGTCTTAAGGGACTTACCAGATCAGCAGGCTCTTGCCCTAGCTGACCTGCCTAGAGCCTTGTGTTTTGCGGTGGACGCCATAAAGGATACAATCCAACAGGCCTCCCGCTTTACGCTGTCTATAGTACATATGCGTAGGCTTCTGTGGCTCAAAAACTGGTCTGCTGAAGCTCCCTGTAAAAAACTGCTGGTTAGCTTCCCATTTCATGGAGAACGCTTATTTGGAGAAGATCTGGACAAATATATCCAGAAAATTTCTGCCGGTAAAAGTTCACTCTTACCGGTTAAGAACAAGGGTAGAAGTCCTTCTTTTAAGAGGCCTACTTCTCCAGTCCCGGGCACATCGGCTGTGAAGCAGTTCCGACGGCCTCCGCGGTCAAATTCAGGGGGCAGAAATCAGGGACAATCACAGGGTAACAAGAAGCCCTGGATCAAGAGAGGTACAAAACCTCCCCCCAAGGCATGAAGCGTTGCCCCCACTCAATCGGGTGGGGGGAAGACTTCAGTTGTTCACAGAGACCTGGCGGGACACCATCAGAGACAGATGGGTGCTCTCCGCAGTAAGTCTGGGATACAAGCTGGAGTTAAAAGGCACTCCTCCTGCCCAATTTATGAGGTCAAAACGTGCCAAGAGATCCCCAAAAGAGAGGATCCCTCCTTCTGGCACTAGAACAACTATTGCTCCAAGGTGTAATCATGAAGGTTCCCCTGGAAGAAAGCGGATTCGGGTTTTACTCGAACCTTTTCACAGTCCCCAAACCAAATGGGGACGTGAGGCCCATATTAAATCTAAAAGGGCTAAACAAGTTCCTAAATATCAGGACTTTTCGGATGGAGTCGATCCGATCGGTGGCCACCGCCCTACAAGGGCAGGAATGGCTAGCCTCGATCGACATAAAGGATGCTTATCTGCATATTCCCATCTTTCCGGCCCACCAGAAATTTCTACGCTTTGCAGTAGAAGGGCGCCATTTTTCAGTTCAGAGCCTTACCTTTCGGTCTGGCCACAGCACCACGAGTGTTCACAAAAATTCTGGCCCCATTATTGGCCAATCTAAGAACACAGGGTGTAACGATAATGGCATATCTAGACGACCTGCTACTAATAGACCACTCAGTGGAAAAGCTGGAAGTAGCTATTCACAAGACAATCGAGTATCTGGAATATCACGGTTGGATTATCAACCGGGACAAGTCAGCTCTAAGACCAGTCAAAAGTCTGGAATACTTAGGGCTAAGGCTGGATTCAAATCAGAGAAAGATTTTCTTACCTCCAGAGAAGGTGTCGTCTTTAAAAGATTTGACCCACTTAGTGGGTACAAAAAGAAAACCATCCATACGCCTCTGCATGAGGCTGCTGGGAAAGATGGTGGCTTCATTCGAAGCGGTACCCTACGGTCAATTCCATTCAAGGAATTTGCAAAGGGCCATACTGTCAGCCTGGAACAAAAAAGTTCAGGCTTTAGACTTACCAATGTCCCTGTCCCCTTCCGTTCGCAAGAGCCTCCATTGGTGGTTGGTGCCCCAGAATCTGGAAAGAGGGAAACCCTTCAGTCCGGTTTCTTGGAAGGTGGTCACTACAGATGCCAGCCTCATAGGCTGGGGGGCAGTACTGGAGCAATGGTCTCTCCAGGGCAAGTGGTCAGAAGCAGAAAAGGCCCTGCCCATCAATCTCTTAGAGATACGAGCAGCCCGGTATGCCCTAGTAGCATGGACATCCAAACTCCAAGGGTCCCCTGTCAGAATTCAATCAGACAATGCCACGGCAGTGGCATATATCAATCACCAGGGTGGCACCAAGAGTCGTGCAGCCCAGAGGGAAGCAAATTGCATCCTGGAGTGGGCAGAAAAATATGTCCCAGCCATATCCGCGGTTTTCATCCCAGGAGTGGAAAATTGGAGAGCGGACTTTTTAAGTCGCCAGCAATTATGCCCGGGGGAATGGTCTCTTCACCCCGAGGTTTTCCAGGCAATATGCCAGCGGTGGGGAACACCGGATGTAGATCTGCTAGCATCCAGATTCAACGCAAAGGTGGACAGATTTGTGTCTCGCACAAGGGATCCCCTAGCTTGCGGCTCGGATGCCCTAGTGTTCCCTTGGGATCAGTTCAAGCTGATATATGCATTCCCACCGCCACAATTGTTACCGCGATTACTCCGCAGAATCAAGGTAGAAAAGAAACCAGTGATTCTGGTGGCTCCAGCGTGGCCCCGAAGGGCATGGTACGCGGAGATTGTAAAAATGTCAGTGAGGAGTCCTTGGACCCTCCCACATCGTCCGGACCTGCTGTCGCAGGGACCGATATACCACCCTTCCTTACCAGCCCTAGGTTTGACGGCCTGGCTATTGAAGCCCACATTCTGAAAAAGAGAGGGCTCTCTAATTCTGTGGTATCTACCATGATCAATGCCAGGAAACCGGTATCCAGGCAGATCTATTATAGGATCTGGAAAGCATACATTACGTAGTGTGAGGCCAAGAAATGGCATCCACGTAAGTACGTGATAGGGAGGATTTTGGACTTCCTACAGTGGGCTGTAGATAGGAAGCTTGCCTTGAGTACTATCAAGGGTCAGATTTCGGCCTTGTCAATATTTTTTCAAAGGCCCTTGGCTTCGCATTCACTAGTCAAAGCCTTTATACAAGCAGTGATGCGTATTAGCCCTCCGGTTAGTATTCCCATATGTCCTTGGGACTTAAACCTGGTTCTGTCGGTTCTACAGAAACAACCGTTTGAACCATTACAACACATTTCCTTGGTTCTTCTCACCAGGAAATTGATTTTCTTAGTAGCCGTTTGTTCGGCTAAAAGAGTATCGGAATTAGCCGCCTTGTCCTGTAAGGAGCCATATCTGGTTGTCCATAAGGACAGAGTAGTATTACGTCCTCATCCAGCCTTTCTTCCTAAGGTGGTATCGAGGTTTCATTTGAACCAAGATGTGGTTCTTCCTTCTTTTTTCCCCAAACCTAGCTCGGTAGAGGAAAAGTTATTACATTCTTTGGATGTAGTAAGAGCAGTTAAAGCTTATCTAAAAGCCACTGCTCAGATTCGCAGAACGGATTCTTTATTTGTTCTGCCGGAAGGCCCCAGAAAGGGTCAGGCAGCATCAAAATCTACTTTAGCCAAGTGGATTCGACAGGTCATAATACAAGCCTATGGCTTGAGAAAGAGACCGCCTCCGTTCAAAGTTAGGGCGCACTCCACAAGAGCAGTTGGAACTTCATGGGCAGTGCATCACCAGGCCTCCCTGGCTCAAGTATGTAAGGCCGCAACATGGTCTTCGGTACACACGTTTACTAGGTTCTACCAGGTAGACGTTAGAAGTCAGGAGGATGTCGCCTTTGGGCGCAGTGTGTTGCAGGCCGCAAAAGATCCTCATGCCTGATGGCGCCCAGCTTATGTATCCCTCCCCTCATTTGGCATTGCTTTGGGACGTCCCATTAGTAATGACTAAGTCGCTCTGTGTCCCGTGATGTACGAAAAAGAAAAAGGGATTTTTATAAACAGCTTAACTGTAAAATCCTTTTCTTGGAGTACATCACGGGACACAGAGCTCCCACCCCTCTTTTTGGGACACTTATTGCTTGGCTACAAAACTGAGGTGCTCCCGGGTGGGAGGGGCTTATATAGGGGAGGGTACTTCCGGTTTGGAATTGGCCAGTGCCAACACCTGAAGGTAATCTATATAACCCATTAGTAATGACTAAGTCGCTCTGTGTCCCGTGATGTACTCCAAGAAAAGGATTTTACAGGTAAGCTGTTATAAAAATCCCTTTTTTTCCCTTCAAACTATTGGAACAATACTTTTTTTTTTTTTGTCTTCTTTATTTTACCAAACACACGTGCAACAAGGAGCATGGGGGAGGTAATGTCCATAAAGGGGATGGTATTGACAGCCCCAAATGATCCACACAATGGCTCAAAAGTGATATGGTCCAGAAATATTAGACAGAATAAAAGGTGGATAAAGCACCTGGACCAGATGGCATACACCCACGGATCCTAAAAGAATTGAGCTGTTATTTAAAGCCATTGTATCTAAATTTTAGGAACTCTTTAATGACTGGGATAGTGCCACTGGATTGGCATAAGGCCAATGTGGTGCCTATATTTAAAGAGAGATCAAAGTCTTTACCAAGTAACTATAGACCTGTTAATTTAACTTCTATAGTTGGGAAGATACTGGAGAGTTTAATAAAAGACCACATAGAGGAGTTTTTGCCAGGAAAAAAATAAAAAAACACATTATAAAGCAGAAGTCAGCATGGATTCATGAGACAGAAGTTGTCAAACAAATCTTTTTTTCCTTTAATGAGGAAGTAAAACTTTAGACAAAAAAGGAGTGGCTGTGCTATACTTGGATTTTGCAAAAGTGTTTGACACAGTTCCCTACACAGCTAAGGTGTAAGGTAATGTTTACAGACTTGGAAAAATCAGTTTGTAAATGGATAGAAAACGGTCTAAAAGACCAAATTCAGAGAGTAGTGGTTAATGATTCATGCTCTTTACGTCTGGAGGAAAATAGATTTAACTATGAAAATGCTTCTTTACAGCAAGAGCTTTGAAAATGTGGAATAGACTCCCTCAAGAGCTAGATCTGGCCAGCTCAGTAGATTGTTTTAATCTTTCCTAAATGCAAAGTATAACTGGATACTAATATTAATAGGTAAAGTTGATCCAGGGAATATCCGATTGCCTCTTGGGGTTCAGGAAGGACTTTATTGGGGGTTTTTTTTTGCCTTCTTCTGGATCAACACTGGGAATAGGATTGTATATATGGAGGTTTTCAATTTGTGTGTTTTTTTTCTCTGTGTTGGTTGAACTGGATGGACTTGTGTCTTTTTTCAACTATGTAGCCATGTGTAACTACAGTATCTCACAAAAGTGAGTACACCCCTCACATTTTTGTAAATATTTTATTCTATCTTTTCATGTGACAACATGGAAGAAATTACACTTTGCTACAATGTAAAGTAATAAGTGTACAGCTTGTATAACAGTGTAAATTTGCTGTCCCCTAAAAATAACTCAACACAGCCATTAATGTCTAAACCGCTGGGGACATAAGTGTGTACATTCCGAAGTGAAAATATCCAAATTGGGCCCAATTAGCCATTTTCCCTCCCCGGTGTCACGTGACTCGTTAGTGTTACAAGGTCTCAGGTGTGAATGGAGAGCAGGTGTGTTAAATTTGGCATTATCGCTCTCACTCTTTCATACTGGTCACTGGAAGTTCAACATGGCACCTCATGGCAAAGAACTCTCCGAGGATCCGAATTTTTTTTTATTGCTCTACAGAAAGATGGCTATAAGAAGATTGCCAAGACCCTGAAACCGAGCTGCAGCACGGTGGCCAAGACCATACAGCGGTTCAACCACTTCCAGACCGCCCACTGCACATACACTGTGGCAGGGTGGCCCAGCTGCACAAACTGACATACCTGTACATCAGTCCGTGCATTAGATACAGCGGGCACGCGCCCGCCGCCTGACGTCCGCTGGCCACCTGCGATTGGGGATAAAGAGGCAGAATGGGGATGTGCCTATGTAAACAAGGTGGATCCCCGTTCTGACAGGGGAGGGGAGAGAGATCAGCTGTTCCTAGTGATGAGGAACAGCGATCCCGCTCTACTCCCAGTGAGCCCATCCCCCTGACAGTTAAAAAAGCACCTTCCTATGGAACACTTAACCCTTTGATCACCACTAGTGTTAACCCCTTCCCTGCCAGTGCCATATATACAGTGCTCAGTGCATTTTTATAGCACCGATTACTGTATTGGTGCCACCAAAAAGTGTCACTTCGGGTCAGATTTGTCCATCGCAATGTCACAGTCCTGCTAAAAATCGCAGATCGCCACCATTATTCATAAAAATAAATTAAAAAGTCCCTAAATCTTTCCGCTATTTTGTAGACGCCATAACTTTTGCAGAAACCAATCAATATATGCTTATGATTTTTTTTTTTTAGCAAAAATATGTAGCAGAATACATATTGGCCTAAACTGATGGATAAAATTAGTTTATATATTTATATAAAAAATTCCCGTCACAACTTTCAGTCTTGTTTATAGTGCAAAAAATAAAATTGGTCTGCATGGCTGTCGTCCCAGAAGGAAGACTCTTCTAAAGATACATAAGAAAGCCTGCAAACAGTTTGTTGAAGACAAGCAGACCAAGGACATAGATTACTGGAACCATGTCCTGTGGTCTGATGAGACCAAGATAAACCTATTTGGTTCAGATGGTGTCAAGCGTGTGTGGCAGCAACCAGGTGATGAGTACAAAGACAAGTGTGTCTTGCCTACAGTCAAGCATGGTGGTGGGAGTGTCATGGTCTGGGGTTGCATGAGTGTTGCCGGCACTGGGGAGCTACAGTTCATTGAGTGAACCATGAATGCCAACCTGTACTGCCGCAGGGCAGTATTCCAACATAACGACCCCAAACACACCTCCAAGACAACCACTGCCTTGCTAAGGAAGCTGAGGGAAAAGGTGATGGACTGGCCAAGCATGTCTACAGACCTAAACCCTATTTAGCATCTGTGGGGCATCCTCAAAATGGAAGTTAGAGGAGCACAAGTTCTCCAACATCCACCAGCTCTGTGATGTCGTCATAGAGGAGTGGAAGAGGACTCCAGTGGCAACATGTGAAGCTCTAGAACTCCATGCCCAAGAGGGTTAGGGCAATGCTGGAAAATAATGGTGGCCACACAAAATATTGATACTTTGGGCCCAATTTGGACATTTTCACTTAGGGGTGTACTCGCTTTTGTTGCCAGCAGTTTAGACATAAAAGGGCTGTGTGTTGAGTTATTTTGAGGGGACAGCAAATTTACACTGTTATACAAGCTGTACACTCACTACTTTACATTGTAGCAAAGTTTAATTTCTTTAGTGTTGTCAAATGAAAAGATATAATACAATTTTTACAAAAAATGTGAGGGGTGTACTCACTTTTGTGAGATACTGTATATGTAACAAAATAATGCTGCCAACTAGAATTACTTTGCATTATACCAGTTGTACTTCAGCCATTCCATGTCTATGGTACAGCGCATCACACTGTGCAACAGCAAAAAACAAAAGTACCGTACTTGTATACCAAAGTGTTGTTACAATAATGCTGGCATTTTGCACCTACATATTTAATAAAACTTTCTGCACTAATCTAGAGCACAAAAAATATTATCTCACAGAGCCCAGCGCTGGGGAAGATGCGTCTACCTTGCAGGTCACTTCTGTTCTGTGCCATTACATAAGGCCATAAGGCAGCTAGGAGAGGCCATTGCACCGAGCACTGCAACAGTCCATTTGCTATGTGAACTCCAGACTTAATTATAGAGCCATTAGCAGACCCAGACTAAGATAATCCACTTCCCTAAAATGCAGAGAGGAACTCCTAAACTGAATAATCTGCTTACAATTTACTTAAACAGTCATGCCACTATGTCCCTCCCCATGGCCTCATCTCAGTCTCAAACATTGAGTCCTGCTGTTACTACAATATCTTTTTGCACCACACTTCTCAACAGAAATTAAGAACGTAAAATGTATATAATGTTTCCAAACTAAATATTTGCTTTTATTTGAACACAGCACCAGCTATTGATATTTTTGATGCATTACTTCTACCAAACATCATTATAAAAAATAAAAAAAAAACGCCTGGTTTTAGCGAAAGCATTATTTGGGATTTGGCAACAGCAGGAGAGTTGGAACCGGTCAGATTTTAAAGCATTCCTAGAACGGTACTTTGAAAGAAAATGAGCCCTGATGGTAAAAATGTGGGTCACACAGTTCCACCAGTACCACGAGCAAATCATTCAGCATGTATACAGTGGCAAGAAAAAGTATGTGAACCAAAAAAGTGATCTGATGCTCATCCAAGTCACAATGGACAACACAATGTGCTTTTGGTAGCTTTTTATGGCAAATTACAGCAAAAAAACAGTTCATTCCAAGGGATTTACATTTTTTCTTGCCCCTCTATATCTACTGTTTGGATGTCTCTTAAAACAAGCAGATAGCTCTTAAAAAACTCAAGGCATGGAGCCCATGTACATAGTTAATTGTTCGGACTGTATTTTATTTATAAGAAAAAAAAAAATGCATGTTCAGGAAATTAGATCACTTACAATCGTCATATTTACCTGAAGTATAAAAGAAAAAACAATTGCACAAGCTAAAGATATAGGTCTACGTGGCCAACATTCTGTCACCAAGGCAAAGACTGAATACAGGCCCTTCCAGTGAGAGCACACGATATTATAAGAATCTAAGCAAGTCTATTGAGACTCCGATGTGATGCCAATGGTGTACCTGTCACACAACGGGGTGCTGTATCCTCTAGAAATCTGCTTCATTTTGTAGTTGTAGGCAAGAGAGAAGAGACCTTTCTGAACCGCACTCATTGTGGCTACCTTACTCATAACATTCTTATAAATACGATCCATGATTTCCTACAAAGAGAAAAGAATCAATTTGAAAAAAGAAATTTCATAAGTCACACACACACACACACCACAATTGTGTTTTTCTATGGAAACCAAGAAACTTTGTGCTGGAAACATGCCCATTTAATTAATCAATCATATTGAAAAAAGCTAAACTTTAAGTTTTACTTAACACGTGTATCTTTCCTTAAGATGATTTTTACTGAGTTTACATAAAGTATGCACAAACATAAAAATACTCCAACAATATTATTGGGGGGTGAAAAGCAGACACAGACACCAAAGTACAATAGGACACACAGTAACCAAACAAGTGGCACAGGGTGGACGTTGTAAAGCATACAGCATTCCCAGCACTTGTGCGCTTATCTTATTTCTTCTTAAAGTATCTCAAGGCAAAACCCTTTTCTTTTAAATTTTGTATAGTGCGACCCTCTGTCAAGCTTTGATATTTTTGAAGCTATTGAATTATTCCTATTTTCTGCTGTCTGCATCCCCTTTGGTTTGTATTGTGGGATATTTACCACTCTGTGTACTGTTGACCATTGTCATTGGAAAAAAAAAAAAAAAGGAAATCCAAAATGTAAAAGTTGTCACCTGAACAAAAAGGTAAGGGAAAATCTTTCAAATGGGGACATTCGTTTGGGGGACAACTGATTAAGAGGGGAATTCCCCTCAATTTGGGAGATTTTTGTATGCAGGTTCAATTTAATGCAGGCCCCCATAACCGTTACCCTTTCACTCTCCCTCTTTCAAAAAAAATAAAAAAATAAATTATTTCCATCTATTAAATGCTTCTATGGAGCCAAGAATTAATTATTTGCCTCCATGTGAAATCACTTAATACCAAAGTTTCCATTTGCCAAGCAATTTAGTTAAAATGTGGGAGGAAGGAGTGGTGAGTCACATGCTCCATATACCCACAAGTGGTAGGTGGCTCACCTACATGAGCAATGCACATATTCAAAATGTAATTAAAATAAATTTTAACTGAATTTTATTCAATGCGATTAAGAAAGAAAGAAAATAAAGTATTGACATATGAAAACTGTCCTAGAAGCCTTAAATCACCCCGTTTGCCCAGATTAATGAAATGCCAAATAGTAGGATTTTTAAAACAGCTTACCTGTAAAATCCTTTTCTTGGAGTACATCACGGGACACAGAGCGGCATAGTCATTACTATGTGGGTTATATAGAATTACCTTCAGGTGCTGGCACTGGCAACTTCCAAAACAGGAAGTACCCTCCCCTATATAAGCCCCTCCCATCCGGGAGCACCTCAGTTTTGTAGCAAAGCAATACGTGTCCCCAAAAGAGGGGTGGGAGCTCTGTGTCCCGTGATGTACTCCAAGAAAAGGATTTTACAGGTAAGCTGTTTTAAAAATCCTACTTTCTTGTTCATACATCACGGGACACAGAGCGGCATAGTCATTACTATGTGGGACGTCCCAAAGCAATGCCAAATGAGGGGGGGGATATACCATACATAAGCTGGGCGCCATCAGGCATGAGGATCTTTTGCGGCCTGCAACACACTGCGCCCAAAGGCGACATCCTCCTGACTTCTAACGTCCACCTGGTAGAACCTAGTAAACGTGTGTACTGAAGACCATGTTGCGGCCTTACAAATTTGAGCCAGGGAGGCCTGGTGATGCACTGCCCATGAAGTTCCAACTGCTCTCGTGGAGTGCGCCCTAACTTTGAACGGAGGCGGTCTACTTCTCAAGCCATAGGCTTGTATTATGACCTGTCGAATCCACTTGGCTAAAGTAGATTTTGATGCTGCCTGACCCTTTCTGGGGCCTTCCGGCAGAACAAACGAAGAATCCGTTCTACGAATCTGAGCAGTGGCTTTTAGATAAGCTTTAACTGCTCTTACTACATTCAAAGAATGCAATAACTTTTCCTCTACCGAGCTCGGTTTGGGGAAAAGAAGGAAGAACCACATCCTGGTTCAAGCGAAACCTCGATACCACCTTAGGAAGAAAGGCTGGGTGAGGACGTAATACTACTCTGTCCTCATGAATAACCAGATATGGCTCTTTACAGGACATGGCGGCTACTTCCGACACTCTTCTAGCCGAGCATATGGCTACTAAAAATATCAATTTTCTGGTGAGTAGAACCAAGGAAATGTGCCGCAAGGTTCAAATGGCTGCTTCTGCAGAACCGACAGAACCAAATTTAGATCCCATGGACATATGGGAGCTTTAATCGGTGGAATAATACGAGTCACTCCTTGCATAAAGGATTTGACAAGTGAATGCATAGCCAGGGGCCTTTGAAATAGTATTGATAAGGCCGAAACCTGACCCCTGATAGTACTTAAGGCAAACTTCCTGTCTACAGCCCACTGTAGGAAGTCCAGAATTCTGCCTATAACGTACTTACGTGGATGCCACTTTCTGGCCTTGCACCAAGTGATGTACGCCTTCCAAACTCTATAGTAGATCTGCCTGGATACAGGCTTCCTGGCATTGATTATAGTTGATACCACAGAGTTAGAGAGACCTCTCTTCTTTAGGATGTGGGATTCAATAGCCAGGCCGTTAAACTTAGAGTTAGTAAGGAAGGGTGGTATATCGGCCCTTGCGAAAGCAGGTCCGGACGACGTGGAAGGGTCCAAGGACTCCCCACAGACATTTTGATGATCTCCGCGTACCAGGCCCTTCGGGGCCACGCTGGAGCCACCAAGATCACCGGCTTCTTTTCCAACCTGACTCTGCGAAGGAGTCGAGGCAACAATTGTAGCGGAGGGAATGCATATATCAGTCTGAACTGATTCCAAGGGAACACCAGAGCATCCGAGCCGCAAGCGAGGGGATCCCTTGTCCGGGAGACAAATCTGTCCACCTTTGCGTTGAATCTGGATGCTAGCAGATCTACATCCGGTGTTGCCCACCGCTGACATATTGCTCGGAAGACCTCGGGATGAAGGGACCATTCCCCTGGGCATAACTGTTGGCGACTTAGAAAGTCCGCCTTCCAATTCTCCACCCCTGGAATGAAGACAGCTGACATACATGGGACATGCTTTTCTGCCCATTCCAGGATGTGACTTACTTCCCTCTGGACTGCACGACTCCTGGTGCCTCCCTGATGATTGATATATGCCACTGCTGTGGCATTGTCTGATTGAATTCTGACAGGGGACCCTTGGAGTCTGGATGCCCAGGCTACTAGGGCATACCGGGCTGCTCGTATCTCTAAGAGATTGATGGGCAGGGTTTTTACTACATTTGACCATCTGCCCTGGAGAGACCATTGCTCCAGTACTGCCCCCAGCCTATAAGGCTGGCATCTGTAGTGACCACCTTCCAGGATATCGGACTGAAGGGTTTTCCCTTCTGGAGATTCTGGGGGATCAACCACTAGCAGAGACTCTTCCGAACGGAAGGGGACAAAGCCATCGGGAAGTCTAGAGCCTGAATTTTTCCGTTCCAGGCTGACAATATGGCCCTCTGTAAATTCCTTGAGTGGAATTGGGCGTATGGCACAGCTTCGAATGATGCTACCATCTTTCCTAGCAGCCTCATGCACAGGCGTATGGACGGCTGTCTTTTTGCACAAAGCAGACGGACCAAGCCCCTCAAAGAGGATACCTTGTCTAGAGGTAAGAAAATCTTCCTCTGGTCTGAATCCAGCCGTAGCCCTAGATATACCAGGTTTTTCACTGGCTGTAGGGCTGACTTGTCCAGGTTGATGACCCAACCGTGAGATTCTAGATACTTGATTGTATCGACAATTACCACTTCTAGCTTGGCAACTGAGTGGTCCATCAACAACAGGTCGTCTAGGTATGCCATTATCGTTACACCTCGTGTTCTTAGATCGGCCAACAGTGGGGCCAGAATTTTTGTGAACACTCGTGGTGCTGTGGCCAGACCGAATGGTAAGGCTCTGAACTGAAAATGGCGCCCTTCTACTGCAAAGCGTAGAAATTTTTGATGACCTGGAAAGATGGGAACATGCAAGTAAGCATCTTTGATGTCGATCGAGGCTAACCATTCCTCCCCCTGTAGGGCAGCGGTGACCGATCGGATCGACTCCATCCGGAAAGAACCGGACGTTTAGAAATTTGTTTAGACTCTTTAGGTCCAATATGGGTCTTATGTCCCCGTTTGGTTTCGGGACTGTGAAAAGGTTTGAGTAGAAACTCAACCCCCACTCTTCCATAGGAACCTCCATAATTACTCCTTGGAGCAATAGTTGTTCTAACGCCACTAGGAGACACCTTCTTTTCAGAGGGTCTTTTGGCATGCCTGACCACATAAAAATGGGAAGGAGGAGACTCTTTTAACTCCAACTTGTATCCCCGAGTTACTGCGGAGAGCACCCATCTGTCTTTGATCGTCTCCCGCCAGGTCTCTGTGAACAACTGAAGTCTTCCCCCCACCCGTTTGAGTGGGGGCAGCCCTTCATAGGCTTGACTTGGAGGCTGGTTTAGTACCTCTTCGGATCCAGGGCTTTTTATTACCCTGTGACTGTCCCTGATTTTTACCTCCTGAGTTTGACCGAGGAGGCCGTCGGAACTGCTTAGTAGCAGACGTCCCAGGGATAGGAGAGGTAGTCCTCTTAAAAGATGGACCCCTAGACCTCTTTTTAATTGGTAAGAGAGTACTTTTACCACTGGAAATCTTCTGGATATATTTATCCAGGTCTTCGCCAAAAAGGCGTTCTCCATGAAATGGGAAGCTAACTAAGAGCTTCTTACAGGGAGCCTCAGCAGACCAGTTCTTGAGCCACAGAAGCCTACGCATATGTACCAAAGACAGCGTGAGGCCTGATGGATAGAATCCTTGATGGCGTCAACCGCAAAGCATAATGCTCTAGGCAGATCAGCCAGAGCCTGGGCCTGCTGGTCTGGCAAATCCCTCAGGACCATTTTCATTTGATCCTTTAAAGCTTGGCAGACCCCAATAGCTGCCACTGCTGGCTGTGTAACAGCCCCTGCTGTGGAAAAAGCAGATTTTAATAAAGATTCCAATTTTTTATCTACTGGATCTTTGAACATTTAAACATTATCTACTGGACATGTCAGTGATTTGTTCACAGAAGAAATGGCTGCGTCCACCGTAGGAACATTCCATCTCTGGGTGAATTTTTCCTCCATGGGATAGATCACCTGAAATTTCTTAGGTGGAACAAATAGTTTATCAGGATGTTCCCAGTCCTGGTATATAAGTCCTTCCAATAATGGATGAATTGGAAAGGAGCAATTAATCTGGGGAGCTTTTAGCGACCCCAACGAGGAGACAGCAGTAGTTGATGGTTCAACAAGAGGCATTTTAAATGCAGATCGAACCATGTCAGTTAGGGTCTGGACCCACAATCTTTCAGTCTGTGATGCTGAAAATGGTTCATCTACTGTCGATTCCTCAAAAACAGAGTTAACCTCCTCCTGATCCCCTTCAGGAAGGTCAGTCCCTTCCTGGGACTGTTGCTCTGCCAACAGGCACTCTAATGGAGGGGATGGAGATCTGGCGCGCTTTCTTTCCTGTAGAGAAGAAGCGATCAATGCTGCCAATCTCTGCTCCAATCCCTCCAGAGTTGAGGCAAAAACCTCCTCTGTTATATATGCAGGAGCAGGTGGACTGAGGACAGCCGCAGTACCTGGCACTCCCGGGGGTTCCTTATGGGTATTAACCTCTGATTTCTCAGGGGAGGAAGGTGCAGATGACTGCTCCAGATCCTCAGAGCCCGATGGAGACCCCCTACACTTCCTGAGAGGTATATCTCGGAGTTTTTTAGGCGGCATATTCCTTAGTTCAAAGCTGAGGTATTCCAGCCGCAATACACCCCTTTACTGAAATAGTCTAATGCAATTTGCTGCTATGTACATCAGTGGGTGTCTACTAATGCGTCTTTCTGGGGATGCCTGTATCAACCGCCCGCTGTAAGCCCCTATACCATGCTACCAGCTCCTTTTCATGCTCTGTGTCCATAGCAAGCAGCGTGGACTGAGTCCTTTTATCTTGCTGGGACGCCTGCACATGCGCAGAAGCGCTGGGCGCACAGAGCGCGTCATCCGCCAGGCTCCGCCCCCTTTTTTGAAGCTAAATCTTATAAAAAGAAAGCGTGTGTGCGCGCGCGTGCACGTGTGCGCTCTTGGCGCCATGTAGGGAGAGGAGCCAGGGTCCCGTTTCACCAGGACTCGGGGATGGAAGGAAACTACTTGGCAGCATGACAGAGGAATGCAGCTTCCCTGATAGAGAGCTCACTCATCTGCCTGGACTTTCACCATGGAAGGAATAGTCCCAAGAAAAAAAGACGTTCCACAGCGGCCTCTAGTGGACAAACACAGGTACCGCACTTTTGTCTTTTTTTTTTTTAAAACCTCCTTTATGAAAAACATTTCTAGGTTTACAGTTTTTAAAACTTCCTTTATGAAAAGACATTTCTAGGATTTCTTAGGCATATACAGCTATTAGCGGGAATACCTTTAGGTAACAGGCAGAAAGACATATTAGGCTTGGGGGTCCCCTCAATAGAACCAAGTTCCTGAGGGGCCCCCACTTACCTTTTCCCCGCCGCAGGACTTTGTTTGGTCCACAGAAGCCCAAACTTCACCTCTCACGGCAGGCATTGTACTAGACCTTCAGGGACCGGGTTCCCAAGGATTCCACTCCCCTGGACCTGTATAGCACCCTGCACAGATAGCCTCTTGGTTTTGGGTATGACCAGAGCTCTGGATCCCAGGGTCCAGCCCTCCTAAGAGAGGCATTACAGGCAAAACCCTGCTCTTCTCTGCAAGGCCCGGGTACCGACCGTTTAGCTATGAAGCTTTTTTGGTCGGATCCGGAATAGCTTGCTAAGGCCCAGAGAACCTGTACACAAGCCCAGATGAATACATGTTAACCTTGGCCAACACCTTAGACACTGGCAAAAAACTGAGGTGCTCCCGGATGGGAGGGGCTTATATAGGGGAGGGTACTTCCTGTTTTGGAAGTTGCCAGTGCCAGCACCTGAAGGTAATTCTATATAACCCACATAGTAATGACTATGCCGCTCTGTGTCCCGTGATGTATGAACAAGAAATTTATATTTCATTCAGAATGTGTAAGGATTTCACGGAAATGATAAATGTGTAAAAAAACAAGTAACATTGTAGTATACTTTCTTCCTCTACTCACTGTCAAAAAAAATGATTATAGAGAGCAGAGGAATAGAAAGAAAGCCGTGTTTTCATAACCTTGCATTGTCACACGATTGCCGGACAATCGGGCACAATCCCTGGGACCCAGGATGTTAGAACGGGCTGCTCCTGGAGACAGCATGCAAGCACAAATTACAGAGAAAGAGGGACAGTAAATCTAAGGGTGTTTTTTTTTTTTTTTTGCAGGGCCCTTAGATCTACCACCACAGTCAATAAAAGATAAATGAATTATCTAAATATAATATACTGTATTTACCGGCGTATAAGGGGACTGGGCGTATTAAGAGGACCCCCTATTTTTCAAGACTACTAAAAGACTACCCCCCCTTCCAAGGCAGCACCATTTAAAAAAAAAAAAAAAAAAACATGGATTCCACCCCATATTCACCTCCGACCTAAATGTAGACACACGTGCATACTTTACATCAACAACAATAATCATCGCTATTCCAACAGGCGTTAAAGTCTTTAGTTGACTGTCCACAATGCACAGGGGAATTATTAAATGAGAGGGCCCGATACTATGAGCCCTCAGATTTATCTTCTTATATACAGTCAGAGGACTCACCAGCATTGTCCTAGCCAATTCCTCAATCGACATTGTTCTCCATGACACATACTACGTAATTGCCCACTTCCACCAAGTCCTATCCGTTTACGCTGGATGTGTGGTAATACTGTATGTAGCTTCAGCTACATACAGTATACACCGCTGAGCCAATCCTGGCGAGCGATTTATTCTATTGATGAATACAAAGTCTGCTCGGATTGGTAGAGGCTGCAACATCAGCCCGCACCTCTCTGACTCTCAAAGCCAATCCGAGCAGGCTACTGTATGTAGCCTGCTCAGATTAGCAAAGGTTGTTACTCCAATCCGAGCAGGCTTTTGCATTCATCAATAAAATACATTACTCGCTGGGATTAGCTCAGCAGTGTATACTGTATGTAGCCAAAGCTACATACAGTATTAGCAAACATCCAGTGGGCCGACATCCAGCACGCGGCACTTTATACCCGGCGTATAAGACGACCCCCGATTTTTTGGGCGTTTTTTTAAAAGTGTAAAAGGTCGTCTTATACGCCGGAAAATACGGTAAGTGCGTGGATCTCCCTTCATATTCACTTCATCAAGTAATGCCCTGAACAGAACAAAGTGTTACTAAACCCACAACAGTAAAATCAGTGTGTATATGCAGTAAAGCATGCTTGTTATACTCACTGTGGAACCAAAGGGGTTTATTCGGCATTGTATGTAAAAAGGCTGTTTAATCCAGTCTTCTCTGATCCTACTCCTTCCACAGTCCCCAATCCATTTGCTGATAGTACAGAGTCTAGGGGGCACTCTGCACATGATCAGTTTAGTGTGTATTGCTAGAGTTTTGTTTTTTTGGGGAAGGGGGCCTGTGATCAGCACAGGGCCAATCAGCACTATCTAGATAGAGGGTTAGGGGTCTTGCGGTCTCATAGGACAGTCAAAGCTGAATGAAAACTCCTAAAAAGCTTTAACCAGTGCTCAGCCAGACACTGATAAAAGTCACAAGACTGCTATACACTGCTGATGAGAAAAGATATTTAGCAGTTTATATTTACTAAAATAATTGCATTTCCATGTTCTGTGTGAGACCAGATATAATGAATGCAGGATCCTGGGTTTAGTAACACTTTAAACTTGGAGAGGAAGGGACAGCCCTGTGAGCCAATATGGGCTTGACAGCACTGCAGTGTAGACAATCCTCCTGTCAGGAGTGATGACTTTACCAGTATACTGCTGCTCCTTTACTGTCCAGTCAGAAGGCTGAAAAGGTAGACTGCAGTTGAGGCCATAAACGCGGTTACACGGTCTAGCAAAAGTTAGTAAATTGGGAGATGGGCAGAAAAAAAAAAGTCACAAATCCTTGGGCATGAAAAAGAGATGTATGTATTTGAATTGTGCATTCAGCTGTCTGAATGAAATTCAGCTGTCAAGACCAAACTAACAAGGGGCAATAGGATAGAGGACACTGAAAGCCAAGAACTGGCTGCACAGAAACAGGTTTACCAGGGCCACTAGGATTTATTTTTTTATCTTTAGGAGCTCCTTCTTAAGAAATTCAAAAGAAAGCATAGCAGATTTAAACTGCACATGCTTGTAGTGCTGAATTAAAGTCTGATATCTTTTCTAGCACATGGTCAGTGTGTGCAAGGAGGAGGCAGGAGATCTACTCAAGAAAACATCTGATGAATGCACAGCAGACCCATCAATCATCTCAGAGGCTTGGTGGAAATGGGTGTAAATATTTGTACCTGCATCATCTCACACGCTGTGCTGCGAATCTGAACACTGAGTCAGTATAACGTCAGGGCTACCAGTTTACAGTAATAGCATGAGGTGGTGATTATCTTTTTTTTTTTTTTTTAAAGCAACTTACTGGGACAGCAGCCATTAGGGTGGGCTGAAGCTCTGATGCGTCACCTTTGCTTCCTTTCTTGATTTTAGTAGACTGAAAAAGGAAAAAAAAAAAAAGCCCCATAAGTAACAGTTCCACAAGTGAAGGTGTTTATAAAGGAAGGACAGCTGCTGAATGTGAAGAAAATACAAGGTGACAGATTACGGAATAGTTTGCGTCATCTCAGTGCTCTATGGATTTTCCTAAAGTTATATACAGAATATGCTCACCGCTCATGTGATCAGCAGTCAAAAGAACATTCCTCTTGAAGTGCACTAGATTTACAGCAAAACACATGTCTATATCTTGTGTAACAAGGAACCCGATATGTTCCTGGACTATTCTATAGATTCTTACAAAAGATTGAGCCAAATAAAGAAATTTAGACCGCTATGATGTGATAGGGTCTCCAGTTATAAAGACATTGCTATTCAAGGCACTCAACACTCAGGAGGAAATAAGCCAGAGCATGTGGGCCAAAACAGAACACAACATGGGAACAGAGATCAGAAAAAGATACCATATTAGAGGTGGTCTTATTCATTTTATTTCTATGCACATCATAGGAATTCCTTTAAAATTATAAACTTATTTTTGTTTTGGAAAATCACTATAAATGGTAGATGAAGGGCAAAAAAAAAAAAAAAGATACAAGTTTTCCAGCACCAGCCCAACAAGAAGCTCAATTCACAGCCGTATATTGACTGGATATTAATCCATATCAAAAAGGATCCAGACTAAAAACAGCTATAGTACTGATATGTAGAAGGCGGGTAGATTTATTTAGGCGAACACCAGACCAACATTTGAATAGCCTTAAGGGATTGTGTCATTATGCGGTCAAGAAAGACTTAATTGTGGATACAGATCAGCTCAACACAAACACATGATTTGTTTTACCATCCAAAGTTAAAGCAAGGGCAGAAGATTTAATAGATGGGCACGCAGCATGCCGATCGCGGCCGTGCCGTGTTGCTAGGACATGGCATGACCCCGAACTCCGTCAAGAGCCGCGGCTCTTTAACCATGTGATCGGCTGTGTCAAATCATAGCCGGTCACAGGTAAACACGGAGATGCCAGTATTCGGCGCTCCTCGCTTCATACAGAGTGTAAGGAGAAGAGAGCCGATCAGCGACGTCTCCTTACAGAGGACATCTAGGTATGTAATCAGGGCACTGATCATAAGTGTCCCGATTACAATTAAGTGCCCACCACTGCCAAGCAATCAGTTCCCACTAGTGATGCCAGTCAGTGCCCATAAGTGCCGCCTGATCAGCGCCCACCAGTGAAGGAGAAAAATTACTTATTTACAAAATTTACTGACAAAAACTACTTTTTATTTCTTCAAAATTTTCTGTTTTTTTTTTTGTTTTGTTTTGTTTTTTAAAGGGAAAAAAAAAACAAAAAAAAAAAAAACACAGAAGTGCTTAAATACCACCAGAAGAAAGCTCTATTTGTGTGAAGAAGAAAATAAAAATGTCAAATGGTTACAGTGTAGCATGACCGCGCAATTGTCATTCAAAATGTGACAGCACTGAAAGCTGAAAAATGACCTGGGCAGTAAGGAGGTGTAAGTGCCCAGTACTGAGGTGGTTAAAGGCCAATTCCATCTTTTGCAAAAAAGAAAAAAAATCTGCATTTATTTTTTGCAAATATGCCTGCAAAGCATTGCAATCACGACCAGTGAATAATGTTGCAATGCACAGGCTCATCCTCCAGCTGGGGACACAGTCAGAAAAGTGCTGGGGATTCGGGGGTGCAGGTCTGCTCGCAACCATGCTACTCCCTAAATATGGGGGTAACATGGTCTAAAAAAAAAAAAAAAAAAAAAAAGAAGAAGATGGAGTTAGCCTTTCAGAAAGCTCTGTTAAATGTTCCTTGAAGTAACAATGCAACTTACCTGATCTGAGAGTGTCTGTGGTGAAGAATAGCCCACTCCACATCCACGGGACAGGCACACCAACTCAGCACTCAACTCCAACACATGTGCTAAAGGTAAGTAACCAATGTATGTGTCTTGCTCTCTGTAATATGGGAAAACAGGTTTATTGCTACATTATAATATATAACCTTGCCACAAGATAAACATTTACTATCCCAATAAGAAAAAGATACTTTACAAAGGAAGGCGATTGGTTTGGAAAAGGGCATTTCTTTCTCGTACATCACGGGACACAGAGCGACATAGTCATTACTAATGGGTTATATGGATACCGTCAGGTGCTGGCACTGGCAACTTCCAAAACCGGAAGTACCCTCCCCTATATAAGCCCCTCCCATCCGGGAGCACCTCAGTTTTTTGCCAGTGTCTAAGGTGTTGGCCAAGAAGAAACATGTGTTTTTCACTGAGCTTGCGTACAGGTTCTTTTGGGCCTCAGTAAGCTATTCCGGATCCGACCAAAAAAGCTTCATAGCTAAACGGTCGGTACCCGGGCCTTGCAGAGAAGAGCAAGGTTTTGCCTGTAATGCTTCTCTTAGGAGAGCTGGACCCTGGGATCCAGAGCTCTGGTCATACCCACGACCAAGATGTTTTCTGTGCAGGGTGCTATACAGGTCCAGGGGAGTGGAATCCTTGGGAACCCGGTCCCTGAAGGTTTGATTACAATGCCTGCCGTGATAGGTGAAGTTTGGGCTTTTGTGGACCAAACAAAGTCCTGCGGCGGGGAACAGGTAAGTGGGGGCCCCCAGGAACTTGGTTCTATTGGGGGACCCCCAAGCCTAATTTGTCTTTCTGTCTGTTACCTAATGGTATTCCCGCAAAATTCTGTGCATGCCTGTAACTACTAAAAAAATTTAATAATTTTTAATGGTGGTCAAGAAAAAAAAAAAATATATATTTTTTATATATATTTAATATATTAGACTGCGGTACCTGTGTTTGTCCACTAGAGGCCGCTGTGGAATGTTTTCTTGTCATGTGGACTAGCTTCTTCTCAGCAGAGCAAAGTCCAGGCAGATGGTGAGTTCTCTTATAGGAAACTGCTTCCTCTGCCATGTTGCAGTGCTCGTCCATCCCCCGGCCTGCGGCAAAGAGGGGCCCTGGCTCCTGTCCCTTGTTACCATATTTGAAATTAGCGCCGAAGGCGCGCGTGCACGCGCCTCTATATATAGAGGTGAGCCGGGAAAGGGGGCGGAGCCTGGGGGATGACGCTCTGTGCGCGCCGCAGCGCTTCTGCGCATGTGCGGGCGTCCCAGCAGTTTAAAAAAACCACAATATTGTAGTGAGCTGGCTATGAAGTACAGAGACAGAGCTGGCAACATTTAAAGGCATACAGCAAGCGGTTGATACAGGCATCCCCTAGAAAGGCACATTAGTAGACACCAACTGTGATATAGCAGCAATTGTGCTAGACTATTCTCAGTAAAAGTGGTGTATTACGGCTGGAATACCTCAGCTTTAGGCTTAGGAATATGCCGTCCAGAAGCTCCGGAACTGAATCTTCCAGGAAGCGAAGGGGGTCTCATCGGGCTCGGAGGATCTTGGGCATACTCCTGCTGCACCAGTCTCCCCTGAAGTTCAGAGGTAAGTGACCGTAGAGACCCCGCAGGGTACTTGGTACTGTGGCTGTCCTCAGTTCACCTGCTCCTGTGTATGTAACAGAGGAGGATTTTCCTCAGCTCTGGGAGGATTAGAGAGAGATTGTCAACATTTATCGCTGCCTCCCTGTCAGGGAAAGCACGCCCGATCTCCGTCTCCTCCTTCAGAGTGCCTGTTAGCAGAGCAACAGTCCCATACAGGGATCGACCTGCCTGAAGGGGATCAGGATGAGGTTGATTCTGTTATAGAGGAATCAACAGTGGGGGAACCTTTTCTCAGCATCTTAAGCTGAAAGATTATGGGTTCAGTCTCTGACTAACATGGTCCGATCAGCATTTAAAAATGCACCTTGCGGAACCATCAACCACTACTGTATCCTCGTTGGGGTCGCTAGAAGCCCCCAGACTGTTTGTTCTTTTCCACTTCACCCTTTACTGAAAGGGCTCATTTACCAGGATTGGGAACGTCCTGAGAAAATATTTATTCCCCCAAGAGATTTCCGGTGGTCTATCCCATGGAGGATAAGTTCATCAAAAAAAAAAAAAAAAAAAAAGAAAAAAAAAAAAAAAAAAAATGGAAGGTCCCTACAGTGGACGCAGCCATCTCTTGTATGTATAAATCACTGACATGTCCAGTGGATAATGTCCAAATGTTCAAGAACCCAATAGATAAAAGATTGGAGTCCTTATGAAAATCTGCTTGGTGATACAACCAGCAGTAGCAGCTATTGGGGTCTGCTAAGCAGTGAAGGATCAGTTGAAACAGGTCTTGAGGGACTTGACAGATCTACCTAGAGCCTTAGGCTTTGCGGTTGACGCCATAGAGGATTCAGTCCATCAGGCCTCCCGCCTTACGCTGTCTATAGTACATATGCGTAGGCTCCTATGGCTCAAAAAACTGGTCTGCTGAAGCTCCCTGTAAAGAATGGCTGGTTAGCGTCCCATTTCATGGTGAACGCTTATTCAGGGAAAACCTGGACAAATATATCCAGAAAATTTCCAGCGGTAAAAATACGCTCTTACCGGTTAAAAGCAGAGTTAGAGGTCCCTCTTTAAGAGGCCTGCTTCTCCAGTCCCTGGGGCATCGGCTGTGTAACAGTTCCGACGGCCTCCTCGGTCAAATCCCGGGGGTAAAAAACAGGGACAGTAGCAGGGTCATGAGAAACCCTGGGTCAGGGGAGGTACAAAACCTCCCCCAAAGTTAAATTCATTGAAGCCCCCACTCAGTCGGGTGGGGGGAGGACTCCAGTTGTTCGCAAGAGACCTGGCGGGACACGATCAAGACAGATAGGTGCTCTCCGCAGTAGGTTTGGGATACAGTTTGGAGTTAAAAGACTCTCCTCCTTCCCATTTTTGAGGTCAAACGTGCCAAGGGATCCCCGGAAGAGAGAGTCCCTCCTGTTGGCACTAGAACAACTATTGCTCCAAGGAGTAATTATGGAGGTTCCCCTGGAAGAATGAGGGTTCGAGTTTTACTCAAACCTCTTTACAGTCCCGAAGCAAACGCGGTCGGGAGGCCCATATTAATTCTAAAAGGGCTATACAAATTCCTGTATATCAGGACTTTCCGATGGAGTCGATCCGATCGGTGGCCACTGCCCTACAAGGGGAGGATTGGTTAGCCACGATCGACATCAAAGATGCTTATTTGCACATTCCCATCTTTCCAGTCCACCAAAAATTTCTACGCTTTGCAGTAGAAGGGCGCCATTTTCAGTTCAGAGCCTTACCCTTCGGTTTGGCCACAGCACCACGAGTGTTTACAAAAATTCTGGCCCTTTATTGGCCAATCTAAGAACACAAGGTGTAATGATAATGGCATATCTGGATGACTTGTTGCTGATAGACCACTCAGTGAAAAAACTAGACGTGGTCGTTCACAAGACGATCAAGTATCTGGAATCTCACGGTTGGATTATCAACCGAGACAAGTCAGCCCTAAAAACCAGTCAAAAGTCTGGAATACTTGGGGCTAAGGTTGGATTCAGGCCAGAGAAAAATATTCTTGCCTCGAGGAAAGGTGTTGTCTTTGAAAGATTTGATCCACTTAGTGGGTACAAAAAAGACAGCCGTCCATACGCCTGTATATGAGGCTGCTGGGAAAAATGGTGGCATCATTCGAAGCAGTACCCTACGGTCAATTCCATTCAAGGAATTTGCAAGGGGCCATACTGTCAGCCTGGAACAAAAAAGTTCAGGCCCTAGACTTACAATGTCCTTGTCCCCTTCCGTTCGGAAGAGCCTCCGTTGGTGGTGGGTTCCCCAGAATCTGGAAAAAAGGAAATCCTTCAGTCCGATTTCTTGGAAGGTGGTCACTACAGATGCCAGCCTTATAGGCTGGGGAGCAGTACTGGAGCAATAGTCTCTGCAGGGCAGATGGTCGGATGCAGAAAAGGCCCTGCCCATCAATCTCTTAGAGATACGAGCAGCCCGGTATGCCCTAGTAGCATGGACATCCAAACTCCAAGGGTCCCCTGTCAGAATTCAATCAGACAATGCCACAGCAGTGGCATATATCAATCATCAGGGGGGCACCAGGAGTCGTGCAGCCCAGAGGGAAGTAAATTACATCCTGAAATGGGCAGGAAAAATATGTCCCAGCCATATCTGCGGTATTCATTCCAGGAGTGGAGAATTGGAAGGCGGACTTTCTAAGTCGCCAGCAATTAGGCCCAGAGGAAGGGTCCCTTCACCCCGAGGTTTTCTGGGCAATATGTCAGCGGTGGGGAACATCGGATGTAGATCTTCTAGCATCCAGATTCAACGCAAAGGGGGATAGGTTTGTCTCTCGGACAAGGGATCCCCTAGCTTGCGGCTCGGATGCCCTAGTGTTCCCTGGGGATCAGTTCAAGCTGATATATGCATTCACACCGCCACAATGGTTACCTCGATTACTCCGCAGAATCAGGGTAGAAAAGAAACCAGTGATTCCGGTGGCTCCAGCGTGGCCCCGAAGAGCGTGGTACGCGGAGATTGTAAAATTTCAGTGGGGAGTCCTTGGACTCTCCCACGTCGTCCGGCTTTCGCAAGGACCGATATACCACCCTTCCTTACCAGCCCTAGGTTTGACGGCCTGGCTATTGAAGCCCACATTCTAAAAAAGAGAGGGCTCTCTAATGCTGTGGTATCTACCATGATCAATGCCAGGAAGCCGGTATCCAGGCAGATCTACTATAGAATCTGGAAGGCGTACATCGCGTGGTGTGAGGCCAAGAAATGGCATCCACATAAGTACGTAATAGGTAGGATTCTGGACTTCCTACAGTGGGCTGTAGATAGGAAGCTTGCCTTGAGTACTATCAAGGGTCAGATTTCGGCCTTGTCAATATTTTTTCAAAGGCCCTTGGCTTCGCATTCACTAGTCAAAGCCTTTATACAAGGAGTGATGCGTATTAGGCCTCCGGTTAATATTCCCATATGTCCATGGGATCTAAACTTGGTTCTGTCGGTTCTACAGAAACAACCATTTGAACCATTACAGCATATTTCTTTGGTGCTTCTCACCAGGAAATTGATTTTTCTAGTAGCCATTTGTTCGGCTAAAAAGAGTATCGGAATTAGCAGCTATGTCCTGTAAGGAGCCATATCTGGTTATCCATAAGGACAGAGTAGTGTTACATCCTCATCCAGCCTTTCTTCCTAAGGTGGTATCGAGGTTTCATTTGAACCAAGATGTGGTTCTTCCTTCTTTTTTCCCCAAACCTACTTCGGTAGAGGAAAAGTTATTGCATTCTTTGGATGTAGTAAGAGCAGTTAAAGCTTATCTAAAAGCCACTGCTCAGATTCGCAGAACGGATACTTTGTTTATTCTGCCGGAAGGCCCCAGAAAGGGTCAGGCAGCGTCAAAGTCTACTTTAGCCAAGTGGATTCGACAGGTCATTATGCAAGCTTATGGCTTGAGAAGGAGACCGCCTCCGTTCAAAGTTAGAGCGCACTCCACGAGAGCAGTTGGAACTTCATGGGCAGTGCATCACCAGGCCTCCCTGGCTCAAATCTGTAAGGCCGCAACATGGTCTTCGGTACACACGTTTACTAGGTCCTACCAGGTGGACGTTAGAAGTCAGGAGGATGTCGCCTTTGGGCGCAGTGTGTTGCAGGCCGCAAAAGATCCTCATGTCTGATAGCGCTCAGCTTATATATGGTGTATCCCCCCCCCTCATTTGGCATTGCTTTAGGACATCCCATTAGTAATGACTATGTCGCTCCGTGTCCCGTGATGTACGAGAAAGAAAATAGGATTTTTATAACAGCTTACCTGTAAAATCCTTTTCTTGGAGTACATCACGGGACACAGAGCTCCCGCCCCTCTTTAGGGACACTTATTGCTTTGCTACAAAACTGAGGTGCTCCCGGATGGGAGGGGCTTATATAGGGGAGGGTACTTCCGGTTTTGGAAGTTGCCAGTGCCAGCACCTGACGGTATCTATATAACCCATTAGTAATGACTATGTCGCTCTGTGTCCCGTGATGGACTCCAAGAAAAGGATTTTACAGGTAAGCGGTTATAAAAATCCTATTTTTTTAAGGTCTCCTAAAAGCCTCTACCACAGCTCTGAGGTCACTGAACACTTGTGACGTTGGTGCTCTCTGCAGCATTGTGAAGATTGTCTCCCATAAAGAAGACTGTTCCATGCAACATTTGCAGTGCTGGACAAGTTAATTCCCCAAAAATCACACATATCCTACCTACAGTACAAATGTGTAAACTAGTACATTTTACAGGGGTGCTGTTAAACACCTGCCACCATACAGAGCAAAACTAATCTTTTCACTTCCAATTTACATAGGATTCATCCAAGAAACATGCTTTCATTGTAAACACAGGTTTCTTACTGCATGTATGAATCAATGCATCCAAAATTCCTAAAGGGGGGACGACGACTCCTGCCAGAATGTTTTGCCTTATTTTTTAATTAGATTGGCATTAGGCTCAAATTCACTTCTCTATTAGTTTTTTTATGGTCGTCAGCCACACCACTGGGGAGATTTCTTCTCTCTTCCTATCCCACCACCGCCATTGATCCAGAAAGTGGAAACCTCCAGCTGGGTCACAAACAAACAAAAACCTAAAAACAAGACCCTAGCCTGTAACTGCACCCTTAGCCAACTCCAGGTCTGTTTTTTTTTGTATTTAGATATTGATTTCTAACTTCAGAATTAGTATCTTATTCTTTTTGTGACTTGACTACAGTACTGAATTGCCTTACTTCCTGTCGTAACTGCTGTAGCTAGAACAGAAAGTGAAGAATATTGGGGATTTCTAGGATTTAGGGAAGGAATAAAACATTACAGATGTAATCTATCAGTTTAAACTAGACATAAAAAAAAGATGATTTGACTGGAGCACCACTAACCGTTTTACAAAGTTTAATTTTTCATTCACTGACAGAAGTGTTCCATTGAGTAAGTACACCAATATTCATCACAGAGAGAACTTTGTTCTAAGGCTGCATTCATACTACAGCGTTTTGAATCGTAGGCAGATTTTCCGCGATTTGACAGCGCCGATGTGTGAATGACAAATCGCGGGACTCAAATTTGAGATGCCATTCATTTGAATGACCCCTCAAATTACGGTGCGGGTCTGCCGCGATTGTCGCGTGGCAATACGCATCACGAGAATCATGTCACCCCAAAGTAGCTCCTGAACTTTTTTTGGGCAACATGTTTCCCACGATGCGCATTGCCGCGCAACAACCGTGGCAGACCCGCGCCGTGATTTGAGGGGTCATTCAAATGAATGGCATCTTAAATGCGAGTCCCGCGATTTGTCATTCACACATCGGGGCAGTCAAATCACAGGCAGATTCGCTGCAAATCTGCCCTAAATTCAAAACACTAACGTGAATGCTGCCTAAGCATTTACACTGCTAGCAAATAAAGGAACATAAAAAATTGGGGTAGGCGCGTCTAATGTTTACTTGAAGCATCAGGAATAAATTCCTGCAATTTTTTTATAGCGATTTTTTAAATTCTGTAGGGTATACAAGATCGCAGCCAATTAAAAAATGTGTTGCCTTTAAAAACAAATTTATAGGAAACTGACGTAACAGACTGACATTTTCCAGTAAACATCATAATAGGATAAATTGTGACTTGGGGGTGAGGGGGAAGAGAACAATGGTACTTTTCACTGCATAGCAACAAAATCATTCTAATTTTCTAGAATGACTGACAGTGTTCACTCACTACAGAATTAAAGAATATTGGTTCCCTTGCATATGTAACCACACATAGCATTTACATGTTATAAAACGGCATATCTGGCATGTACAAAAAACAAAGTGTACAACGCAGAGTACCTGGTAGGCTGGTATTATGAACATAACATTCACTTGACAAAACACTGCAATATATCAGTATTGTACTTGCTGAGCTGTAAGCTGTCATACCCCAGGTTTGTTATCCTCTGTGCCATGCCGGTTATGCCAGCAATGATATTGCTGTGAGAGATCATCACTCCTTTGGGAATGCCTGTAGACCCACTTGTATACATAATCACAGCGATGTCATTTGCCTTTGGAGAGGAGCGATGCTGGTTTGCTGAAAGACAAAAAACATAGCTCAATCTAAAAATGTTTAAAGTGTATCTAAAGCCAAATAACTTTTTGTTGGTTTTGGATAGAGCGAGGATTGGTAGGAAATAAAGACCCCTTTCACACTGGGGCATCGGCGGTAAAGCGGTGCTTTACCGTCGTTTTAGCAACGCTTTTTGTCCGCTAGCAGGGTGCTTTTAACCCCTGCTAGCGGCCGAAAAAGGGTTAAAAGGGTTTCAATGGGCAGGGGCACTTTAGGAGCGGTGTATACACTGCTCCTAAAGTGCCTCAAAGATGCTACTTGCAGGACTTTATGGCACTTTCACACTGGGGTGTCAGCGGTAAAGCGCCGCTATTTTTTACCGTTGCTTTACTGACAATAAAAAGGGGGGCTTTTAACCCTGTCTAGCTGCCGAAGGGTTAAAAGCGCCCGCAAAGCGCCGCTGCCCATTGATGTCAATGGGCAGGGGCACTTTAGTGTATGCTGCTTGCAGGACTTTTTTTAGCGTTCTGCCAGCGCACCTCGGGCTTTCACACTGAAGTGACAGGAGAGATGCTTTAAAGGCGCTTCTTTTAGCACTCAAGCTCCTGTAAAGCACCTCAGTGTGAAAGTGGTCTTAATGCCACGTCTGTCCCAGTTAGAGAAAAGTATCCTTTCCATCTGTCCTGTTGACCACTGTCATTGAGATGGAAATTCATGGGAAAATCCCAAAATGTAGTGGTCACCAAAACAGGACTATAGGAGGAAGTCTCAGTTGGTACACTTGTTCTGAGAACAATGAAGCACGAATTTCTCTTTCTTTGAAGAGATTTTGCCTCAATTCCTGCTGTGCATACAGGACATAAAAGAAGGAAGTGAAGGAAAATCTCTCCAATGGGAGACAGATAGCGCAAGTCAACAGGGGCACCTGATCTGGATCCCGGAGCTGCTTCAGAATAGGCAAATATAGCAATCTTTTCTTTACAGGGTTACATAGATTAGGCTTAGAATGGGGTAGGAGCAGGTTTAAAATTAATTAGGTTTTGCCTCTACAGGAATCCTAGCGATTAACCCAGGATATATAGAAATACCACCCTGAGCATTGCTAACTAGGGGGAACAAGTGTTGTAAGCGTGTCAGACACCAGCTGAAGCTGGGAACTATAATTGTGAATGAGATGATCAGGGTTGTGTAATGTGTACCAGATGTATGGGCCTTGAGACTGCAACATCTGGTCACACAGAACAAATATACTCTAAAATCATATTAACAAGGGGGATGGGTGGGATGTACCCAGTTCATCACTTGCTTGAAGGATTCTACATTTCCTGCTGTGCAAGGAAGCTTAATATCAGGATATCTAGATTTGTTTTTACTTCTTGGGAATTAACCCACTACTGCAATTTTAGCAACAAGGGGTGAGGTAATGTGGCCTTTTTTTTTTTAACTAGATCCCAGAAATTAAGTTATTCTTCAAGAAATAGTTGGATAAAGTACATTAAAAATAAAAAAATTTAGCACCCTCTTCATTGCTCTTTTTTTGGAGCATCTCTTTTCTTGCACATCTTTTACTGAATGTTTCCATTGATGGGTACATGAATTCCAAAACTACAGCAAGATTTCCTGTGTCACCTCCAACACTAAATATCCAATGGTTAGTAGAGTCTGACGGAGACACAAGGCAACATGGGAAATCCTAGGCCAGGGCTCTTCAAACTTGAACAAAAAGGGACAGTTTATTGTCCTTTAGGGGGGCCGGACTGTGGCCAGTGTGAGCAAATCATGCCCCATCATTGGTGTCAGTGGAAGGAATGGTGCTCGATCATTGGCATCAGTGGGAAGAATGGTGCTCAAAGGGCCACACTTTGGAGACCACTGCCCTAGGCTGTCATCTTCCTAATCATTTTCACTTTCTCAATACTAACAAAGAATGCCAATAAGGCAGCCTAGGACAATTGACAAACCTTGTGACTCACCTTGCCTTGCTCCTAGAGCCTGTACTGAAGCCATACTGTGCACAGTGATATTATTGGGATAAATAGTCTGCTGTGTAGTGCTGCCATCGACCAAGATAATATGCCTCAGGAGAGGAACCTGGGGAAGTATGCTCTGTACAAAGAAAAAAATTTGAATTAAATAACAGTACAGAGAAGGAAATTGCTTAGCCGAAATACTGACTGGATACAATCATTATACAGATAAAATCTCTGTGTGATCTTCAGCGAGAGAATAATGAGCTGTGTCCACAGGCTTTTGTTCACACCAGATGTGTTTTGCATTATCATTTTAAGGATAAGTTTACCTTTGGAAACATGCAAAATGTTCCCATACTGCAGCCGCCGCCCGTTACCGCCGTCCCTGTGGCAGCCGTATAGGGAGAAGTTCCCCATACCAGCTGCCATGGTTTGAAAAACAGCATGGCTGTGCAGGGCCCCGCCCACACATCTGCATCATTCAGACACAGTTCCGCGTGTCTGAATGAACTACAAGCGCTGACATCCATAGCGGCTTGTAGCTGTGGAGTGCTATGGTAGTTCATTGAGTGCTCCTGTCAAAGAGCACTGGCTTACCTGATACACTGACAGTGTAGAGGAGACCTGCATTACATCATGTAAAAGGCATCTAATAGAAAAATTTATAAATGAACACTTTACTTAATAAAAATATTTTTTTTCTTCATTATTTATTCTGAAAAGGTGAACTTAACCTTTAATTCTATAGGAATAAAATCCCTCCTAGCCGTGAGAAGACTGTGATCATCACTAGCAGCAATAGCAGCTGCTTGAGGTAATCATAAGCAAATGCGGCAACTTGGTACAATCCGTCTACCCACTAATGGTTCGCTGAACCGGCGGGGATTCGAACAGTGTATGGCCAGCTTAAAGGGGATTTGTAAAGGTTAGGTTTTTTTCACCTTAATGCATCCTATGCATTAAGGTGAAAAAAAAAAAAAAAAAAAACTGGCAATGACGCCCCCAGCCCCCCTTTTTTACTTACCTAAGCCGAAACTCCGTGGGCTCGTTCCCACAATGGTTTCCCCCAGCTAGAGTCAGCTCGTCATTGGATATTGATAGCAGCGCAGCCATTGGCTCACGCTGCTGTCAATCACATCCAATGACACAGCGTGTAGGGGGCGGAGCCGAGTGATACAGTCAGCGGCTATAGCCGCCGGCTGTCTCACGGGCACGCGCAAGCTAACCCCCTTGGGAGAGAGCTTCCCATGAAGGGGGTTAGCTCTTGCGGGGAGGAGCCGAGGGACCCCAGAAGACCAGGATCGGGGCCTCTGTGTGCAAAACAAGCTGCACAGTGAAGGCAAGTAGGACATGTTTGTTATTTTTTTTTAAAAAGGGAAAAAAAACTTTAGTGTCCCTTTAACACTTTGAAAAGACTAGAACAATGAGAAAAGATGGACACTCTAGTAGGTTTCACTTTGAGGTTTTAAAGCCCACTCTTCATGGCATCATCCAGAACAACTTTGGCAATTAAACAATAAAGATCACCTCATTGAAAAGCATTCACCAAGACAACTTGGGATTGAAATGGTTCCCCATAAAATTTAAGGACCAATCCTATCCAACTATATGTAAACTCAGGCAAGGAAGGTAGCCGACATTCTAGAAAAATAAAAATATATTAAATCTATAAATAAAAATAGGTTGTACACAGCTGATTTTAGCAAATTTTACTTACCAAAGAAGCAATATGCTATTCTATGAACAAACTGAGGGGTATAACAAATATTTACCATACTAATTTGGTGAATAGAAACTTTATAGTGACCCTCTGCCCACAGGGCCGCATCGTTCGTTCACAGAGTTCTATGAATGAATGAACTACAACGAACGTCAGCCATTACAGCAAACGGCTTGTAGCTCTCAATGAACGGAGGGCGCTGATGAGCACTCTTGTAGTTCATTGATCTTCCTGCTTTTCAGTAACTGTCTGCCTGTACGGAATTTTCTTTTACTTTCACTTTGGTGATGATAGTAAACAGGACAAATAGAGAGGGTGAATCTTCCCAGCAGGGGCACAGACCACAATAAAGACCTGACAGGCGTTCTAATCCCTCTCCACTTCATCAAAAACTAAACATAAGTTTTGCATTTGGTTATAGGGATGAACGAATAGGTTTTTCTTCTGTCATTCCATCATACTCAGGCAAAAAATGGGTAGCTTCTAAGCAGTCCTTCCAGCCTTACATTCTAAGCTTAATAATTTTTGTTTGACAGGATAAAAATGCATGTAAATAATCAAAAATCAAGTAATCCCTGATATGTATGGCCATACTGTCATAACAATTTAAGAGCATAGATTAAGATCATTACAGTTCTCTTTAAAAATGACAGCATTGCTTCTAAACAGATATTTCTTGCACTGGTAAGACTCCAAAATATACATAAAAGACCACAGACTGAAGGACTTTGTGGAGACTGTTTAGATATAGAGCAAGTACAATTGGTATAAAACAGAATTTGTATATATGTGCTGTTAAAGCTTGGAAGCATTTAGCTTACAGGAACATTAATACACGAAACAAAAGAGCACCTTCAGGTCAGAACACTCAAGGTACAGATAGGACTGTTTACATGAAACAAAACATAGCTGTACTGAGTGAGCACTCGGCAAGAATATTTAAACTGGTGGAATCACAAACAAGTCTAACAAAAGCTAGCTTTCGGCGTGCCACTTCATGTATAACAGACGCCAAAAAAACTTCTTTATCGAGTGTCTGAAATAAATGATGTCTGTGCTGCCTATAGTGATCAAAAAACTCCCTTTCATGTATTTTAATATTTAGCAAAAAAGTAAACAAGAGAAATCTAGTTACAGTGGACAAAACAAAAAGCCAAGTGTACTAAACGTTCAGTAAAGACCAACTTTAATTTCGACAAAATGAACGGTTAGAGCCTCCGTCTTCATTTTTGCCGCTGTTGCACTTGTCCGCCAGCTTTCCAACTTGTCACCAGAATGGCAGGTGAAGTAAAATGTCACCAACGTGGACACACACACACACAATTAGAGAACGGCAAATGTAACTTACCAGTAAACTCCAATATGGGAGAAGAAAGGGGGGCACTCTTGGTCAAATCTTATAGCACCACATCCCATATACTATGAAACTGGAGATGGGGGGGCAGTGGGTATACTCCGTACCCTGGGATTTTTAAATACGGTGCTAGATAGAGATTGACAAAGGAATCAGAACTAAAAAAGATTAAATTTTATTACATGACAAGAACAAAAAATACATAATATATACATAAAATATCATAACCATCCATTGAAGACGTGTGACTCAGTGATCAAAGATGCAATTGCTAGGTCGCCACTCTACTAGTTTCGCTATGAATAGCTTCCTATGTATTTTTTGTTCTTGTCATGTAATAAAATTTAATCTTTTTTAGTTCTGATTCCTTTGTCAATCTCTATCTAGCACCGTATTTAAAAATCCCAGGGTACTGAGTATACCAACTGCCCCCCCATCTCCAGTTTCCAATATGGGAGTACGGTGCATGACAAGAAGTCATAGACCATGGGTTAAATGCTACTGTCTTCAGAGGACTGGACACTGGAAAACGCTTTGCTGGGAACAGCCCAGTACATCTTCGTATAACCCCCTTCTTCCCAATTCTATGGGACTCCAGTTTTGTAGAAATAAAATAAAATAAAAAGGACAGGCAGGAGGGACCCGTGTCCGGTCATGTATCCAAAAATATGAAATTTACTGGTAAGTGAAAGCTCCAATTATCAGTACAGGCCAGAAAGTCACAGACCATGGGATGTCCCCAAGCAATAAACATAGGGGAGAGCACCAACATAGCAAACAGCAGCAACAAGACTACATTATCCAATAGTCAACGAAACCTAAAAACATTCAGATAACCGCTTGAAGCACCATGTGGCAAAGCGCGCATCAGCAGAGGCCTGAAGAGCCACCTGGTAAACAGTATGACCAGATGGTGGCCTTGCAAACCTGAAAAACATATGTCTGATCCTGAAAGGGAAGGAAGGAACCTTGATGGCACAAGCTCTGGAAATTAGCTACCCAGCAATAGTAGAAGAGGTAGCAGGATGTCTCTTTTTGGGACCTTCAGGTAGGACCAAAATACGTTTTTTGAAGGAAGATTTTGCATCGAGGTAGACCACAGGACCAGGTAGTCGAGTGTAATCTCCTTGGCGTGTTTTAGGGCAGAACATTGGGTTGGGAGGACATTACCCTCACGGAGGTGGAAGGAAGAAACTTCCCGTGGGGAGGAAAGTGGGTTTAGGTCTCAGGACCACCTTGTCCATATATAAAAAAAGGCACAAAAAAGTTACTTACAAAAAAAAAAAAAAAGAGCCAGACAGAAGGCCAGGATGTGGGGAAAACATTGTTCCTAGGGTTCATGGTTCATGTGCCGGGTTTCGCATCAGTCAAAGTAGGCCTTCCAGGTGCGATGGTACATCCTACAAAAAGGTAGATTTTCTCACCTTGAGATGAGAACAGGAGTACCTACATCACTTCCGCTTAAGGAAATTTTGCATTAAAATAATATTAAAAGTGGAACCAAAGGAGATAAACGTAGCTCTTTTTCAACGGTCCAGGGTCCCTTGTCAGCATCTTCTTCTGGGGTGCTGGCCTTCACGCATCTCAGTTAGTTGAAATAACTCCTGAACATGCACTAGAGTGTCATCCTGACACACCGGGACCATGCTTGTGATGCAAGCTGAGCTCCGTATGTGGAGCTCAGTTTACACGCTGCAGATGACTGAGCAGACAGGTAGGTGTATTTTATTGTACAAGAGATATGTCTTGTCTCTTCTGCAATAATAGCCAGCCTGCCTGCTCTGTTGAAAAAAAGCCTTTAGGTCTGGCTTAAAAACAAAATGTGCTGCTAATATGCCAAGGCGAAGAGAAGTTTACATCTCCGCCACAAGCCTAAGCACTGATTTTTGAACTTCTGAATGTTGGGGCTCTACAGGCACTCCAGAAGAAAACTAAAGAGAAGTGCGGGCACATCCTACAAACTGCTGGCTAAAAACATTTGTAATGGCTAGCACACATATACTTCACTGCATGAACATTACCTTTAATTTTGTTTGAAGAAGCTCCTTACTGGTAATTATGTGGGTTACTTCAGTTTCTGCAAGCCCATGGGCAATAGCGGGACCACCCAACGTTGAATACAATGTGACAACTACAAAAAAGGAAAAACAAAAAAAACAAATTAGCTTTAGCCGACATGACAGAAACAACAACATTTTCTGAATACTTTGGTCAAACCACATACTTGGCTTTATTAATAAGAAGAGCAAATCTATTATCAAACAGAAATGTATTGTGCACGCAAAAAAAAAAAGTGTAATACTACAAGATAATATCAGCAATATTATGAGTATTGGATCCGAGTTAACTTCGCCGTTGGTGCAGCACTTCGTCTAGTCTAGTGTGTTACTACAGAGGGCAGGGGGCTGCAACAGGGTCCATGATTTCGGGGGGGGGGGGGGGAGAGGATGTTTACATTGCACTCTACATGTCAAAAAAAATAAAAAATTCTCCTACTCTTTTTTATTGAACGTGTATTACCAAATTTATGAACTATGACAGCATCCTATACATATTTTCCTGTGTTTTCTAAATGTATTATTTACTAATGTAATATTTACTTTTTAAAAAGGTACTAGCTCTGGAAGCTTAAAGCGGATCTAGTTTCATTTAACTTGCAAATCCAGCTTGGTCCAAAACGCACCATGTATTCACAGAGGCAGCAGCTGTGTGCCTTGTGTAAACTGTATGAAGACTCCGCTACCTACAGTATACAACACTGTGTTCCAGGAGCGGGACAAGAGCTTCCCATCCCACGCCTGGAACAAAATCAAGTTAAGCAGAGAGCTGCTTAGCCAATCCTAGGAAGCTTTATATTCTATGAATGACTACAATGGTTCTTCTGATTGGCCGAGTCACAAAACTGCTATAGCACTGCCTAAAGCACTGGTAAAGCTTGGAGTTTTCATTCTCCTATGAGGCTGCATGACCCCTGACCATCTGTCTGGACAGTGCTGACTGGCCCTGTGCCGATCACATGCACCCTCCCAAAATATATTTTAAAAAAAATCGTAATACACACCAAACTGAGCATGTGCAGAGTGCCTCCAAGGCTACTATCAGGAGATGGATTTGGGACAGTGGAAGAAGGGAAGGCTCATAGAAGCCAGAATCAAACAGCCTTTTTATACAATGTGCAAGGCTGACTTCTTAGGTTCCACAGTGAGTATAACAAGCATGCTTTACTGCATGTACAGACTGATTTTACTTATGAGTTTAGTATTCATTCTAGATCATCACCAACAGTTTACGGAGCGCTTTACAATATAAAAAAGGGAGACAGTACAGTTGCAATACAATAAAATACAAGAGGGTTAAAGAGGAAGTAAACCCCGGCCGATTTTTTCTATTTTTGAATATGTTGCACAAGGGCATGGCAATGCATATTACATATAAGAATGTGAAAAACGAGGCCCGTAAATACCTTTTATCACCCGTTGATTTTTTCTCTCCTTCCGGGTATAAAAATCGCCATTGTTAGTGCTGCTCAGTGAATCCTTATCAGACGTCGCTTTCGCCCTTCCTGAATCCCTGTTCTAAATCTCGTGCACGCGCCGTAACCGAGCCTCGATGTGGATTGACGTTAACACGGCAACCATGATACACGGCTGCAGTCACAGTCACTCCCGTGTGACGTCTTGTTCAGTCACACAGGGGGGGGTATCAGGAATAGGAGAAGGGCTATATCAACGCAAGACTTCTCCTCTGGGCCGGACAGAGGGGAAGCGCGCTCACATTCAGTGCCGGAAACAAAAGAAAATGAAAACCAGGCAAACTTGAAATGCCGGTTTTGACGGACAGAAGTGCGCAAGCGCGGTGACGTCATTGAAATTAAATATACGATTTTCCAGCCAATTACAGGGGCGAGTACCCTTTCACAGGCAGCGATCAGCTGCTTGTATTCTGGCCTAATTTTTTTTAAAAAATTTATGTCCGAGGGTTTACAACCACTTTAAGAGGGCCCTGCTTATAAGAGCTTACAATCCAATAGGGTGGGGCAGGTGGTACAAAAGGTTATAACTGTGGGGGGTGAGCTGATGGAAGTGATAAAAAAAAAAAAAAAAAAAAAATGGTCTGAGAAGTGATGGGCTTCACTGAAGAGATGAATTTTCAGGTTTCGCCTAAAGGCAAAAACACTTTAAAAATAGTTAATGTGTTACTAAACCCAGGACCGTGCATTCACTATATCTGGTGTCTCACAGTACATGGGAATGTAATAGTTTTAGTAAATATAAACTGCGAAATACCTTTTTCATCAGCAGTATATAGCAGTCTTGTGAATTCTATCAGTTCCTGGTTAAAGCTTGTAGGAGGAGTTTTCGTAATGCACTGGCTGTCTGGACATTGCAGATTGGCCCTGTGCTGATCATATGCACTCAAGAAAAAAATTAAATAAAATCTCTAGCAATACACACCAAACTGAGCATGTGCAGCCTGACTTCAGTAACTCTGTCTTATGGACCTGTTCTGGAGTCAGTGGAAGAGGATCTGTGCATACAGGACCAAACAGCCTTTTTACACAATGCAGGGATTACCCCTTAGTCTGCACATTGAGTATAACAAGCATGCTTTGCTGCATATACAGACTGATTTTACTGTTGGTGGTTTAGTAACACTTTAAGGCTGGGTTCACACTCAAGCAGGGAGTGGCTCACATCAGGGGTCCGGTGCATCCCCATTCACTGTTTTAGGTGAAATTTCAGCCCCGAATTCTGACCTAAAATAGACCAGGAAGACGCACAGGACTACTGTGCAAGTTGCACCGGAGCTAGGGCTGGGAAAAAAATCGATTTTAATCTTGAATCGAGTTTTGAGCTCAAATCGATTCAGATTTGAAGAAAATCGATTTTTTTTAGATTTATTTTTTTTTTGAAAAAAAAAAATAAAATTTTTTTTTTTCCCTTCAAAGTTTCCGTAGCAGGACTGCAGGGGGCCTAACCGGAATGGCACTGGGCAGCGTTACCCCAATTACATCTACTCGCTGCAGCTGCCGTCTGCCTACCTGATCAGCGTGTCATGCAGACAGACGGCGTTCATTGTAGTGTTCAAAAGCCACGCCTCCCGAGTCCTCGTCGTCTGTGATAGGCGGAACACCCAATTTCACAGCAGGCAGTATTCAGCCTATCACGGACATCCTCTCATCCTCGTCTGTGTTATGAGGATGACCATGATAGGCGGAACACTGAATGCTGGGAAATTGAGTGTTCCGCTTATCACAGACGAGGAGGAGGCGCGGCTTTTGAATACTGGAATGGCCACCCACCGGTGTAGCAGTAAAATCCGTATACCATGAAAATCTGCATCAGGTACGGGCACAGTGATTGAAGCATGGGCACAGTGGGGCATGGACACAGTTCAATTCAACTAAGAGTAACCTCATGATTTTTTGTTGTTTTATTAGCTAAATCCAAATACAGTATTAATAATTTGGATGTTTAACAATCTTTGTTGCACACTGCAAAAAACAACAAAAGGTCACAAGCGCTAAATTGGTGGATAAAGAAAAAAATATAATGGATAATAATAATAATAAGAAAAAAATCCCAAATATTTTGGGAAGTACAAAGTATCCAAAAGGGGGAAAAAACAGGATCCAGCGCAGCAAGAAAAAATCCGTACCCAGAAGTACAAAATACACAACATGCACACAATATAATCCAGCGCTCATGGAACATACATTATTAACTATTGAAAACTCTTGAAGAATTGATAAAAAAGCTTAGTCCATTTATTAATCACAATAAAGAGAGGGATCCAATCCCAAATGTGCAGAGGGCAAATGAATCTTAACTCTCCAGTTGCCAGTGGTGACAAACTTGTTAAACTTGCAGTGACATCCGTGGAGCAAGGAGGGGTTAAAAAAGTCAAAACAAAGCCTGTGGCATGATCTCCGTGTGAGCACAGTACCTTGAATGATGGACAACAGGCAGACCAGCGTGTGGAGGGCCCTCCAACCCAAAAGGATGCAGAGCCAGGATCGCAGCAAGGCTGGGACAGAAGGAATCACACACAGAGTTTCAAGAGTTTTCAATAGTTAATAATGTATGTTCCATGAGCGCTGGATTATATTGTGTGTTTGTTGCACACTGACTTTGCAGTTAGAGAAAGGGTTTGCCTTTGCAATTTTGTTTGTTGATGCACTTTAATTAATATAATAAAAAAAAAAAAAAAAATCGAATCGAATCGTAAATCGAGTTTTTTATAAAAAAAAAAAAAAAAAAAAAAAAAAAAAAATCGCAGATTTTTTTTGGGGGGAAAATCGCCCAGCCCTAACCGGAGCCGCTCCAGGGATGTGAAACCGGCTCCATAGAGAGCTGGTCACAATCCCCTGACATGCAAATTGGATGCGGGGAAAAACCCACATCCAATTTGCAATAGTGTGAACCCAGCCTAAATGAAACCTGGAGATCAGCTTCAAAGTTACAGGTCCTGTAAACTGAAGAAATGTACACGGCAGGTTGACAACAGTGCTAACTAACTGCAAGACAGATTGCATTATCAGCCCACTACTACAACTGGAGCAGACAGACTCTGGAACACTTGTGCACAGAAGCGGATTGGTTGCCATATACAGCTTCTCCAGTTTTAGTAAATGCCCCTAGTATATCCTGTTAGACTATTTTATTACTGCAAGGTTAAAGTTCAAAGACATTTACTTTAAGAGCTAAAACTCCAAATGCTCACTGGATCAGTTGGCCTGTAATGCATATAAAAACAGATCCACTGAAGTTGTTAGTTTACTAAGAATTAGATATACGGAAAACCTTTGTGGACGATAAAAAGTGTTCTATTTTAACCCCGTCTTGTAAAACCTTGGGAATGGGGCGTCAGGCCACGGTCTAAGCACTGTGTTGGAACATATTTGAACTAATGTGGACCAGCTGCTTGAATTTCCATGCATGGAGGAGAATCCAAAGGACTTGTATGCACACTTTTGTTAGCTGAATGCAGATCTGTTCTGAAAGTGTTCCTTCTCCCCCGCAGAGAGGAAGACACAAGAGGACAGCAGCTGTACTTCTGGCTGGGAGCTAAAGACAAGTGTGGGAGAATAAGGAAACTAAAAGGCCTCATAGTCCATTTTCTTAGAGGCCAAAAAGAGGCCTCAATCAAGACCAGGATCAAGGTAAACAAATCAAGGCTACCTAATGTTCTCTTAAGAGGTACAAGACTGACAATTGTTTCACATGGTGGAGCCACATTAGTTGCACTGGATTGGTTTTCGCTCAATAGGCTTTTAAAATATCTTTTTAGTCTGTAGATACTCTGAAAGTATTACTATGCTCCAATACCTGGATGAATGCCACACATCAAATTATAGATTAGAAAAGATAATCACGCATATAAAATGATGTATCAAACAAACGACAGCTTCTATAGAATAACAATAAAAATAACAGTAAGTGGTCTTGCTATGCAAGAACACTTATAAAAAAGGCTCAAGGAACATTTGAAAAATCACTAAAAATACAAAAAGTAGGCATAACAATTTTTTTTTGTAACTTAGGCCCCATGTACACTGCTGCTGCTAAACGGATGTTCTGAGGCAGTTGGACACTTTTTTCAACTGCCCCTGAACTCAATGTTATCTTATGTGACCATGCACACAGTCTCGTTTACAGTCGTTTTTAGGCAGTTGCTTTTAACAGCGTTTCTTTGAAAGCAAAAACATTTGTTCAGACGCCAAACGCGGCTAAACGCGGTAACCCGCGTTTAGCAGCGTTCCGTTTATAGGCGTTTTCCGTTTTTGCCCATTAAAATATATAATTTTTTTTTTAAACGCTCCTAAGCGCAAACGCGGCATGTAAACATAGCAAAACAGCCGTTTTAAATGTGGGTTACAATCTGTCAAGTTTATTCATTTAGGAGCAGTTGTAAAAACGTCCCGTGTACATGGAGCCTAATAGTTAAAGCATCACATTTGAAGTACCTAAAACCGTCAAACATTGCGCCTCTGCCAAACCCTTCTTTTCTACTAACTGGCAGAGCAGAAAGTGCAACAATTGTATTGTATCCTGCTGTGACATGATAGATGTCCTGGAATGGCCAAGGACAGTGGAGACCTGTGGTGCTGGATAGATAGCTGGAGTTTTAGGTTCACCACTGCTGCAAATTCAAAATCGCGCGATTTTACCACGATTTCAGGAAATGTCTATAGAGCTGAATTCGCATCGCCCACGGATCAAACTCGCACAGGACCCTTTTTTCCCCGCAGCTTATATTCGCAACGCATTGATGTGAACGGCACTAATGTTAAACTACCGTATATACTCGAGTATAAGCCGAGGCACCTAATTTTACCAAAAAAAAAAAAAATGGGAAAAAAGGTATTGACTCGAGTATAAGCCTAGGGTGTCCATCTGCATGCCTCACTGTGCCTCACTTTTCCTCACTGTGCCCATGCCTCACTGTGTCCATGACTAGACTGACGTTTAACATGGGAGTCTATGGAAGGGGTGCCCGGCTTTTAAAAAAATCGGTGCTCCCCAGTCCCCCAGACAACAAACTTTGCACACTTGTAGAGGAGGAGTGGGGCTACACGTGTGCCAAGTTTGGGGTCCAGGGGACCTTTGGCCGGCCGGTACCGGGTCCCCAAAGTCCGGAAGATCAGGCGCAAAAAGGTGACTCGAGTATAAGCCGAGGGGGGCATTTTCAGCACAAAAAAAATGTGCTGAAAAACTCGGCTTATACTCGAGTATATACGGTATGTAATTTAAATGACTTGCGAATTTGAGAAATCGCAACAGCTCAAATTTGCAATAGAATTCGCAGCAGTGTGAACCTAGCCTGAATAAAAAAGTAACTTTACTCTCTCAGTCAACACTGACTATTTTTAATCCTATGCTGCTAGCATTAGTAAATAGCATGGTAGGGTTACACTGATACCAATTTTATTTTTATTTTTTATATCAGCAAGTGCGAGTACTGATACCTCTGTGGTGTGGTACCAGCACAGAAAGACAGGGAAGCACCATCTAAGAAGTGCAGCAATGGGCAAACATTAAATTTTATCACAACTTACAAGTTAAAAGTTAATAAATATAAGGTGCGTGTCAAATATAAAACTATTTTCCAGCACTGTAAGCATTGACTGTTGCAGTGCTCACAGGGCTGGAGGAGATGTAGGAAGTACTGGGACCCCTGTGGGTATAGGGCCGAAGTGATATCACCTTGGGGGTGGGCAGCCTTTACATCTCCTCCAGCTCTATGAGCACCGCAAGCGGCCATGGTTTTGGAGTTGACATGCAAGATATATTATGTACTTTATATATATATATATATTTTTTTTTTAAATGGCCAAAAATGAAAAATGCCTATAAACGAAGCGCTGCTATACGCGGGTTACCGCGTTTGGCGTCTGAAATGTGGAAATCTTCCATCTTCCAAATTGTCCAACTGCCTCTGAACGTACGTTTAGCAGCAACCCGTGTACATGGGGCCTTAGACGACGTGTTCCTGTCTTTCTATACTGGTATCACGCAGGAGTGGTGGGGGAAATGGCATGCGATTCGAACAGCAATCACACCGCATTCCTGTTCAAATCACAAGCGATTCTTCATTTTGTATGGGCTCAAATTGCACCACAAAAGATATCGGTTTCGAGTATCGGGAGCATTTACACAAGTACTCCAACGGTAACGGTGCAACTCTAGTAAAATTGGTAGGAAAGAAGAAGATCATATTTACTGGTTTTAACGTTTCTTCAGTTACTTCCTGGTTTCCATGTCTAGGTAAAATTAGGTCATACATCCCAGGAGTCTTCAGTTTGAAGGGTTTTTTCTCAGCTAACACACACCTTCCTGCATGCCTGAGCTAAGGGCAGATGGATTCCAGGAAGTAAATACTACATAAATCTGCCCTTCCTCAAGATGGCCACGACCAGAAATGCCAGGGGGAGTTTTTCAATGTGATTTCTCAGCAAAATAAAACATGGAAATATGAATGCATGGGGGAGTTTGCTCTGAATATTAAAAAATAATTAAATAGCATCTTTGGTTTGTGGTGATCAGATGCAGTGTAGTTCCGCTTTAAAAAGGTTACACGATTAAACAACAGCAATATGGAGTTACCTGTAAATCTCATATCTTGGAGCACAGTAAAAACAAGCTGGACATTCATAGACTCTGGGTTACAGGATGGACCATCAAGTGATCAGACACTGGCAAAGCTTTGCTGGACACACTACCCTCGGCATACCCCTTTAACCCTACTCCACGCTGAAAGACCTTTTTTGCATGCATGCAATGCAAACTGACAGAAGGAAAGGTGGCTTGTGCCCTGTACTGTACTCCATAATATGGAATTTTTTAGGCAAGTCAAAACTCCTCTAAACTTAATGTTGCATTACAGAACACATGCTAGATATTTAAAGACCTGTCGGCGTCCCCAAGCGATGAATAAGAAGGGTGGACAACAAGGCAAACAGACCTAATAAGGGTCAGTCCCAACTCAGAGTGCTGCTTTTTTCCAAAGCTGCATCTGCAGAAACTTGGACATCCACCTGGAAGAACATGGAAAAAGGTATAAACTGAAGACCAGGTGGTGGCCTCACAAAAGTAGGGCAACAGAGGCTTGTTTGTTTTTTTATTTATAGTTTGTAAAAAAAGAATTAAAAATTGCAAACAGGTCATTTTTCTCCTTCACCGATGTGTGCCAAGGCTGTACTGATAGGGGGCACTATCCAAAAGACTATAACCGGCTTGTGTATACATTGTAATTAGCTGTCATTGGACACAGCTGATCACGTGGTAAAGGGCTGCTGGGATTGACCCTTTACCCCGATCTGTAAATCTGAGATTCACCCTCTCCATTTGTCCAGTTTACCATCATTAAAAGTGAAAGTAAAAGAAAATGTCAAATTTTGGGTTGTCCCCAGAAAAGAGTGAAAATCTTCCAATGGGGACACCAATTCTGGTGACCTGGGGCTCCCCAAAGAATTCCCTTCATGTGCAGGTATTTCCTCTCACTTCCTGTTTGGCCTATAGGCAGGAAGTGAAGCAAAATTCCTGCAATGGGACACAGATGGCAAAAAAAAAAAAAAAAAAAAAAAAAAAAAAAAAATATATTCAATAGGGGTTAGAACCCTCCTTTAGGCAAAACTATTTTTTTTGTTTTGTTTTGTTTTTTTGGATATAGTTTTACTTTAATAGCTAAAGCATCAACTACATCTAATGGCACATGTACCAAAGCCCTGTTTATTCTTTTCTCCAGTTAGCCATGTCATGTAAATTTTCTGAGCCTTGGACTGTGTTATATACAGTATCTCACAAAAGTAAGTACACCCCTCACATTTTTTGTAAATATTTTATTCTATCTTTTCATGTGACAACACTAAAGAAATTACACTTTTCTACAATGTAAAGTAGTGAGTGTACAGCTTGTATAACGGTGTAAATTTGCCGTCCCTTAAAATAATGCAATACACAGCCATTAATGTCTAAACCGCTGGCAACAAAAGTGAGTACACCCCTAAGTGAAAATGTCCAAATTGGGCCCAAAGTGTTTGGTATTTTGTGTGGCCATCATTTTCCAGCACTGCCTTAACCCTCTTGGGTATGGAGTTCACCAGAGCTTCACAGGTTGCCATTGGAGTCCTCTTCCACTCCTCCATGACGACATCACGGAGCTGGTGGATGTTAGAGACCTTGCGCTCCTCCACCTTCCATTTGAAGATGCCCCACAGATGCTCAATAGGGTTTAGGTTTGGAGACATGCTTGGCCAGTCCATCACCTTTTCTCTCGGATTCTTTAGCAAGGCAGTGGGCATCTTGGTGGTGTGTTTGGGGAAGTTATGTTGGAATACTGCCCTGCGGCCCAGTCTACGAAGGGAGGGGATCATGCTCTGCTTCAGTATGTCACAGTACATGTTGGCATTCATGGTTCCTTCAATGAACTGTAGCTTCCCCAGTGCCGGCAACACTCATGCAGCCCCAGACCATGACACTCCCACCACCATGCTTGACTGTAGGCAAGACACACTTGTCTTTGTACTCCTCACCTGGTTGCCGCCACACACGCTTGACACCATCGGAACCAAATCTGAAAGTTTATCTTGGTCTCATCTGCCCACAGGACATGTTTCCAGTAATCCATGTCCTTAGTCTGCTTGTCTTCAGCAAACTGTTTGCAGGCTTTCTTGGGCATCATCTTTAAAAGAGGCTTCCTTCTGGGACGACAGCCATGCAGACCAATTTGATGCAGTGTGCGGCGTATGGTCTGAGCACTGACAGGCTGACCCCCACCCCTTCAACGTCTGCAGCAATGCTGGCAGCACTCTTACGTCTATTTCCCAAAGACAACCTCTGGATATGACGCTGAGCATGTGCATTCAACTTCTTTGGTGAACCATGGCGAGGCCTGTTCTGAGTGGAACCTGTCCTGTTAAACCGCTCTATGATCTTAGCCACCATGCCGCAGCTCAGTTGCAGGGTCTTGGCAACCTTCTTATAGCCTAGGCCATCTTTATGTAGAGCAGGGCTTGACAAATTCGCTTGGAATCTAGGAGCCAGCTAAAAAAAATTAGGAGCAAGGAACGCGCCCCCGTCCCACCGAGCACGCGTGCAGAAGCGAACGCATACGTGAGTAGCGCCCACATACGAAAGCATTGTTTAAACCACACATGTGAGGTATCGCTGCGATTGGGAGAGCGAGAGCAATAATTCTAGCCCTAGACCTCCTCTAACTCAAAACATGCAACCTGTTGAATTTTTTAAACGTCGCCTATGGAGATTTTAAAGGGTAAATGTTTGTCGCCATTCCACGAGCGGACGCAAATTTTGAAGCGTGACATGTTGGGTATCAATTTACTCGGCGCAACATTATCTTTCACAATATAAAAAGAAATTGGGCTAACTTTACTGTCGTCTTATTTTTTAATTTAAAAAAGTGTATTTTTTCACCAAAAAAGTGCGCTTGTAAGACCGCTGCGCAAATACGGTGTGACAGAAAGTATTGCAACGATCGCCATTTTATTCTCTAGGGCAGGGATATGCAATTAGCGGACCTCCAGCTGTTGCCAAACTACAAGTCCCATGAGGCATAGCGAGACTGACAGCAGCAAGCATGACACCCAGAGGCAGAGGCATGATGGGATTTGTAGTTTTGCAACAGCTGGAGGTCCGCTAATTGCATATCCCTGCTCTAGGGTGTTAGAATAAAAAATATATATAATGTTTGGGGGGGTTCTAATTAGAGGGAAGGAGATGGCAGTGAAAACAGACAGGGGAAGCTCCATTAGCATTGCTGGTTGCCTTGCCATACCATCGGCCACCACAAGATGGCACCAGATAACAGAAGGAAGCATAGGCCGCAAAGCCGCGGCCTCAATTACCGGCCGGCGCGGCCCAACGCAATCGGGGGGGCCCCCGAGACACAGGAAACCCCAGCTGTGCCGCCCCAGGCGCCAGGTCACTAATTCTGGTCGCAATGGCGACCTGGCGCCCGGGGTTTGTCGAACCCTGATGTAGAGCAACAATTATTTTTTTCAGATCCTCAGAGTTTTGTGATGAGGTGCCATGTTGAACTTCCAGTGACCAGTATGAGAGCGATAACACCCCATTTAACACACCTGCTCCCCATGCACACCTGAGACCTTGTAACACTAACAAGTCACATGACATTGAGGAGGGAAAATGGCTAATTGGTCCCAATTTGGACATTTTCACTTAGGGGTGTACTCACTTTTGTTGTCAGCGGTTTAGACATTAATGGCTGTGTGTTGTTATTTTGAGGGGACAGCGAATTTACTGTGTATACAAACTGTACACTCACTACTTTACATTGTAGCAAAGTAATTTCTTCAGTGTTGTCACATGAAAAAATAAAATATTTACAAAAATGTGAGGGGTGTACTCAATTTTGTGAGATACTGTACATAATATCCCTAAGGTACAATGTTCTTAGTCTGGTTATTTCTGAATGAAGCTAGTCCATGTTTTTTTAAACACGATAACTGAGGTTATTGGATCACACAGGCCATGCACACTCACTTCAGTTTTATTTATTTCCATGTCCATTACAGCAGCCATACTGAGATGGGAACCCAAGGCAAACACATGGCCAGAGCTTTTTTTCCTGCTTCTGCTTTGTGAACCGCTGGGATTTAGCGCTAAACCAGCAAGTGGCTAGATGGTTCCCACAAGCTGTCTTAGCTCACTTCTGTGACCCCAGTTACATAAACAATTAAGAATCGGGGAAGCCTGGGTCCATGCTTAAGTTAATGTGAATTGTGTATGGTGTGCACCCTTCACAGCCTGGAAAGTAGTATTGCAGTCCTCTAGTCATACCTAGATCACCATTCATATGGGAAGGCTTCATTCGTTTGTAATGGAGAGGTCATGCACTTCGACAGGAAAAGGTTGCAAATAGACAGCAAGGGATCAGCAACAATTAAATGTGACAAAAGTTACAAAGGTGAAAGGGGGGAGAGGGGCAAGGCATCAAACTGCATCCTTGCCTAGGTGAGGAATAAGTAAGTTGGGTCAAGTGTTTGGTGAAGAAAGAAAAAAAAAAAGAAAAAAAAGAAGGTACTTGCTACTGTCCCCCCCCCCCCCCCCAAATTGTGTAAAAAGGAAGGGTGTGGGGGCCTAGAATTAAGCAATCTCTTAAGAGAATGAAGGTCTGCTTCATAAAAAAACACCCATGATGCAATGCAAGACTCAGTGATGGCCAGTAATAAATGTAGGGCTAAAACTGTAAAAATTGTCAGAGAGGCCATTCCAAATATTGAACAATGATACAAGCCAAAAAGTGAATGGGATGATAACATACCCTTAAAAAAAAATCCTGTTTCCAAAGCCAAACAAGTGCAATGAAGCTCTAATTCTGATTATACAAGCGCTGTGGCTTTTCCAAGTCTGGTAAGGTTAAATCATATGAGAATTCTGTGGACTTGCCAAAGTTCTATACGGACGTCATGAGGCTGACAGAGGGAGAGGATCCAGCTGGAACAGAGCTCTGTGCTCAGGCCTAGACTCTCAGCCAAGGTGCACATAGCGATTTCTAAGAGTTTAGATTAGAAGCATCCACAAGTGGCTTCATAAGCAACGCCTTCCCGCTCTGGAAGCTGTATCACAGATGTGCAAATAAAGCCGTTTGAAGCGGCCATGATCCCTTAGGAAGAGAGCACATATTCTCCTTGTTCTACTCATTGGGATACAACAGGTGGAAATAAAGAGAAATGGCACTCCGCACGTCTGCTCTAAGCGACATCCAGCCTGATGTCAAAGAATGGATCCATGTTATATAATCCTTACCTGTTTATGGGTTGTTTTCAGACAAGGACTCATATTCTTCATGGAAATTCATTAGTATAAAGTTCTATTCCCACAAACCACAGTGACACTGATGAGCCAGTCAGTCATAGTAAATAGAAGCTTCATGCAAAAGAAAAGACATACAAAGAGAATTTTGGCTGGTCCTGATGAATCAGATGAAATGCAAGCCATGGATGGCCCTGTTAGAACACACTCACCCAACATCCTTCAATCCAGAGAACTGAAGGAGCCGGGCAGAACACTGTAGGCCAAACAGCAGCTTCAGCCACAGATGCAGCCACCGTTTAGATATTTTGACAGCCGCAGGGACCAGAATGCAAGCTTCCCCTTGAATATTCAGCAGGGGAGATTCCAATCATACGGAAAAGGAATGAGCGTAGGCGAGTTTGGATTCTAGTCTTAGCCCCATTGAACGATCGCACCAGGAATCAGTCACTTGTTCTGGGTCGATCAGCGGCCAAGGCATTCCCCATCCCACACATATATGAAAAGGTAGGTGGGTGGGGGGGGGGGGGGTTGGTAAACATGCAGTTGCTAGATGGGAGAAGTCTTAAAAAATAGTTTTCTGTGTGTCACGTTGACACCAGTATGCAGCATTTCTTAGCATTCCAGAGCTGTGTAATATTTTGCAACACGTATGTGCAATACTGCACTTGCTCGAGATGGTCCTGCATTTTAAACAGCAAGTGCTGTGTAGTGACATGAATAAAAAAACTTACTTTGTGCACTTCAAAGTTCATAAATATATAAAAATAAAAAAAAAGAAGAAGTAGAAGAGGGGAGGGAGGGTAAGCTGTGATTCAATAAAATGCATGCATCATACCACCCCCTGCTGAGCAGTTTAAAAAGCCGTTGCTCACACATCGGTTTAGTATGTGGATAGCAGCGCTTTGGGCTGTGGGCTACTGTGAACAGGCCGTAGTGCTGAACAAGAGAAATCTAAAGCTGTTTATACATGGATCAAAATTTGGCTGGGTCAGGTCAAGAGTTGATCCATGTATGTGCAGGCTGATTGCACCCAATTGAACGGCTTAGGTACAACCAGCCTGTCGTGTTTTTTACATTTGATTTCTTCTGACAGCTATAGCTGCTAGGAGTAATCATTGTGTTCTGCTGGCCAAGAAGGCTATCCAATCCTACTTACTGTAGTTTTTTTTTTTTTCCCCCCTTCTAGAAGATAACACAACGCATCACCACATTGCCTGCACACGCCATTTACCTGGCTCAGGCCCCCAATGACCCTACACTAACAGACCCAGCTTTACTGCACTCCTAAAAGCAAATAGAAGTCCACCTCTGATTCTGCCAGTTAGGGAATCGGATGAAGCTCATTTCCCCTTACTTACAGCTGCTACAATTCAGTTGTATTGTGGAGCTGCACCTTACAGTAGACCTGTACTTAAAAGTGCATCTAAATACAAAACAAAAAAAATCAATTGCAGTTTACATTATACAAGTAAAACTGCGCAAAAATACCAGAGACTCAAATATCCAAACAATATGGTAGTAACTAAGTGTACATAGTGATAGACACAGCTAAGTAGACTTAGGTGAAAAGTTAGTTGAAAGTCCAAGTACTGGAGGTGAAGGGTTTATCATCAGGGGTTAAAGTTACGCTCCCAGGGCTGCCGTCAAAGGGGAACAGAGACCACGTTCCAGTTCTGCAGGAAAAACACAAGGAGAGAGGCGCCTCTGGGTGTAGCAGTATTAATACAATTTATTTAGGCAGTGAACAAAAGCCACTCACATTTTGTTGGTAAAAAACAAGCATGTAGAACTTCCCAATCAGGGGAAAGGAGAGATCATCAGATGTGTCAGTCCACTTCTCTTCCTGCTGGGGCGCTAGGGTGCTCTGGATTTGCTCGCACCGCTGACAGATGTATAGAAGAGGCTAGCTGCGATGGAGGAGGAAATTCCTCCCCTATCGCAGCTAGCCTCTTCTATACATCTGTCAGCGGTGCGAGCAAATCCAGAGCACCCTAGCGCCCCAGCAGGAAGAGAAGTGGACTGACACATCTGATGATCTCTCCTTTCCCCTGATTGGGAAGTTCTACATGCTTGTTTTTTACCAACAAAATGTGAGTGGCTTTTGTTCACTGCCTAAATAAATTGTATTAATACTGCTACACCCAGAGGCGCCTCTCTCCTTGTGTTTTTCCTGCAGTTTACATTAGATGTGGTAGCGGAAAGACCCGAACAAAGCCGATGCTTCGTTGGGGTCTCAGATCTAGTAACCCGGAAGTGAAGTCATAACATCACTTCCCGGATTACTGGCATCTTAAAGGTGCCAGTTTTAAAAAATAAAGTATTCAAAAACGCAGATCTTGACGTTTTGGATACTTTGAAGTGCAAAGAAGGGGTTTGGGGTCTTATAGACCCCCAATCTCTCCATAAAGAGTACCTGTCAATGCCTATTACTGTCACAAGGGATGTTTACATTCCATTACTTGTAACAGCAATAACAGTGATTAAAAACATAAAAAAATTAAATTACAGTGTAAAATTTTTTTTTTTTTAAATGTACAAAATAAATCGGCCAAAAATATCGGCTATTGGCAGGAGAGGTGACCGAAACATCTGTATCATATCAGCACCAAAAAAACAATAATCGGTTGATCCTAGCATGGAGCACAGGAAATCATCAGCTCACAAGATGTTTGGAAGGATTAACATTTTTATTTTTTTCCCGGACTGAAAGCAAAGCTACAGCCAAAAGGGGAAGTTCTGCTTTAAGCATCCATCCCAACACCACCCCCCCCCCCAGCCTAGGCGACCTGGGCGGAAGTTCTCCTCTCCCCCACCCTTCTTGCAATCGTCTGGGACACATCCCAGGTCCTAGAAAATTGCCCGACCATTAAGGAGGCGCAGCGCGCCACACGCTTCCACAGCCGGCGCCCACAGTTGTAACACTGGCGAGAGGAGAAGGAGAGAATCGAGTGTTCGGACGGCCACATCGCTGGATCCTGGGACAGGAAAGCTACTTTTGGTAGCTGTGGACTTTTAATAAAGCACAAAAAAAAGAAGAACTCAGCTTAAACAAATACAACAATGGTTTCAATCTCATATGCAATAGACCACAGGATAGCAAAACAGAGGTGAATTATTAGAGTTTATACACACTTTCGTATTGACAGCTGCCATTGTTGGCCTAGTTGCGTGTTATTCTGATCCAGTGGTCTCAATACTGAATCACTGACCTGGAACAACTTAAAAACTGCTGCAGCTACCTAGGAGGTACTAAACAAACCGGTCAGCCACTAATGCCTGCAGCTCTGGTTGGGTAAGGTTTTCATTTATAGCGGCTAGTGATGGAGTTGTAAAGGTGGAAAGCTGGGACCTGTTGGGGCCCCTTTAACACCTCTTTGCTTTATGGCACTACAAACATCAGAGTTCTAGATCTTTGGCATTAATGGCTCATTTCTGGCCAATGCTTAAAAAAAAAAAAAAAAAAAGTACAAGCATCTTCCATAAGAATTTATATTGGATGCATAAGGCACTATGAACATGTATTTACATGCTTTATTAACACACTGTTGAACATGCAGAAGTAACCCCTCCCACCCCACCAAGCTTGCCAAAATCTATGCATCCATTAATGAACCAAAAACACTAAAGTATACTTAAGATGCATGTGTTTTTAAGCACAAAAATTATGTGCGCCATTATTGATGGGGGTAAACAGACCATGTGTACACAGAATGGCTGAAGACAGGCTGCACAGATTAGCACAAAATTTTATAAAGAACAGAGAATATACATGTGTTTTTAGATAGATGCATCTTCCTTGCATTTAAAAATGGAAAAAAAAAAAAAAAAAGAAGAAGAAATCAAAAGTCCAAAACTAAAAAACAAAAACAAAAAACCCCACACACACAGACCTACGTCATCAGGATCCGATGTTGATGACAATACTGAGGCTTGTCAGCCGTGTACCATGCAGTCGCAGCAGTTTCCGTGTTGAGGGAAAAGGCTAGGAGTGAGAGCGAGCACGTTTCAAGAACTCGAGGAAGGCTCAAAGACCTCATGCCCTGAACACACAGCTCTCCCCCTCACATCCTGCTGCTGAGCCCTTGTAATACTGTCCAATATGGTGGGAAAGCTGGAGCTGGGGTGAAAAGGGGGCTTCAGTTTATTTATGTTATACAAAAGTCAAAGGCTACATGATACAGCCTGGGGGGATGGTCTGTTCCAGGTTTCTCTAATATCCGTAATGAATTACAAGCACACATCCAGTGGAAGGTAGGAAAATATTTGATCCCCGGCAGATTTTGTAAGTTTGCCCACTTAAAAATGATAGACCCTTCATTTCTTTGTATCAAAGGTGTATTTTAAAGGATAGAGACAGAATATCAACTAAAAATCCAGAAAAATAAAAAATAAAAATCATGAGACAAATGTTTTAAACCGAGTTGCAGTTCAGTAAGTAAAATAAGTATTTGATCCCCAAGCAACAATTCTGGCTCCAGCATGTGATACACAGATTAGTCCTGTTAAAGCGGAGCTCCACCCTAAAGTGGAACTTTCGCTCAATCGGAACCCTCCCCCCCTCCGGTGTCATATTTGGCACCTTTCAGGGGGGAGGGGGTGCAGATACCGGTCGGGTATTTGCATCCACTTCCGGGAGTCCTCGCTGCGGGTATTTTGCGGGTAGTACGTCACTTCCCGCAGAATACCTGTTGTGTTCTGGGAGACAATCGGCTCCCAGAACACAACAGGGACCAGTGAGAACGGCGCAGCGCGACTCGCGCATGCGCCGTAGGGAACCGGGCAGTGAAACCGCAAGGCTTCACTGCCTGGTTCCCTCACCGAGGATGGCGGTGGGGGCAGCAGAGTGACGAGCGATTGCTCGTCTTCTGCTGCCGACGTCGCTGGACTCCAGGACAGGCGAGTGTCCCAATATTAAAAGTCAGCAGTATTTGTAGCTGCTGGCTTTTAATATTTTTTTTTCAGGGGAGCTCCGCTTTAACTTAAAGTGGATGTAAACCCACTCTCTTCCTTTCTATACTACTGCCATAGTGCTGATCTATAAGGATATACATTCCTCCTGCATGTATCCTTATCTGTCAAATGTCTCCCCTCTGTCTGTTATAAGAACAGAAAAACTGCAGATTCTGTGGGTGGATCTGTTGTCTGGAGCTCGGTGGGTGGAGTCGAGATGTCAGTAGACTCCCCGCCCACCTCTGCATTCCTTCTGCTATGATCACTAACATCCAGTCAAAATCCAGAAAAGTAACCACATGACTTCAGAAAAGGAGTGGGGGTGGGAATTAAAAAATAATGCCTGTCTAAAGCTAGTGCACGAGATATGTAAATAACCTGTCACTCAAAGCAAGGGGGCGGAACGGACAAAGGTAACTGTTTGTTCATTTTATCTCACTGAATAATAAAAGAGGATTGCTCAGAGCTAGATTAACTCTTCGTGGCAAGACCTGGCACAAATGATAGGAAATCTTATGCTCTACATTGTGACAGCAAAAAAAATAAAAAATTTCGGGTTTACATCCACTTTAAAGGCAGAAGTTTTTTTTAGCTTAATAAATAATTTTTTTGGATTAGCAAATGCTTTAAAGAATTTAGAGAAGACCTGTAAAGAAGAGTGGACCAAAATCCCTCCTGAGATGTGTGCAAACCTGGTCACTAACTACAAGAAACGTCTTACCCCTGTTCTTGCCGACATGGGTTTCTCCACCAAGTACCAAGTCATGTTTTGCTTGGGGATCAAATACTTATTTTACTCACTGAACTGCAACTCAATTTAAAACATTTGTATCCTGTGTTTTTTCTTGATTTTTAGTTGATATTCTGTCTCTAATTTTTATCATAGGTGTGTTTTAAACGATAGAGCTTTAATCGTTTACAAAATCGTCCAGGGGATCAAAACATTTTTCCCCCACTGTATTAGGCCACTTTCACATTGCTCTGCTACTCAACAAAAAAAAGCACACCAAATCCACAACCGCAAGTTTTTGATGCATTTTCTATTCATTTCAAAAGGGGAGGTGCGTGTTGGTACGGTTTTTGTGCCACAACAAAAATGCAGCAAGTAAAACTTTGAAAAACGCAACAGACCCGACTCATCAATGTCGCGGGTCTAGGATTTACTAGTTATTCGTTATTCTTCTGCTTATTTTAACACAAAAAAAAAAAAAACGGAAGAAAAACTGATCAGTGTGAAAAGCAGCCTTAAATTCGTAAACTGTCCTTAATTCTCTACCCACACATGTAGTGGGTAGAGAATTAAGGACACAAACTACATGTGACAAGTTCATATCCCATGTCTGCTTAATGTTTTTGACATCAAGATTGCAGGGAAAATACCGGATTGCGTGGTTTCCGAAAGCATGGTTTATTCTGCCAAAATCTTTATGATAAACAGCAGCCAAAAATCTTGCCCAACAGCAAATGTTTACTGGCAAGAAGTAATATTCCACCATTATCTCATACGTAAATGGAATGGCCCTTTTTAAACAGATCACATTCAATTTTGTATCATGTGGTGTGTCTTCTCACTGTAACTAGATAAGGTGGCACTGATAAACATCCCATCTCACTCATGTGACTCAATCACCATGAGGCCTGGGAGATTCTGAGCAAAAGCTTCATCCTAAAATACTATTGTGAGTGATAGCACACACTATGCTATCACCATTGTAAGTATACAGCTGAATTGGTAATAAAATCAGAACGCTGGCAAAAGGAGAAGTACAGCTGGGCTTATTCAAAATGGTATGTCCCGTTTCTGCAATATCCTTATTCAAATATGGCTGCCAGAGATCATTAGCAGTTAGCCACATCAGCCAACACTGGCGTTGCTCAAGAGAAAAAACCTGCATAGAATCGAGAGCAAATGGTTAAAATAAGTCCTCCTCTGCATGCCACTTATTTCACTTTGTTACGGCTCAAGTCGATCGGCATACTCGCCAAACACTGCCGTTTCAATTTGAATGCAGTGCTGCATGCATTGAAAATGGGAACCACAGAGTTTGGCAAGAAAATGGTGTGCTTGATCTGCTTTGCCTGCAGTTTAAATGTACTTCAATGGAACATACTGCGCCCAAAGAAAAGGAACCCAAAAAAACAAAAATAATAAAAACCGCAGCCCCAAACTCTTATTTATACTACTCCACTGGAGAGTGAATGAGAAGTTGCCAACCTGCTTTTGATGTACGTTTGAGCCCACATTTACATTGGGCCGATCTCGGCGGCATGCCAAATTGGCAGCTATTGCACTGTCCGAAATTGGTGCAACGCCACACAGATTCCCAAAAGCAGTTTCTGTACTACTTTTGGCGACTTCGGGGCGATTTGAATAGCCATCTGTGCATGAACCCGCACAGAGGTCTGTCAAATTGTCTCTGAAGTCGGACTGCATTGCCGGTTTCAAATCTAACCCGCATCAGTGTGAACCTGGGCTTAAGCCTCATGCACACTGGACATTTGACGCTGCTCTTTAGAAGCACCTGGCTTTTTTTGCCTCTAAACACCCCTGCATGTTAGGTGCTTAGAGGAGTTTAGAGCCAGAAAAAAAAACACTGCCAGTGCATTCAGAGCAGCTAGTTTTGGCAGAGAAAAAAAAAAAAAAAAACCACGAATGAACGCGTTTAAACGTACATTAACGTATCTAAACGCATGTTAATGTTAGGTGCGTTTAGCGCTTAAACATTAAGTCAGTTGAATAGCCAGAATAAATTATTCTGGCCAATGAAAGGAGTTAATTCTCAAGCCTAAATGTGTTACATGCATTTACCACTGTCAAGCGTTTATTCTGCCAAAACACTGCTGCCAAGAGGAAAGACTTCTAGGAGAGATAGCAAAAATGTCCAGTGGGCATGAGGCCTCAAGTGCAGGGGACTGCCATCAGACCATACCTCACCAACTGTTCCCCCCTATCCAACAAAAGTAATTTCTTCATTTTCTAAAGCATGGGGGGGGGGGATCCTAATGCGTTTGTGTCCATCTACCACCAGAACCTATATGACAGGTTAGAACCACACAAGAGCTGTTACTGGCCTATGTGAGGTATTCTTGCTGCTGCTACCAAACAACAGTCATAGATAGAGAGTGGATCCTGTCCCACTCCACCCAGAATGGCAAAATCTGTTTCACATAGAACTAGTTAATAGATGCAGAGCACATTCTTTATAGAATACTCCAAAAACAGCGGGCCTAGCTTAAACATGGGAAGCTAGAGTAAGCAGTCCTCATTGAAATGCCCTGCCTTGTTTTTAGCTCAATGTTGTATGAGAAGTCCAGCCTGAGCTGTGACCCGTTTTCAGCAGAGAGCAGACCGAAGTCTGCTGACGTCACAGAAATCAGTCCAGGCTCCGCGTCATCACGACCACGGAGTCTGATCTGGCAGGTGCCTGGACTGACACCCACCCCAGCCTCTCAGCGAGGCCTCAGAGAGACTGAGACGGCTGCTCCCAGCTCCTCCACAGCTCAGCTCCAGTGAGTGTGGAAGAGTAGAGCTGCCGATTGACAGTCCACAGCTCTCTGCTCGAGGAGCTGTGAGAACCAAGCCAAAAAGGCAGTGTTCAATCGCTCGGGTCGATTCAGCATCGGAGCGATGCTGCAGCCACCAAGGCAAGTATGATGCTGAAAAAAAACAAAAATAAAAAAATCCCTTACTTCTCTTTTAATAATAGCAACTCTGCATAAAACAGTGTCAATTCCCACAATATTAAACAGCCTGTGTTCTGATTACATAATTGTGGCAAAGGATCACTAACTTTAGCCATGCTACACAAATAAAAAATGTGGGAAAGCAGATGACATGCTAGGGATCACTCTGAAATTGATTACCACCTTTGTTAAAGTGATTGTAATCGATCACCTTGTAAAAACAACCCATTCAGTTTAAAACAAATAAAAGCCAAAAACGTGTATGTGTGTGCGCGCGCACATTATATATAGATATTAAAACAAACACACACACACACCTTTTTTATAAGGCTGCTTTCACACTGGCGGGGGCATGGATGGTAAAATTTTGCTAGTTTCAGCAGCGCTTTACCGTCATTTTAGCTGCGCTATTCGGCCACTAGCGGGGCACTTTTAACCCCTGCTATCGGCCAAATATGCTCATTCATTTCAATGGGCAGGAGCAGTGTATACACTGCTCCTTCACTGCCCCAAAGATGCTGCTTGCGCAACTTTTTTTTTTTTTAACGTCCTGCCAGCGCATTGTCCCAGTGTGAAAGCACTCGGGCTTTCACATTGGGACTGCAGGGGAGGTGTTTTACAGGTGCTATTTTTAGCCCAAAAGTGCCTGAAAAAACGCCTCAGTGTGAAAGGGGTCTAAGTGATCACATTCCCTCTATTCTCAGCTACATAAGAGCTGGGAGAGGAGAAGCAGCAGCACACTGAGCTTCCCAGTAAATGGCTGTGCAGCATGGGGCATGTCAGGACAAGTCTGATCATTGGAGGAGAGCAGGCCGAGTTCCCGGCACAGCTAGAGAACTGACCATGATGTGCTCTGCTGCTTAGTGTGGTCAGTTTTTTTTTAATATAGGAAATCAAAAAAGGGACTGGCAAGAACACCAGGGATTTCACACAAAAAAAGCAATACAAAGCGAACAGAATACTTTTTCATACAAGTACATGGTACAGCAGGCACATATCAGGAATATGAAATATTAGGTTTACATACTCTTTAAGCACAGAATGGTTGATCCCAGCACAGAGACGAGGCTGCACATTAAGCCAGCTGTACGCTCACTGTAGGGATGCCTCTACCAATGTGCTTTAAGACCTGCAAAATGCAAATTTTCAGAAAGGAGACGTTTACTCCACAGATTGGGCAGGGTTATGTACCATCTGTGCCATGAAAATTGTATCTTGGGTAACATGGGACAGAAAGAAGTTGCACTCAATGCCAAAAACCCATTTGAGGTAAACTTATGATCTGTGTAAGACAAGAGATTAGTAAATTACAAGGAAAAAAACAAAAACTAAATGAATACAAAACAGATGTGCAGAGTGTGGAGCAGATCTAATAATCTAGTATTGGGAAGGCTTCTGGCACCCTGGAGTGTGTTCTGTGGATTACATTCCCAGACAAGTAGTCAATTCCTGCAAGAGGGACGGTTATTACTCACGTGGGAAATTGTACATGAAGCACGCCTGTGCCGATATGATCCACTCCGCTCGTGTCTCACAGAAAATGGCAATGTTCGACCGGGGCTTCTGGTCCAGCGCAGCAAGCCCACTTCCAAAATGAGAGGCGGCCAAGTAAGCCTCATCGTAAGTCATCCAGTTGTACTTTCCCAAGATAACCTGGTAAAGGTAAAGGAAAAAAATTGACATAAGCATAAAAGTGTATATATTAGATCGATCTATCTATCTACATTGAGGTTATTAGAAAAGGAGAATACCAATTACCACCAATGTATCAGTGTATAAATAAGGATAGACAAAAATATACACCGATCAGCCATAACATTATGATCACTAACAGGTAAAAGTGAATGATCATCTCCGTACAAATGCACCAGAAAGTGGGTGGGATATGTTAAGCAGCAATTGAACATGTTGCCCATGAAGCAGATGGCTGAAAGCAGAAAAAAGAAAGGGCAAGTGTAAGGATTTGAACAACTTTGACAAAGGCCAAAAATTGTATAGGCTAGACGACCGAGACAGAGTGTCTGAACAAGAATGGACTCCGATAAGTATAAGGGGGGTGGGGAGGGCATCCGGCATAGAAGGCTTTTTACTTAAAGTGGATGTAAACCCACTCTCATCCTTTCTAAACTACTGCCATAGTGCTGATCTATAAGGATATAGATGCCTCCTGCATGTTTCCTTATCTGTCAAATGTCTCCCCTCTGTCTGTTATAAGAACTGAAAAACTGCAGATTCTGTGGGTGGATCTGTTGTCTGGAGCTCGGTGGGTGGAGTCTAGATGTCAGTAGACTCCCCGCCCACCTCTACACTCCCCTTGTCAACATGCATTTTCTCCTGTGCATTCCTTCTGCTATGATCACCAACATCCAGTCAAAATCCAGAAAAGTAACCACATGACTTCAGAAAAGGAGTGGGGGTGGGAATTAAAGCTAGTGCACGAGATATGTAAATAACCTGTCACTCAAAGCAAGGGGGGCCGAACGGACAAAGGTAACTGTTTGTTCATTTTATCTCACTGAACAATAAAAGGATTGCTCAGAGCTGGATTAACTCTTTGTGGCAAGACCTGGCACAAATGATAGGAAATCTTATACTCTACATTGTGACAGCAAAAAAAATAAAAAAATAAAGAATAAGTTCACCTTTAAGAAGTTCCCCGTACTAGCTGTCACTTTCTGAAATCAGCAGGGCCGTGCGCCGATTTCAATTCACACAGCACTGCACTGTGCGAATGAACTACAAGCCCCAACATTCTTTGCAGTTGTTGGCTTGTTGTTCTCAATAAACTAATACGGCACTGTGGAGCCCCATGGTAGTTCATGGATTTTTCCTGTCAGAACGTATCGGCTTGCTCGTACAGGATGTATGAGCAAAAACGGATCTGCAGGAGACCTGCATGGCACCAGCAATGCTTTAAGGCTCCAAAAAACAATTATATATATATACCGTATATACTCGAGTATAAGCAGAGTTTTTAAGCACAAACCTGGCACACATATAGCCCCCACTCTTCCTCTACAAGTGTGCAAAGTTTCTTGTCCGGAGGACCTACGGTCGGGGAGCACCGATTTTTCAAAACCGGGCACCCCTTCCATAGACTCCCATGTTAAACATCAGTCTAGTCATGGACACAATGAGGCATGCACATGGACACAGTGAGGAAAAGTGAGGCACACCCTAGGCTTATACTCGAGTCAATAAGTTTTCCCAGTTTTTGTGGTAAAATTAGGTGCCTCGGCTTATACGAGATAGAGAGATTATATATATATATATACACACACATATACACACATATATATACACACACACTCTCGAGTATAAGCCGAGGTACCTAATGTTGCCCAAAAAAACTGGGAAACCTCACTGACCCGAGTATAAGCCGATGCCCCACTGTTCCCTAGCTCGCTGTTCCCTGTAAATAGAAATTTTTACATTGTAATTATTACCTGTAAAGAAGTTGCGGCTGCGGCGTCCATCGTTCGAATTCCGCGGCGTCCATCGTTCGAATTCCGCGGTCTCTTCCTGTTCCTTACTTGATAGGCGAGTCTCAGCAGACACTCTCCGCCTATCACGATCCTGCTCTCATCCTTAGTTTTCCCAGCAGACACTGTGTTGGGTATTCCGCCAATCACAGACGTCTGCTGGAAAACTGAGGATGAGAGAACGTTCGTGATAGGCGGAGAGTGTCTGCTGAGACTCGCCTATCAAGGAAGGAACAGGAAGAGACCGCGGAATTTTGAACGATGGACGCCACAGCCGCAACTTCTTTACAGGTAATATTTACAATGTAAAAATTTATATGACTCGAGTATAAGCCGAGGGGGGGACTTTCAGCCCCAAAAAAAAGGGCTGAAAATCTCGGCTTATACTCGAGTGAGTATATATATTATATATTATATATATATATTTTAGGGCTGTGGAAATTAACTATTAATTCTTCGATTAATTTTTTTAATCGATCAAAATTCTTTTGATCGGTACTCACCTCTTTGCCGGCTTCCAGGTCTTCAGGGAGTTCCGGTGACGTCACAGACACCGGCAGAGCTTGCCGTGTCCATCTGAAGGGCTCCTTTGCTGTGCCTTCATATCTGCATGCCAGCGGGACCTTACTATCTGCCACACGCAAGGGCTGTTACACTTCCCTCTATCAACCTGGGATTCTACAGCCATCCACTGGGAGTTGTGATCGTTCCCTTCACAGGACATCTACATGCCGACGGACTGATGTTAACCCCTTCTCATCTGGATTCAGCAGTGGTATCATTGTACACATTTTTATACCAGTATCATACTTAGCTACATGTTTTTATGACTGCTTTTGCTACCGTTTGGTATTACTCGCACCATTTTTACAGTTTATGTAGCTACATTGATTTTATCTTCAGTGCAATATTTATTTTGTTACCTACTTGAAGACTATAAAAGTTTTAATGCTATTCCCATTGAGCGCTGCCTTTGTGTGTTTTTTGTATCCTGCTATCCATTTTTCCAGTGGTTGGTAGCTGCACTGGGAATCAGCCTGCAAGGAGATCAGCTAAATGTAGTTGGATCTGTATGTGCGTTATAATTAAATCGAAATTAGTCGATAAAAAAAAAAAAAAAAAAAACACGATTAATCGAAAATGAAATTTTTAATCAGCAACGAGTATATATATATATATATATATATATATATATATATATATATATATATACATATACATATACATATACACACATATACACACACACACATATACACACACACACACACACACATATATACATACACACACATATACACACACACACATATACACACACACACACACACACATATACACACACACACACACATATACACACACACATATACACACACACACATATACACACACATATACACACACACACATATACACACACACACATATACACACACACACCACTTTTTTTTTACCCGACTTTTCTAAAAAATGAACTTTATCCTTTAATGCAGGGATCCCCAAACTGACATTCACAGACATGACTAGGCATGATGGTAATTGTAGTTCCTAAACAACTAGAGGGCCATAATGTTGAGACCCCTATGCACAGAATGCATTAAAGCGAAACAAGACTCACCTTAGTGCCAACGATACGGTGTCATCGTGCTCCCCCACCCGGCCGGCTTCTGGGTCCCTTTTACTAGCCGGGGATGAAATCCCTGCCACACATGTGCGGGAATTCAGTCAGATTTAGGATTGATGAACTTGTACAGTGAGCTGCACATGCGTAGCTTACCGCACATGAGCAGACAAGTAGTTTTAATGAAGGAGAAACAAAAGCATGTCTCTTCTGCATTAAAAATCCTGCCTATTCGCCCATTATAATTACTTATCCTAAAGTTTCACTCTAAAAGAAAGGTAAAAACCTTAAAAAGTGGAAGTCCATGCAAAAATCGAAAATCCCTGTAAAATCTATAGACACCAGGGATCTAACACTAACCTCTCTATCCCTGTAAAAAGAGGAGTATTCATACCTATTTGGAAGCCAATCTGACCTGCTCCGACCCGATCCCCAGTGCTGGAAGCTCTGCAGAAGACACAGAGGACAACGGCTGTGAAATGAATGGGAAGTGACATCACCCATAGAGTTACTATGGGGCTTCCGTTGTCCATCTCAGAAAAGCCGCAGCTGACAGCTCAGCTTCCAAAAAAGGGATGTATACTTGTTTTTTTCTTTACATGGATAGAGAGGTTAGTGTTAGATCCCTGGTGTCAATAGATACAGGGGTTTTAGGTTTTGCATGGACTTCCACTTTAAGGCTTTAGAACCACTTTATTAAATAGATTTTTTGTTCAGAAAGGAAAAGAAACCCAGTGCACTTCATTTTAATTTCCAAACAGAGGTGGCTTGAACAAAGGAGGGTGATCAGACTACTCCACTTGCACCCATGCATCCTATTCTACTTTTTAATTTTTATGCCCGGACTTAAACATTACAAATGAACTAGTCGGTAAGGGACAAATTTCAATTTAGGGACTGCTCGATATAGCCCAGTATTTTCAAATTTTACTCATAAAATGCAGCAGAATTAAGGAAGAGTGTGGGAAATCAGCTATTAAATTCTATCAAATGCAGCAGAAACCCGAGCACCATTAGTATTGGGGGCAGGGTGCGGTGATGTAAACCATAGTCATCAGTTCATAACAACAAGGATGACTTGAACAGGGAAAGTTTCAAGTGGCCACAAAATGTACTTTGGCTAGTATATAAATAAAAGAAAATCTTTGAAGTACAGAGAAAGTGACCACAAAAATGAAGCATTATACATTGCAAAAGACCAACACTGCCCCTCAGTGGTCATATGCAAAACTGCAAAGATTTTTTACCAATGCTCTATATTCGGGTGCTGAACACTTAGGTTTGGTTTTTGTCCTCCGTCCGATATGGAGAATGATCCTGAGGCAGATGGGTAAGAAAATGGGAGGAAAAAGGAGGAGCAGCGCATCAATATCAAACACATTAATCCTTTTCTATTTAAGAACTTGCTGGAATGCAGCTAGGCCCGATCGGCAAAAAGCTTGTCACACAGATTACCATGAGGGTGGGGGCCACAATCGCCATATTTTCACCAGTTAGCAGGAACGCTGTAAAAAGGAGTGCCAATGCCTTAGTTAGACCCATCTACATTTTTTGGTATTTAACTTGAAGTTAAAAGTGTATCTATGTTCAAAACGTAAAATCATAGATTTATTCTTGCATTGAATGCCAATTATTTCTAGCCTTCTCCTATTTATCTGAAAGCCTAAGTGCAGCATAAATAAAAAAATAAAAATAAAAAAAAAAAATCGACTCAGCACAAGGGACATAACTTACAGTCAGAAGGATGCATCCCTTGTGTCGACTTGTCTTTTAGCTGAAATCCTTTATCTATGTCACCCCACCGCCGTATTCTTCTGGTGTGGCAAGGGTTAATACAACTAAGGGGTTATTACAGGCTCATCAAGAGAGCCCCGACTATGTCCACTCTTTCCGACCAGCTGCTCATTTTATAGAAGCCGTACTATAGCTTTTATGAAAAAAACACAATCTATGAATGGAGGGGGCAAACCTACTAATCATTCACCCAACCTCCATGCTTATATCCTGTAACATTCATAGCAGCTGTACTAGAACTTCTATGATTGATGGAGCTCAGAGGAAAGGGTAGGCATAGTCCGGCTCTTGACGATAGCCCGTAGAGGCCTCTTAGGCCCCTTTCACACTTGTGCACTTCACGATTTCCAAATGAGTACCGTTCATCTCTGTGCAACTTCAAAAGTAGTCCCTGCACTACTTTAGTCCGACTTGAGGTCCATAAACCTCAAGATAACACAGGCAAGTCATGTCAAAAATCGAGGCAAAAATCGTGTGACTTTCAGGTCGCACAAGTGTGAAAGGGGCCCTAGTTGTAATAACCCCTGCTGAACCAGAAGGTTTCAAGAGGCATCTGCACAAGGGACACATCCTACTGTCTGGAAGTTGTGTCCCTAGTGTCTGTTTTTTTTTTTTTGGGGGGGGGGGGGGGGAACTACACTTGGGCTTTAATTATTTTGAAATATGGGATTGTATCTTCTGCAGAATCCTCAAATTACTTCCGTGAATTCTATGACATGTATTCACTATGCCCCGTCAATTGGCACTGCTGTGTCACATGTTTGTATTGCTATTACAATGCTGATATTATGCAATTAGCCACTTGCCGATCGGCTCACGCCAATATACGTCGGCAGAATGGTACTGCTGCGCAAAGTAACGTACCTGTACATCGCCTTTAAATCGCGGCATAGAATAGTGGGCCTGCTCGCCCGCTCCGTGAGCATGCCCGTGGGTCCCGCAGACTCGATGTCCCCCCCCCCCCCCACAGTTAGAATCACTCCCAAGGACACACTTAACCCCTTGATCAACCCCTAGTGTTTACGCCCTTCCCTGCTAGTGTCATTAGCACAGTAATCAGTGCAATTACAATGGTCCCAAAATAGTGTCAAAAAACAATAAAGTCCTTGAGCGCTAAAACTGGCAGTCATTGAAAAACATATATAGTATTGTCATAAACATTATGAGAGAATAACCGGACCCCAGTGCAGTTGCTAACTTCTGGAGAAAAGTAGACACAAAATATAAACAAATGCAGTGCTTGGTGGGACCAGTAACTAAAGAACTTTGGTAGATATGGTGCTCAATCTAGTTCATTTATTGGGTGCACACTTGAATTAAAAAACAACTGTCAGGTGAAAATTAGATAATTAAAATCAAATTCTCATTTTCACCTGACAGTTGTTCTTTAATTCAAGTGTGCACCCAAAAAATGAACTAGATTGAGCACCATTTCTACCAAAGTTCTCTTGTTACGGGTCCCATCGAGCACTGCATTTGTTGCCCAAAATATTGTCAAAAGTGTCCGATGTGTCTGCCATAATGTCGCAGTCACGATTGGGGGAAAAAAAAAAAAAAAAAAACACGCAGATAGCCGCCATTACTAATAAATAAAAAAAATAAAAAAATAATATAGAAATGCCTTGACTACCCCCTCTTTTGTAGACACTAAGAATACATATGGGCCTAAACTGAGAAAGAAAATAGGATTTTTTTTGTACTTACTGTAAAATCCTTTTCTCTCATCGTCCATGGACGGAAACAGCTCCTTAAATCTTGACATGTGGGTTATGTTCCTGTTCATAGGAGAGGACTAGGCAGAACATGTTATCTTAAAACATGCAACTAACAGAGTTGAACAGCCGGTCCCTCCGTACATAACCCTCCACCCTGCAGTCAGCAGCCTCGGTTCGTAGAAAAGCAGTAAAAAACAAAAGGAGCGGTGGGTGCGGTGTCCGTCCAAGGACGACAGAGAAAAGGATTTTATGGTGAGTACAAAAAAAAAAAAAAATCACAGCTCCTTAAATCTTGACTTGTGGGACGTCCCCAAGCAGTGTCAGAAAAAACGAGGGGTGGGAACAGCAATCAAAAGAAGACTTAAACTTCACCCCAAACAAACAGCCCCTCAACGGAGGAGTTGCAATCTCAAAACAGCCGCCTGCAAAACCTTGCAGCCAAAAGGAAGCATCCGAAGATGCACTCACATCAACCTTGTAAAACTTTGAGAAAGTGTGAACAGACGACCAGTTCGCCGTCTTACACACCTGTGAGACAGATGCTAGATGTCGGAAAGGCCAGGAGGCACCAATTGCCCTGGTTGAATGCACCATGACAGGAAAGGGAGGCACCCGCCCCTTAAGGGCATAGGCCTGGATGATGGTCTGCCTGATGCACCTAGAAATGGTGGCAGACAAGACCGCCAGGCCCTTCTGTGGACCAGACACCGACACAAACAGTGAGTCAGAGACTTCCGGAACGGAGCCGTAGCAGACAGGAACACCCGTAAGTCACGTACCACGTCTAAAGAATGTAGCGCAATCTCCTTGGCATGCGACGGCCGAGGACACAAGGATGGAAGTACAAAGTCCTCGTTTAGGTGAAAAGCCGAAACTACCTTAGGAAGGAATGAAGGTTGCGGGTTTAGCACCGCTTTATCCTTACGGAGGACCAAGCAAGGTGACTTGCAAGACAAGGCCGCCAATTCAGAAACCCTTCTGACCGATGTAATGGCAACTAGAAAGGCAACTTTCTGAGAAAGCGTTGAGAGGAATCTCCCTGATGTTCTCAAAGGGAGGTTCCTGAAGTACCGAGAACGCCAGATTAAAGTCCCACGGAGGAAGTGGTGGTCTAATCGGGGGAACCACGTGTCGGACCCCTGCACAAACATACTTACCAGTGAGTGAGCTGCCAGGGATCGTTAGAAGAAGACAGCCAAGGCTAAAATCTGCCCCTTAATAGTGCTTAAGGCAAGTTTCAGATCCACTCCACGCTGTAAAAACAGCAGGATCCGAGAAAACCGAATATCCCCGTGGGCGCCAGACCATCTCTTCACACAGAGATGTAGGCCTGCCAAGTGCAATGGTAGGACATCCGGGAAGATGATTTCCGGGCCCTCAACATGGAGATTACCGAATCTGACAGACCACGGTCCCTTAGTACCAGGCTTTCAATAGCCATGCCGTAAAGCCAGCGACTGTAAAAGAGAATGAAGCACGGGACCTTAAGACAGAAGGTTCCCCCGCATTGGCAGCCGCCAGGGAGCGTCAGCTACCAGTCTCACAAGGTCGGCATACCAGGGACGCCGGGACCAGTCTGGGGCAATTAGAAGCGCCAGAATCCCCTCGGCCTCCACTCTGCAGAGCAGACGAGGAAGCAATTTCATAGGGGGAAAGGCATCAATCAGCCGATACTGACCCCATGGAGCCACCAACGCGTCCGCCCAGCGATCCCAGGACCTGGCCACAAACCGACACCTTGCGATTGAGTCGAGAGGCCAGGAGAACCACAACTGGTGTGCCCCATTTCTGACAAAGTAATGGAAACACCTCCGGGTGTAACGACCATTACCCTTGGTGCAGCATCTTGCGACTCAGATAGTCCACCTGCCAGTTTTACTCCCGGATGTTAACAGCCGATTGGGCCAAAAGGAGCGTGCTGGCTCTCTTAGGATGCAAGCGACTTCCGACACTGCGGCCAAGCTCCATGTTCCTCCCTGATGGTTGACATAAGCCGCCACCACCGTGGCGTTGTCCGACTGGATCTTGACCAGACGCCCTTGAAGACTCCGACCACTTGGAGAGGCACAGTCTGATCGTTCGAAGTTCGCCAAACTGAGGCTGGCGTCCGTCGTGAGGCTATGAGGAAAGATTAGAGGAACTGAATTTATTCACTCTTAAGGAGGAGAATAAGGGGGGATATGATCAACATGTACAAATATATAAAGGGGTCCATATAGTGAACTTGGTGTTGTTATTCACTTTACGGTCAACACAAAAAGACAAGGGGGCACCATTTACGTCTAGAGGAAAAAATATTTAATCTCCAAATACGGAAAGGTTTCTTCACAGTAAGAGCTGTGAAATTGTGGAACAGACTCCCTCCAGAGGTGGTTCTGGCCAGCTCAGTAGATTGCATTAATAAAGGCCTGGATACTTTCCTAAATGTACAGAATATAACCGAGTACTAACATTTATAGGTAAAGTTGATCCAGGGTAAATCCGATTGCCTCTCGGGGGATCAGGAAGGAATTTTTTCCCCTGCTGTAGCAAAGTGGATCATGCTCTGCTGGGGTTTTTTGCCTTCCTCTGGAACAACTGTGGGTATAGAATTGGGTATATGGGATTGTGCGACAGTTTTTATTTTATTTTTATGGTTGAACTGTATGGACTTTGTGTCTTTTTTTCAGCCATCCTCTCTCAGGGAAACCTTGACCAGGTGACTTACCTGAATCCAGAAACAATGGAGATCTGTTCCAATTGGACAGGATCTCCTCCTGCAATACTCAAGTGTGGAATTGGGCATACGGTACTGCCTCGAAGGAGGCCACGAACTTACATGCAAAAAACGGAGACGCGACCATTTGCGGGATGCTAACAATTTCACCGCCGACTGGAGCATCTGCAACTGCTCCAAAGGAAGGAAGACCTTCGCCTCCGAGGAGTCCAGGATCAAGCCTAGGTACTCCAGATGCCGAGTCGGTACCAACACGATTTCTGTATGTTCAGTACCCAACCAATTTCCCAGAGGGTCCGACTGGCTATAGTCATGTCCTCCTCTAATCCTGAGTCAGAAGCAGCTCTCAGAAGAAGATCGGCCAAGTAGCCCCCCGATAGCAATGCCTCGCTGCCTCAGCAAAGCCAGATCGGGGCGAGCACCTTGTTAAAAACTCTTGGTGCTGATGCTATTGCAGATTGTGACATGCGTCTGTGATGTCCAGGGACACCAGAAATTCCCCTGGATGGAGCGCAGCAACCTCTGAACGAATGGATTCCATGCTGAACATTCACACCCTCACAAAAGGTATTGAGGGCCCAAGGACCAAGATTGGACGGACACTGTCCTTCCTTGGGACTACCAACAGATTCGAATAGAATCCCTGAAACCTTTCCACCAGGGGCACATGTAAAATTACTCCGCACCTGAGCAAGTCTTGTACTGCTTCCATCAAAGCAGACAGACGAGCCGGAAGGAGAGGAAGATTTGAGGGAAAGATCCGTTTGGTGGACAAGAAGAAACAGTATCTTGTACCCCGAAGTGACCACCTCGCAGACCCACTGGTCAGAAAGCAGTGAGGTCCACCGAGCTGCAAACTCGCTAAGCCGTCCCCCTACCCTGAGTCGGGCGGGGGCAAATTTTCATGAGGTAGCAGGCTTGTTAGCCGGCTTGTTCGGCTTACTTACCCAGGGACGCTTCTGTCCCCCAGCTGAAGCCTTGCCAGTCTGGGAGGATCTGCCGGCTGACCCTGACTGCCGAAAATACCGCTTCTGTGCGGAAAAGGAGGGCCCCGGCCAACGGCGCAGCTCCTTCCACTTAGAGGACTGCGGGAGAAGTGAGCTCTTACCTCCAGTGACATCCTTAACCACCGCAGATACAGAGGCTCTGGAAATCAAGGGGGCCGCACCCAGGCATCCACAAAGCCCTGTACCATTTGGTCTTTTTACATACACACACTGTGTATGTATTATTGTGTGTGTTTTTACTGTGGCGCCGAAGGCGCCCATTTCTTTAGAGTGTGGGAGGAAACCGGAGTACCCGGAGGAAACCCGCGCAGACACAGGGAGAACATGCAAACTCCAGGCAGACGGTGTCAGGGTTCGAGCCAGTGACCCTCCTGCTGCCAGGTGAGGGAGTTAACCACTACCCCACTGCCCCCGTTCAGTGAATGTCGGAGACACCAAAGTCGCAGCCAATATAGGTCGCAACGCTGACCCCAGCATGGTGAACCTGGAGCGGGTCACTGCTTTGGACCTCCTATCAGTAGGGTCCTTAAAGGCAGGGGTTCCCTCTACCGGGAGAGTGGTTACCTTATGTAGCCGAGAGACCGGGTGTCCACGACCAGAGGAAGCCCATTTAAAAAAGAAAAAAAAAAAAAAAAAGGCACTCCCTAAAAAGATAACAGACCGCCATGCGCTGAGGGACCACAAAGTACCTCTGCGGCCGTTCCCATGCCTTATCTATGAACTTTCAAAGAAAGTGACATAAGGAAAAAAACTTTCAAAAGCGGTCAGATTTGTGTGACCCAAAAGAGACAGACTCCGCTGCAGAAGTCCCAGCTGCATCTACCAGCTTGAGAGTGTCCCTCACAGCATCAAGAAGTGCACTCACAAGTGCCCTGTCTTGCACTCCCCAGAAGATGGCGGAGGTAGGGGGCGCTTTTGCCCCCCCTTACGCCCGCACGCCGTTTCTACCCTGGCAACAAATGATTCCAGGACTGTCGACAGCGTACCCATGGAAACCGCAGGGGCACCGTTAGCTGTCTCCGGCAATTTAGGGGAAGAAAGGTCACATACTGACTCCATTAACACCCACTGACAGCCCTCAGGGACCAAGTGAAAAACACTTAAGTCCACCCTCCTTGCTGCACTTACCGGGGGGGGGTAACCCAGGGGACTCAGCACCCAGAGGGAGACCGCTCAGCACCGCTGCCCGCCTTCCTTGTACACACAGCGTGTGTGAGAGAAAGAAAACTGAAGAAGAAAACTGAGGAGAATGAGCTGTGCGCCGTTCAGAAAGCCAGTGCTAGAGGCCAAAACCCACTTCAAAATGGCCGCCAGACGCCTCAGATAAAAAGGGCGCGAACCACAAGAAAATGGCCGCCCGCAATACCGACCTGTGCCACAGCGCGGCCACGACAAAATGGCCGCCAATGAAAATGCTAATAGAGAAAGCAGGCACACTAAAAATGGCGTCGGCGCCGCAAAAAATGGCGCCCGAGCCCCGGGATGTGGGGGAGAAGGCCGTGCAGAGACTTCCCAGGAGACAGACCCCCCCCCCCCCCCAACTCACAGAAAGCGGACCCCGGCGCCCCACAGGAACTCTGAGCCCCCCCCACAGGTACACCCCGGTCGCAGCGGGCCCTAGAGCAGGAGGGGAAAGAGCGACAGAGAGCAGGGTAAGGGAGGACAGGAGAACCCCTATATCCCAGGAATGCCCAGCTGTTCCATCCTGCCGAGACAGGAGGAACCGTACTTACCCGTCCTTGCTGGCGCTACCCTGACAGACCCACAACCGATGGAACGAGTAGCTGTCGCCCGGTCCACTGTGAGTGAGACAGCAAGCAGCCCAGTTATATGTGGACCCCGGAGCACGTGCTCACCTGCCACCCCTGGAGCCATGGGGTACGTCGTGGCAGAACCAGCGCAAAGCTAAGGACTGGCACGCTCGATGGCCGGAACTGGGAAGACTACAAGGATCTATAATATCCAGCCTGTCGCCCAGCTGGCAGTTGAGAGAAGATATCACAAAAAAATAAAAATAAAAAATTCTTCAGGACTCTGGGCCCAAAGGGAGCCACGTCCTTCTCTGCTAGGCAGAAAACAAACAAACAGAGGCTGCTGACTGCAGGGTGGAGGGTTATGTACGGAGGGACCGCCCCCTCAGCGGGGGCTGTTCAACTCTGTTAAAGTTACATGTTTTAAGATAACTAACATGTTCTGCCTAGTCCTCTCCTATGAACAGGAACATAACCCACATGTCAAGATTTAAGGAGCCGTGCCTGTGCATGGAAGAAAAGAGAAAATTTTGTTTTCCATACACTTTAATTAAAAAAAAATAAAAAAAAAAAAGAAGGGGGGGGGGGGGGGGGAGAGAAGTAGAGAGAGGAAAGGACCTCTCCTACAGAAAGATTTAGAAAGGGAGGAGGGCAGTATTCAGGGATGGCCTCCGGAAATATATCCTACTGTCAAACCACGCATCCACCACTTCTCCTGACTTCAATTCATATAAATGATTTATAAATGATTTATAGCCCTAAGAGGGATTTACCCTCTTCTGAGCGAATAAACAAATTCGTTTTTTTATATATTTTTGGGGGGATATTTATTATAGCGCAAAAAATAAAAACCGCAGAGGTGATCAAATACCACCAAAAGAAAGCTCTCGTCGCATGACCGCGTAATTGTCCGTTAAAGCGACGCAGTGCCGAATCGCAAAAAGTGCTCTGGCCAGGAAGGGGGTAAATTCTTCTGGGGCTGAAGTGGTATAAGCGCATGGCAGGACTTTAGATTACCTTTAAAATAGATTTAATTTGAAGTTTTACAACACATTTAATACTTCAAAGTCTTTATGACACCGGATTAATTTTAAAAGTAGTGATTTATGGTTGCAAAGGTATTCATCTCCTTGAATCAAACATCAGTTAGTGCATCAAGCTAACCATAAAGGCTTCTGAAAACTGTTGGATTGTAGCTGCACATCTCTGATGTAGATAGAGGCAGCTTAAAAGGAAATTTCTAGGGTTGCTAAAAAAATAAAAACCACATACTGTACATACTCACCTCTATGTTGCATCATCAGTGTGATACTGCAGCTGTGCCCACAGACTAAGAATGAGAACTGAGTGATCACAAGACCGTCAGTCACCACTTTCTGGTCTGTCCCCTCCAGTACTTCCTGGAGTGCCTGGCTGGAGAGGGGGTGGGCTCAGCTGGCTACAGCTCAGGCAGGTGGTTAAATCGAGAAATTTCTTCCAGAGCCTGGAGTGACTGACATAAGACAAACAGGGGGCAGTCAGTTGATTCTGGGTCAAAGGAGAGTACAAGTGCACTCCTGTGACCCACAGGAGAAGTATGACCAAAAAAGCTTTGGCCATACTTCTCTTAAATAAAACTTTGTAAGCATGGAGCTATCGATACTTAAAAAAGAGAAGCTCCAGGCAAAGCTGGTAATTGGTAAAAAAAACAAACAAAAGTGATTAATTCTATTCAGGAAGTTTATTGTTAAAATTGGTAATTCCATGTAAAAATTTGGAAGTTCTCACTCACTGGTTTCCTGTGTTTGTCTAATTTTAACTGTGGGCAAAAGAAGCCATGGGCACTGTATTCTGAGTACTGGACCTGTTGCTCCACCCTGCAGGCCATGTAAAATCTCATGCATGTGCGCCAAGTCCACATCTCGGTTGTGCATAGGTGTCAAGCACAGCACTTCTAGCCCTTTGCGTACATGTTACTATAGCAGTGGCAGCGAACGTCCGCTGTCGCTGCTATAGCAACAATAAGGATGCAGTGCGGCAATAAATGCGCAAGACAAAGTGGTGGTTCTTGGATGCACACATCCGTCTCTTCCCATCATCTCCCGTCTCTGCCCTTCTTCAGCTCTCCTCTAGCCCTCATGTGGAAAGCTCATGATAAAGAAAGAAGAAAAAAAAAAAAAGCCAGCCGATTCCTGAGATTAGTGATGTTAATATCCCAGGAGTCAGCGGGACTACAGTCGCCCAAGTTATTCACCTAGGCGATTGATGTAGATAATGACCAGAGCTACTGTAATCCCTTGGACACTGAGTGGGAGACAAGTCCTTTAGCATCAATTTCACAGAAGGACTGAAGGTCCACTTTAAATCAAAAGCACATGATTAAAGAAAAGTACACACAGGGATTACATTTGGCCTTTTACAATAACAGTCAGGCTTTACCCCAACACATTTGTGTTCACGCACCTTTTTAAAGACTTTGCCATTAGGCTGGATTTCATCTTCTTCACTTAGCACCTCTCTGGTTCCCAAGCATCCTTTGTCTTTGAAAAGGTCTGTAGCGTGCTTAAAGACCTTGTCCAGGGTATCGCAGCCTGGGTACAGTGAGGAGGCAAGACTCTGGAAGCTATCCACTGAGCGGAAGGGGCTGTTCGGATCCACACTGGCAGGTTTGGCTTTTATTCGTTTAGCAAGTCTCTGCCTCTCTCGTGCTCTGGACAGCAAGAACCATGGAACAAATGAAATTACGCCATAAAGCCACATAAAAAAGTGCAAAATGGAGAGCAGCACTGGATTCATGTCTTCTTTTATCTGCATTTTGGATACTGGGAAAGGAGAAGATTGTATCGAAGAAACCTGAGGAAAAAAAAGAAAAAAAAAAGTTAGGAGAGAACATACATATGTGATCGTATTTGAGTTGAAAACGCAAACATTTTTGCTTACGGGACGTAAAAAACAAAACAAAAAAAAGATGATAATTCTTTCCAACATCATTTTAGGGCCAGTTCACACCAAAGAAAAAACGCAATCCGGATGCGTTCCAGGTGCTTTTTTGCATGCACGTTTTTGACGTGTTTCAGTGCGTTTTTGATGCAGTCCAGTGCTTTTTTTTTCACCCCACTTTTTTCTTAACCTTAAATAAATGACAATTGTGTTCCAGTGCATTTAGGTGCGTTCCAGTGCGTTTTTGATGCGTTTTACAGCGTTCCAGTACAGTCCAGTGCAGCATGTTCTACTTTTTTTTTCTGGAACTGCAAGCACTGGTGTGAACTATGCCATTGAAAACCATATAATCAACTTTCCATGCGTTTTTGTTGCAGAAAAAAAAAAACGCACTGGACTGCATGTGGTGTGAACTGGCCCTAAGGGTGGGAAACCAGTACCATATTGAGAAAGAAAAACCACCCCAATGAAATTTTTTTTTTTATATATAGGTTAACGGACAGCCCCACCCAGCCCCTTCACCTATAAAAAAAAAAAAAAGTGTCAGATAGAAGCAATGTTACAAGTCCTGCAAAATATGGGAGACCCTCAGACAAAAATGGTTACTTTATTCTTTTCAATTACAGGTGCAGCTACCTACATTGTTATTGCAGAGAACAGGAGTCATTTTAAACATTGGATTACTGAAAAAATGACTACTGAATTAGGAGGTTGAACGTTGCTCTGAAAGCTTGACAGAATGAAGTTCTTGTTTAATCTTAAAGTTCTAATTTACAAAAGAAAAAAGCAGAGAATTTTTTATGAGGCGATTACTTCCGATGTATCCGCTATACTGCCAGACAGACCAAAAATAAGGAATTCTTCCGTTCTGACCACTGCAGACCTTATACGTGTAATACTACCAGTCGGACTGCGGGCTGTGCTGCATACATGGCAAATACATCAACACAATCCAGTCCAATCAATAAGACTGAAGAATAAAAAAATAAAAAGCAGACTTTTTGCCCTAAAGTTCCCTTTTTTTATTTTTTATTATACACCGCACAACAGGAGATTAAATATTTTGGTAGCAAATGTCTCTTGTATAACACTGAATTCATTGTGTTCCCAGGAAAGGGATTTGTTAACAATAGATTCATATTCTATTAAAGTGTTTGTAAAGGCTGAAGGTATTTTACCTTCATGCATTCTATGCATGGAGGAAAAAACAAAACAAAAAAGAACACACCACACACATACCATCTGTGTGCAACTGGTATGTGACACTGGTGAGGAGGCACTGATTGGCAGCACTAGTAGAAGCCGGTTATCGTCTTTCTCATGCCGACAGGAGTGCCAATTAGACCCCTTTCACACTGGGGCGGGGTCAGATTTTACGGCACTTTATCGTCGAATTAACGGCACTATTCGGCCATTAACAGGGCGGTTTTAACCCCCGCTACCAGCCGATAAAGGGTTAAAAACCACTGCAAAGCGCCTCATTGCCTATAGCCGCGGTTCCCCATTGGATTTCAATGGGCGGGAGCGGTATACATACCGCTCCAAAAGGTGCGGCTAGCAGGACTTTTTTTACCGTCCTGCTAGCGCACCACTCCAGTGTGAAAGCCCTTGGGGCTTTCACACTGGAGACATAGCAGCGGCTGTTTCAGATTGGTTTGCAGGCGCTATTTTTAGCGCAATAGCACCTGCAAAACAACCCAGTGTGAAAAGGGTCTAACAGGCATTTATTTACCTCCGTGATCAGCTGTGATTGGACACAGTGGATCAGCTGTGATTGGACACAGTGGATCACGTGGTTAAAGTGCCGCTGATTTGCTCTTTACCTCAATCTGTGATCAGCAGCTGGCATCCCAGAACTAGACAACCGTGCTTTAGCCGTCAGTGTATTTTTAGCAAAAATATATTGTTCTGATAAACATTTGTGCCTTTAAAACAAACTCTGAAGGGGGGCGTGTCCTGGATATGGAGGAGTGAGGACGTGCGTCTCCACAGCTCCGTCTCATCGCCGCACTTCATCATCGCTCAGGGGGAGAATCTCACTCCATCGGCCTTCTATTATGCCTCAGAAGTCCCGGGCATCCTCGCAGCCACCGCGGACCGACCGTACCAGGCAGGGACAGCTTGGTTTCTTCCCCGAGAGCAACGGGCGAGGCCGCGAGGCTGCAAAGATGGCGTCGGCAGCAAAGGCCCAGAAAGCCGCCAAGGCCTCCCAGAACGCACCTGCCCCTTCGCAGCAGCAGACTGGCTCTCCTGTACCATCCCCGGGATCGGTGAGTGACACGGTCCCCCCGACCTCCCCGGGCTCCCCTTCTCTGCGGGCGGATGAGGCGGCAGGCCCAGATCCCCTGGAAGAGGCAGACATCAGGCGCCATATTTGGTCGCTCCCCACCAAAGCAGATTTGGAGCGCTTCGCTGATAGGGTAGAGAAGGCCCTAACAGAGGACATTGCCCAGCTCAAAGCTGACACGTCTCAACTGGGAGGAAGGATGGAATCCTTAGAACAGAGATTTGAGGAAGCCCTCCCTGTTATCGCTATGCTGCAAGACAAGTGCACCACTCAGGATCATCAGATTGAGGCCCTGCTCTGTCAGTTAGACGACATGGAGAACCGTAACCGCAGGGCCAACATTAGGATCAGAGGCCTGCCTGAGGCCACTGGTGCTAGGGACATTGTCCCCACCCTAGAAGGAGTCTTTAAGGAAATATTGGGACTGCCTGCCACAGCCACCATTGAGATAGATCGCGCGCACAGGGCTTTGAAACCCCCTTCCCAAGATGTGAATAATCCCAGAGATATCATTTGTAAGCTGCATAAGTACACAATAAAAGACCGCATCATGCAGAAAATGCGGGGTAAGCCCTACTTTGATTTTGATGGCGCACACTTGGCCTTTTACCAGGACATTTCTCGCCGCACTCTCATGCAGCGCAGATCTCTACGCCCCCTCCTGGTGGCTATCCAAGATGCAGGTCTCCAGTACCGTTGGGGCTTCCCCTTCTTTCTTCAGGTCACCAAAGATGGCAAAACGGTGACTCTCCGCACTAAGGATGATCTCCCAAATTTTTTGTCCTCTCTAGACCTGGATCCGGTGGACTTTCCTGACTGGAGGGGAACACCAGACTTTTCTGCTACCAGACTACCGCCACCTCATCCGTGGCAAGTATCCAAGCGCAAGACTCGCAGACGGGATCGCAGACGACATCCTTCTGAACCCTCCATAGGCCCAGTCTCCTCAAGGGTCTAACAGTGGGACTTGTTTTGAGGAGGGTCCACTCTCTAATTTGCCTTCCCTTTGATAACCAAGCCATAGACTCCCAGGTCGTGCCTTGAGCACCTACAACAGGCTTCGGTGTCCCAATGTCCTCTGTTTTTCGCCCACAAGAAGTATCCCCTCTACTACCCCTCCCCCACTACAACGTGTTAGATGAGATGGGCGGAGCTGGGAGCCCCCCTCGCCTACCCCCCTATGTTGGTCCACGTACCCCCCGTAGGCCACCCTTTTTTGGGATCTGATCCCCATAGGGATCGTGGGCTAGGACTCGGGCCCCCTCCCCTTACAGGGGGCGGGATCCCGAGCATGGCCCTTAGAGGTTTTCTATGTTCAGATGGCTCCGGCCACTCTGCTATGTTTGTGTTGTATTTTGTATTTGTCTCATGTGTTTTTTCTTCTTTTTTTTCGTCCCCCCCCTCCTTTTCTCTTCCCTATCCTTCTCTTTTCATTCAGGAGCGACCTGCCGCTGCGTCACCCACACCGAGCGTGCCACCAATCTGCGAGCTTCGACCATCTTCCCTCTCCCTATGACTAAGCTACAGGTAAGCTCATATAATGTCAGAGGTCTTTGCTCACCCCACAAGCGTAGTAAATTGTGGTGGGAGTTAAAGCGCCTGAAATCGCAGGTGGTCTTCCTTCAGGAGACCCACTTTACGCCGCAGTCCCTTCCTAAGCTTCCTACTCATCTTTTTAATCAATGGTTCCTTAGCAACTCCCCTACACCCAAGTCTAGAGGGACGGCCATTGCTGTCCACAAATCTTGCCCCTTCCAACCCTCTGACAGTAAAATAGACCCCCTAGGTAGATATGTGTTTCTTAAGGGCAGTATTGCTGGCCAGACGTATACGTTTGCGACGATATACGCCCCAAATACAGACCAACTCACTTTCATTGACGCTACTTTGGAACGCCTGGCTGACTTTAGAGAAGGCTTCTTGATTCTTGGAGGTGACTTCAACATCAGCCCTGACCCTCTGCTCGACACGTCCCATGCGAGATCCCCACACTCCTATGTGTTCCTTAAACACTTCCGCAAGACGCTCCAATCTCATCTCCTAACAGACTGTTGGCGAGTTCTACACCCTTCGGACCGTGACTTCAGCTACTACTCTAAAGTACACGACGTCTACACACGTATAGACCACATCTATGTGGATGTTAAGACTCTAGAACTCCTTCACACTGCGTCCATTGGCACCATCTCCATTTCAGACCACGCCCCGATAACGGTTGCCTTCACCCTACCTTCGGGCACACATCGGGCCTGGACGTGGAGGTTGAATGATAATCTGTTGGACGATGTGGTGGTAGTGAAGGAAGTGTCCGATACCTTGACCCATTACTTTAGTGAAAACGCGGGAGATGCTCTGACAGAGGGAGTGATCTGGGAAGCCCATAAGGCTGTGGTCCGAGGTGAGCTGATCTCTCAGGGATCCAGACTTAAAAAGGCTCGTGGGGCAGAATTCTTGAGGGTACACGCTGCCCTCCAGAGGGCTGAACTTCAACACAAGGCAAATGGGACCTCTGAGGCGTTGAAGGCACTGACTGAATTACGGGAACTATTCCTGCGCCTTCTTGACCGCCAAACCCGTAAACAGTTTCGCTATATGGCCCACAAATACTACGAGCACGGGAACAAATGCGGACGGATGCTAGCGCGGGCCCTTAGAAAAAGACATGCCCTGACGTACATACAAAAACTGCGCTCCTCCTCAGGGGGAATGATGATGCAGTCTTCTAAGATTGCCTCAGAGTTCCGTGATTATTATGCCACACTTTATCACTTAGACTCTGAGCTCCCTCCTACCACACATGAAGCTAGACAACAAGCGATCCGGGAATACCTTGCCTCGGCCGGTCTCCCCCCCCTTACAGAGGACCAGTCCTTGGCCCTGGAGCTACCGATCACAACGTCCGAGCTTGGGGCAACGGTGGAGTCCTTGCCCAATGGGAAGAGTCCTGGCCCTGATGGGTTTACTAAGGCATATTACAAGACCTTTTTTTCTCAATTGGCGACCCCCATGTGCAAATACTTTAATTCTATAGCAGGGGGGAAAGACATTCCCTCTGAGGCCCTCTTGGCCCACATCACTGTGATTCCAAAGGAGGGCAAGGACCCCACTGTCCCCCAGATCTACCGTCCCATTTCCCTCCTTAATTTAGACATAAAACTCCTGGCAAAAATACTAGCAAACAGACTGAAACACCTTATACCTGAGATTGTCCACCCAGACCAAACCGGCTTCATTATAGGCAGAGAGGCCAGAGATAACTCCCTCAGAGCTGTCCATCTCGTCCACTGGGCCCAGACCCGTCGGAACCCACAGCCATACATAATTCTCTCGACAGACGCAGAAAAGGCCTTTGACCGTGTAGACTGGTCTTATTTAACAGCAGTACTTAGGTCAATAGGGTTAGGCCCGCGGATGATGGCGTCGGTTCTGGCCCTGTATTCCACGCCTTGCGCACAGGTCAAAGTCAATGGGACCCTCTCTTCTCAATTCCCCATTAGAAACGGCACGAGGCAGGGGTGCCCCCTGTCCCCCCTCTTGTTTGCTCTGGTGCTGGAGCCATTACTCCGCACAGTGCGTGCCAGCAAAGATATTAAAGGACTGCAGGTGGGGAACACAGAACATAAGCTCTCGGCATACGCCGACGATGTCCTCTTCCACCTTTCAGACCCCCTACTCTCGTTGCCCAACTTGATGAAAGAACTGAAACTCTTTGGGTTGATCTCCAACTTCAAGATCAATTTCACGAAGTCGGAGATTCTTCCCATTTGCCTGCCCCCCCACTTGGTCTCGAGTCTCAAAGCTGCCTTCCCCTTTACCTGGGCCACATCGTCTATACGCTACCTGGGTATACAACTTACAGACCGATTTGACACCCTATACGCCGTTAACTACCCCCCACTGCTGGCCTCGGTCAAGAGTGATCTCTCACACTGGACGCGTACTGCCTTTACTTGGATAGGCCGGGTGAACATAATAAAAATGAACGTGTTACCGCGCATACTTTTTTACCTACAAATGCTCCCAGTTCCGCTACCCAGACTTTTCTTTGACCGTCTCTCTAGCATGCTATCTGACTTTATATGGAACGCGCGTAAACCCAGAATAGCCCTGAGGGTGCTACAGCGGCCAAGGCGGGGGGGCGGCTTGGGGGTCCCGGACATTAGGAGATACTACCGGGCTATAGCCCTGCAGAGGATCCTCGATTGGCGTTTCCACACCCATTCGAAACTCTGGGTCTCCCTAGAGAAGAGCATGGCGGGCAGGAATTTGTCCTACGCACCATGGCTGTCTCGGGAACATAGGGGGCTATCCGAGATGACCTCCCCACTGACGACTCAGGTGTTGTCGGTGTGGGACAAGATCAACCCACTGCTGAACTTGGCCCCCCCTATGTCCCCGCTGACCCCGTTGGGCGGTTTCCATTGGTTCCCCCCAGGTGAACAAATGGCCTTTTTTGGGCCATGGGTGGATGACGGAAACGCTAGTTGTGGCAAACTCATGAAAGACGGCAAACTCCTGGGTTTTGAGGCTCTCCGGGCCGGACATCAGGGCCAGCGAATGAATTTCTGGAAATACAGGCAACTACACCATTTCTTCGAGGTACATGGTCACACGATTAGAGACACATCGTCCCTCACCCAATTTGAGCGCCTTTTCATTGCAGAGACTCCTGCCCCTCACCTGGTGTCAGAACTGTATCGACTTCTAGACTCGACCGCTTCTCAGCCCAGGCCCGCCTACATCCGACGCTGGGAAACCGACCTGGGACACGTTCTTACGGAAACACAACTGACTCATTTATACTACCTCACCCACTCGTCCTCTATTGATTCCAAGACTCAGGAGACAAAACTTTAAATTGCTGTCCCGTTGGTACCGGGTACCAGCGGAGATGGCCCGCATTTACCCCTCTACATCCGAGCTCTGTTGGCGCGGCTGTGGACTCCGAGGTACGTTCCTCCACATATGGTGGGACTGTCCCCTACTTAAGCCATTTTGGGAAGACTTACGAGACCAAATAAAATTAGTAACAGGGATAGATGTTCCTTTTTCTCCAAAGCATTTTCTTCTGCATGTCCCCCCGATTTCGCTCAGCCGATTCAAGAAAAGTGTGCTGCCCCACCTGCTTAATGCAGCAAGGCGCCTGCTCCCAATATACTGGAAAAAGCCCCAAATTCCTACTCGGGCGGAGTGGATCGGTGGGGTGAATGCGGTGCGAGAGGCAGAGGACTGGGTAGCGACTTGTCGAGGCACCCGGGAACGGTTTACCGACGTCTGGGCACCCTGGTCTGAATATGTTTCTGACCCTGACTGCGTACCCTCCAGTTTGGATATTGCCTTACTGGAATTGGCAGACCCCTCCCTTAAAACACACAGGTTACGGCGCGCCTAGAAGACAGAACGACACTCCCTTAGTAGGCTGCAGACATTGGCACTGGGCCATACAGATGGTCTGATCCTGGCGTGGCGTGCTCGGTGTGGATCTGAACGCAGCCCTCTCCTAGACCGCAGGTACGCTCCCCCTCCCTCTTCTTCTCTCCCCCCCCCCCCCCCTTTTTTTTTTTTTTTTTTTTCCTCCTCTGTTCCTTTCCTATTTTATCTTACAAGTTCTATGGTGGCCTTATTGTTATACTGGTGTCAAGTTCAAATACCTATTGTTTAGCTGTGGGGGAGTGTAGATGCAGAAGTCCCTCTGTGCTCGCGGGGCCGTCCCCTGACTATACAGGGACACTGGCGGCCCCGAGGGGGTACACTTTGACGCCTTTTGGGGCCCTTGGCGCGCGGGGGGGGTGGGGGGTGGATTGATGGAGGCCTCCTGGCCCCCCCCCCTGCCCTGGTCGCGGGCCTCGGTCCCATACATGTAGTACATTTTGGGTTACAGCCCCCTGGCTCGTGGCCGGGGACAGGGCTGTACATGGGCAGGTCAAGAAGCTATATATTTTGCCCACACCCCCACGGCTATTTGCTATGCCAAGGCCCCCTTTGGACCCCCACAATGCTTGTCGACCCAGTGGACACTGGGGGCACCCCATTAGGTATCTGTCACCTTGGCTTTGTAATTGTATATGTATTCCCCTGTTCAACCTATGTTTTCGTACCGCTCTTGCTATCTCGGCCCTGCGAGGTCGGTGTTCTCTATTTTAACCACCAACTGTTGAACATGTCCTGTTATCTGTCATTTTTTGAAAACAATAAAATACTGATTATATAAAAAAAAAAAAAACTCTGAAAGATGTAAAAAGGGAAAAATAAATAAATAAAAAAAGCAATGGAAAAATTGCAAAAATGGCCTGGCCACCGCCTGAGTTTAAAAATTGATCGCAGGACCCGTCAGCGAAAGGGTTAAATGATTACTGGCCTCACTCAAACCTAGCGGAGACAAATTCACTCCGGTCATGGGCTTGTTCACACAACGAGGCCACTGGTGTGCACTGTGGAGTATACAGTGCCGATTACAGCATTACCCACTATTTGCCCTGGTTCACACTGGTGCGATTTGACATGTCAAATCGGCGGCATTTGCCGGCAATGACACCGTCCTAACCGGTGCGACGCTGCATCTGTAGCTTCTGTACTACTTTTTGCAATTTCGGCCCGCGATTTACATTGACATCTGTGCAGAAACTGCACAGATGTCTCTGTAATCGCGGGCGAAATCGGGACTGACAACCGGAAGTGAAATCGTGCGAGATCAGCTGAACTCGCACAGCTTCATTCCTGCAGCCCAGTGTGAACCTGGGCTTTAACTTTTTTTTTTTTCTTTATTTAAATATCGGTCTCTGTATTTTCTGTCAGATACAATTACACAGGTCTCATGGCTAGGTAAACCAAAGAATCTATAATTCGGATGTCTTTATTTACAATGAACCTGCTCATAAGGTGCGACACGCTTTGAGGTTGAGTAACAAATTATTTAATAGTGGGATATTTTTCTTTCTAAAGTGTTATTCCAGAGAATCGAGAACAAAGATTTTTCAGGAAATTGTTTTGCTGATGCTATATAAAAACTGGAAATTAGAGCACCCCCGCCCCCCCCCCCCCCAAATTGAGAGCCCTACCTTACTGATATTTGTAATGAAATGTGCAGACCTTATTCCAGGTGCGACTACTACTACTGAAAAGTAACATTATATTAGGCAGATAATTTTTTCACTTTGGAAAGAAAGAGTAAGGGAGCCATTACATTTTATTTTTTTTGCCATCTTTATCTTATTGAGGAGACTTCACTTTCTGTCCCATAGCCAAGGAGGCCCCTGCAAATTAAGGGAATCCTTTGAAGACACCCCCAAAAATGTCCCTCTCCTTTGAAATGAACGGGAAGGGCCTCAAAAATGCCCCACAGCATTTTTGGAGCAGTTTTTGAGTCACGTGTCCCTTAAAAACAGCACCGCAAAACGCCATAAAAGCACTCAGCGCTTTACTGGCAGTTTTGAAGCGAACCAGTGTGAAAGAGGCCTTCATTCTACTTTAAACCACCATATCCAACACCACCATGGCCAGGTGAACATAAGACACAAGGTGGTCACCCTCCAGTTTTCTGATTCAAGCTTATCTACAGAAAAACTGACAGGCACCAGTAATTCAGTGGTCGCTTGTGGAATCTGAAGGCATCAAGGTTCTACCAATCACATCACGCCACCGCTACTATCAGCTAAGAACTGTCATAAACCACTGAGATGTAGGTACACCCATCTACACACCAAAGTCTTATCACAAGTAGTCATTCATCTGTATCTTACGCAATAAATCTATTTTTTATATATTTGTTTTATCTTTGCATTTTGGTTATTTGTTGTTTTATTAGGCAATTGTTGGGAAATCCTCCATTAGGTGATGGGGAATGAACAGAACATGATAGCCGTCACTCTGATTCATGATAGGAACTTATTATGGTCATGTCTCTTTAATGATGCATTATTCTATGCATGTTCCTGCCTAAAGGAGGGTGTTAACATTTCAGCCAGAAACTATCGCAGATGGAAATTTCAGATTTTGCAAACATGTTGATTTATAAATAAGTGCAGCAATCCCAGGCTTTATTTTTTCTCTACCTCCATCTATTGGGATGGCCTGACTGCAATGCACAAGATGCTGTTCATCTGTTTACTGAGGCCGATCATCTCATCTGTAGAATATGAAAATATATATATATACACATATACACATATACACATATACACACACACACACACACACACACACACATATATATATTTTATTATTTATTTTATTACATCTTTTTATGCGTCAACACTGAAGAAATGACACTTTGCTACAATTTCTCCAGAGATCTAGATTTGCCTTTGTCCACAGTGCTCAACATTATCAAGAAGTTTGCAACCCATGGCACTGTAGCTAATCTCTCTGGGCGTGGACGGAATTGAATAATTGAAGAAAGGCTGCAACGCAGGATAGTTCCGGATGGTGGAGAAGCAGCCCCAAACAAGTTCCAAAGAAATTCAAGCTGTCCTGCAGGCTCAGGGAGCATCAGTGTCAGCGCGAACTATCCGTCAACATTTAAATTAAATGAAACGCTATGGCAGGAGACCTAGGAGGACCCCACTGCTGACACAGAGACATAAAAAAGCAAGACTACAGTTTGCCAAAATGTACTTGAGTAAGCCAAAATCCTTCTGGAAAAAAGTCTTGTGGACAGATGAGACCAAGATAGAGCTTTTTGGTAAAGCACATCATTCTACCGTTTACCGAAAATGGAATGAGGCCTACAAAGAAAAGAACAGTACCTACAGTGAAATATGGTGGAGGTTCAATTATGTTTTGGGGTTGTTTTGCTGCCTCTGGCACTGGGTGCCTTGAATGTGTGCAAGGCATCATGAAATCTGAGGATTACCAAAGGATTTTGGGTCGCACTGTAGAGCCCAGTGTCAGAAAGCTGGGTTTGCTTCCGAGATCTTGGGTCTTCCAGCAGGACAATGACCCCAAACATACGTCAAAAAGCACCCAGAAATGGATGGCAACAAAGCGCTGGAGAGTTCTAACATGGCCAGCAAGGAGTCCAGATCTAAATCCCATTGAACACCTGTGGAGAGATCCTAAAATTGCTGTTGGGAAAAGGTGTCCTTCCAATAAGAGACCTGGAGCAGTTTGCAAAAGAAGAGTGGTCCAAAATTCCGGGTGAGAGGTGCAAGAAGCATATTGATGGTTATAGGAAGCGACTGATTTCAGTTTTTTTTTCCTACGGGTGTGCAACCAAATATTAAGTTAAGGGTGCCGGGGGCATGGCCAAGATGGCGCTGAGAGCGGACGCTTGATTGCTGAGCTCCCGCTCCGAATCCCAATCCTTCTTTAATCCTGCAGTGGATCTACCCTGGTATCGCCGCAATTCCCTCCTGAACCTTCCCCGGGGCACTTGGGGAATGAGAAAAAAGCAGCAGGGGGACTCAGAGGAGACCCGCCAACGGAGGTTACTCGCACGCCGCCGAAGCCTGGGCCTATACCACCACCTGCACGCCACATGGAGACTCAGACGGCATCCTCCTCAGATGGCGCCATCCAGGCAGGTTCGCCGGCCTTCGATGCACTGATGCAGGCGATCACCGGCTGCCAATCGGCGCTTACAGTCAAGATCGACCACGTACAGGCAGAAACCGCCTTAATCCGCCGCGATATGGACAGATTCCAGGAGCAGGTGTCGGAGGCGGAGAAGAGGATCTCGGGCGCGGAGGACATGCAGATGGAACACCATACAGACTTGCAGATCCTCAAATCCAAGGTGAGAGCTCTGGAAGAGCCGAGGACGCCGAGAACCGGAACAACTTGCGGGTCCTCGGCCTCCCGGGGGTGCTGAGGGCTCGGACCCGGTTACCTTTAAGGAGCAGCTCCTCCCCACCCTGCTCCCGAGGGCCCGCTTCTCCCCACACTTCTCCATCGAACAGGCGCACCGTATCCCGGCCCTCCGAGGCCCATCTGGAGCGACGCCGCGCACTTTTATTTTCAAACTTCTCCACTATAGAGACAGGTACACTGTCCTTCGCTCGGCCCGCGCACAAGGGGAGTTGAAATACGAGAATGCGAAGTTACTGATCTTTCCGACTACTCTGTCGAAATGCAAAGACAGCGGAAGTTATTCGACCCTGTTCCTGCCATCATGAGAGCTAAAAGGTGTCAAGTACAGTATGCCCTTTCCTGCCAAGCTGAGGGTCCAGGATGGTGAGCACATTCAATTTTCTGCTTCACCCAGAGAGGCGGCGACGTGGGCTGAGTCGCTCCGCACCTGAGGCTGACTACTGCTAATACCTGCGAGTATGTTCCGGGGGGTCTGGCCACCCTGGATCCCACCACCTGCACTCAGAGGGCTTAGCATGTTTCCCTGGGCCACGTCACTTTCTACTGACCCCATTACTCCTCCACTGTGTACTGATCCTTCCCAAATGATGCTCTTTATAGTCCCCATGCCCAGGAGGGCCTGACCGGTTGTCTCCCAGCGCCTCCACAATCCCTGTTATGTACTGGGGATGGTGACTTTTACTGTGTGATGGCGGGGGGGGGGGCATGCTACGGAGGGGAGCTTCCCCCCCTCCCCCTCCCCCTGTGATTTCCTCACTAACTTTCTGACCCTTGCTCTGAGGAGGGACGGGTGGAATTTACACGTATGTTATGGCTCAGATGGACTATCACTGTTGATGACCCCCCCTCTGAGGCTCCCCCCCCTCCCCGTGAACTTGTTGCCGCTCCTGCTAGTGTGTGGAACAACGGATGACCCTTAAACCTAAGAAAAGTGCCCCCGGGCCAGCCGGGAGATCCATGGGACATATCCTTCACCGGATTCATAAGTTCATTTTGACTGGTTTACTGAAAAGGGGCCTGTTGCCTCTTGCTCACTGCCTCCATGTTCAGCACCTGGGCTGGCACCTGTTTTGGGATTCAAATCCTCCTCTGGGGACGGGGGGAGGGTGGGGGAGTTTGGGAAAGTTGAGCCGCATTTTTGGCTCCCAGTTCATGATTGTATATTGCATGACAGACATACTGTGGTTGGGGACATTTACACAGCCGGGGAGAGGACCGGATCTCCACAGCAGAGTTGTGGCTGGCTGGAGAGCGCCGGGCCTTATAAAGTGTATTAATCCTCTTTATACTGTGCTGAGAGATGGTGATGGCTACACTTGACATCCTTCTCCTGGAACACACGGGGCATGAACTCCCCAATTAAACGATCTCTTGTCTTCCAATACATAAAAAAACATAATCCGCACGTGTGTTGCAGGAGACGCATCTAGTGGGAAGCAAAACAATGAGCCTTAAGAGACCATGGGTAGGACACCACTACCACTCTACTTACTCTAATTTTGCCAGGGGTGTTAGTGTGCTGGTTGCGAAAACCCTGCCGTTTAAACTGCTAGACTTGGTCCTTGACCCTAATGGCAGATTCATACTGCTCCATGCTTTAATTCACAATGTTCCCTGGGTTGTGGTGGGCCTCTACTTACACCCCCCCCCCCCCCCCGGCTTCCATTACACTTCTGAATCTGCTCACAGCCAAGCTAGCTCAGTTCCCACCGGACAACGTTGTTCTCATGGGAGACTTCAACCTGGTTCCGGACTCTGACAGGGACAGATGTGCCGCAGCGGGTGCGACCCGCCGAGGACTAGCCGCATGGGCTGACACCTATGGCTTTACGGATGTGTGGAGGTGGAGACACCCCCACTCCAGAGTGTTTACCTGCCACACACAAATCATTCTCCAGGATTGACCTTGCATACGTGGCGGAACATTGCTATCCTCCCTCGGGGCATCTCAGATCACGCCCCGCTATTACTGCCCCTGGAGCTGACCACAACCCCGTCGGACAGACTCTGGAGACTCTCCAGATTCTGGGTCTCGGATAAAGATGTTGATTCTAGATTCCATCCCACGCTACGAATGTTCTGGGCAGAAAATTTGGGGTCTACTGGGGAAAACTTTGCATAGGACGCATTCAAGGCCTCCTCGAGGGGACAGTATCAATCTATCATTGCCGCTGTGAGGAAAGACCGCAGAGCAGATCTTGAGAGAGTCGAAAGGGAGGCGTCTGCAAAGGAGGCCCTCTATGTCAGGACCCGTGACCCTGCACACTACACCCAACTCCAGTTCCTGACGCAACAAGACTTACTCCTTCGCACATCTCTAACGCAAAAGAGGCTCCTTCATCAATCCCAGCGGATTTTTGAACAAGGAGACAAGACGGGACGCCTCCTTGCGTGGCTGTCTAGAGAACAATCAGTGTTAGCGACCATCGCACACATACAGGGTCCAGATGGGACCCTACTCTCTACCCCCCCCCCAAGACATTAGTGCTTCGCCACTTATTATTAGCAGCTCTACATCTCCAGGGTGTCCTATGACCAGAAAGACCTTGAAACATACTTAGTTGCGATTGACATACTGGTCCTCACTACCAACAAACTGGACGCTACAATAAGGATTGAGGAAATACAGTCGGCCCTTAAGGGGATGCAGACAAATAAAACACCGGGCCCGCATGGGTTCCCGTTGGAATTTTATAAGACATACATGGGAGGATCTGGCCCCTAGACTATTGCAAACCCTGACGCGGGCTTCTGATTCAGGGGCCCTTCCAGACTCAATGAGCGATGCTGTCATAGTGGTTATCCCCAAGCCGGGCAAAAGATCCCTCATTGTGTTCCTCATATCGCCCCATCTCTCTCCTCAATGTGGACGCCAAAGTCTTTGCAAAAATTCTAGCGAACCGCCTTAATATGGTCATCACAGCATTGGTCCACCCTGACCAAACTGGGTTTATGCCGGGGCGGGGTACTGACATTATTATCTGTCGGTTGCACACACACATCGCGAACGCTGACCCGGACGCTTCGTGAGTGGTGGCCTCACTCGACGCTGAGAAGGCTTTCGACTCGGTCAAGTGGGGCTACCTATGGTCTGTCCTCTCCAGATATGGCTTTGATTCCTGAGGTGGTTCCAAATGCTGTACGCACATCCCAGGGCCCGCATCCGTATCAACCGCGCATTGCTGGATCCTTTCCTCCTGGAGCGAGGGACCCGCCAGGGCTGTCCGCTATCCCCAACCCTTTTTGCCCTGGCCTTGGAACCTCTCGCCACACATATTAGGGGGGACCCCTTGGTCAGGGGCATACGTGTAGGTCCCTTAGAAGAAAAGCTTTCACTGTATGCAGACGACTCCCTCCTTTACCTGGCTGATAGCTCCACCTTCCCACACACCGCTAAGATGGGTGGAGACCTTTACATATTTAGGGGTGAAGATAGGCCCCACAATGAAGGGATATATGTCTAGGAACCTACCCCCCCCACTAGAACAACCGACGCAAAGCTGTACCAACTGGCGCAGTCTCCCCCTCACCCCAGTGGGTAGAGGGAACCTAATTAAAATGATTTATCTTCCCAAGTTTTTATATTTCTTCATGCAGACCCCCACTCCTTTTTCAGGAAAATAGACAGCATAGTGACCTCCTTTATCTGGGCGGGTTGCCCCCCCCCTCCGGGTGGCCGAACGCTCTCTTTATCTCCCCTTATCTGCTGGGGGCTTGGCCCTTCCGAATTTCCTCATATATTACTGGGCCGCGGTCCTGGTAACTGTCCGGTGGTGGTTCTCCCAGCCTAAACTGAATCCCGCAGTTACCCTTGAAGCCGCTCTCCTCGGGTCTTATGCAGCTCTTTCCAACCTTGTTTTTAGGGGACCCAAAGCACATCCCAAAGTGACTGAACTAATGAGAACCACTAAGGGTCTGGCAGACCTCAAGGGCTTCGGGAATCAACCCTCTCACACACTCTCCACACACCCACTATGGGGTAACCCCCTTCTTCCCCAGCTCAACTCGGTACCTGACCCGGCTGCCTGGGCCAAATATGGGATAGTGAAACTCAAACATGTAATTAGGGTTGTCCCGATACCGATACTAGTATCGGTATCGGGACCGATACCGAGCATTGGCGCAAGTACTTGTACTCGCGCCAATGGTGCCGATGCTTCACCCGATACTTTTTTTTTCTAGTGTAGTGTGGCTGGAGAGGGCGGGAGGAGTCAGTGGCTGGGGAGGGCGGGAGAGGGCGGGCGGAGTCTGGCTGGGGAGGGCGGGAGAGGGCGGGCGGAGTCTGGCTGGAGAGGGGGCGGGCAGAGTCTGGCTGGAGAAAGCGGGCACAGTCGGTGGACGGATTTGGCTGGCAGAGAGCGAGTCCCTCACCTGGTAAGCGTGCAGGGGTGTAGGGCACAGCCGCATCGGGATCGGTGACCGGTGCTGTCACATTCGGTCGCCGTCAGTGGCTGAACGTCCCGACGCCCATCTTGGTACACCCTGCACTTGGCTGCAGTAAGCAGCAGCAGACATCTTGTTACACCCAGCCCGAGCTATATGGGCTGGGTGTAACAAGATGTCTGCTGCTGCTTACTGCAGCCGAGTGCAGGGTGTACCAAGATGGGCGTTGCAGCTTTTTGCAGTTTTTTTTTTTTTTTTATAAATCCTGTGTAATTTTTTGCAGCATTTCAGTGCCAGCCACCTATCGTGCCATCTATCAGTGCCCACAAGTGCCACTTATCAGTGCAATCAGTGCCATCTACCAGTGTCACCTGATAGGTGGCACTTGTGGGCACTGATAGATGGCACTGGTAGCACTATCAGTGCCACCTATCAGTGCTCACAAGTGCCATCAGTGCCCACAAGTGCCATCTATCAGTGCCCACAAGTGCCACCTATCAGTGCACTCAGTGCCACCTATCAGTGCACTCAGTGCCACCTATCAGTGCACTCAGTGCCACCTATCAGTGCCCACAAGTGCCACCTATCAGTGCCCACAAGTGCCACCTATCAGTGCCCACAAGTGCCATCTATCAGTGCCATCTACCAGTGCCACCTATCAGTGCCCATAAGTGCCACCAATCAGTGTCATCTATCAGTGCCACCTATTAGTGCCCATCAGCACCAGTCAGTGCCGCCTATCAGTGCCAGCCACCTGTCAGTGCCAGCCACCTGTCAGTGCCACCTATCAGTCTCCATCTGTCAAACTATCACATGACATTGAAAAAAAAAAGTATCAGTAATCGGTATCGGCAAGTACTTGGAAAAATGTATCGGTACTTGTACTCGGTCCTAAAAAAGTGGTATCGGGACAACCCTACATGTAATCACGAACGGAAAGATGGCGACGTTCCAAAACTTGAAAGGGACCCACCGACTCCCCCAATCCTTTCCATTTCGATACTGGCAACTCAAGCACGCCATTAACTCACAATTCCCAGAGACGATTATCCTTGAATCTGACTTAATAGAAAGGCGGCTTCTGTCCGGGATGATGGAGAGACCCCTCTCCTCCCTCTATCTCTACCTCACGGTAGCACATGACACCAACACAGTGACTCTCTTCCACAAGTGGAAGGCAGACATTCCTGAGCTTGATGAGGAGTCTTGGGAGGACCTGGTCTCCTCCTATATCCCATCCATGATTGCATCCAGGGATTGTTTCATACAACTCAAGTTCCTACATGGAGCATACTACACTCCGCTGGCCAACATTTACCCCTCCCTGAGCCCATTGTGTGGGAGATGTAGGCAAGCTGAGGGCTCCTTCCTCCATATGGTCTGGACCTGTCCGAAGATCCAGCCTTACTGGCGGGCGGTGACGGAGACGGTAGGGAGGATTGGTGGACTTGACCTGACGCCTGACCCCCTGTTCTTCCTGCTTAGTCACCTGGGCGACATTGAGGGGGACAGATACACCAAACTATGCGTAACCTTTTTACTCTTCTATGCCAGGAGAGAAATCCTTCTGCGATGGAGGGGTGAGGAGGTCCTTACTAGGGCCTCCTGGGAGGCTACTGTAAACAGGGTGCTACCACTTTATAAAATCACATATGAGAGCAGGAACTGTCCAGCAAAGTTCGACAAGATCTGGTCCTCCTGGTTGGAGTGACGGTCTTGTAGGTCCCTAGAGCCTGGTCACAATATTTGGAGAATGTTGATGCCTGGTTTTAAGTTCTGTGACTTCTCCTGACCTCTTTCCCTCCCCCCCCCTCTCTTCCTCTTAATGGTCACCCTCTTCCCCACCCCCCCAAAGACAAGGGGGAGGGAGATCCCCTGGGAGATGTGGTCCCATCATAAATCTTTATGTACCCCCTAACTATAGTATGTTGTGACGATCCCATCACTATACACTACTGTGGACTCTCTGAATATCGGGCCTGAATGTATAACCACTATGACTTTGTATTTATTGTCACTCTTCAGTACGCCTGTGTTGTTGTTCTGTCAATGCCTTGTATATATTTGTCATTTTCGAAATAAAAAACCTTTACTGTTAAAAAAAAAAAAAAAAAAAGTTAAGGGTGGCACGAATTTTGACGAGCCCATTTTTGGAGTTGTGTGACATTATGTCCAATTTGCGTTTTTTCCTTCCTTATTTTGTTGTGTTCCAATACACACAAAGGGAATAAACATGTGTATAGCAAAACATGTGTTACTGCAATACTTTTCTGTGAGAACCAGAGACATACACAAACAGCGAGTCAGACTTCCGAATGGAAATCATAGCAGACAGGTACACCCGCAAGGCTCGTACCACATCCAAATGTATGAAGCGCAAACTCTCACGGATGCGATGAGTGAGGACACGGACGGAAGAACAATGTCCTCATGAAGGTGAAAGGCCGAGACCACCTTTGAAAGAAAAGACGGTCGCGGGCACAACAACACCTTTTCCTTATGAAGGACCAAGTAAGGCGACTTGCGGGACAAGGCCGCCAACTCGCGGGACAAGCCCGCCAACTCGGACACCCTCGAACAGAAGTAAAGGCCACTAAGAAAGTCACCTTCTGGGACAAGGTCAAGAGAGGAATCTCCCTGATATTTTCAAAGGGATGTTCTTGGAGAACCGAGAGCACCAAATTCAGATCCCAGGGGGGGGGGGGGGGAGAATCACATGGCGAACCCCCTGCACAAAGGTGCTAATCAAGGAATGGCCTGCTAGCGGTCGTTGAAAAAGACAGTCCGGGCCGAAATCCGACCCTCGATGGTACGTAAGGCCAGCTTTTGGGTCACACCACGATATAAGAACAGCAAAATCTTGGGAACGAAATACGTCCGTGGACGCCATCAAGTTCCTCGCCCATAGCGATGTAAGCCTTCCAGGTACGGTGATGGATCTTTCTGGAGAAAGATTTCCGTGCCCACAACATAGATGAGATGACTGAATCCGAGAGGCCTCGGTCCCTCAGCACCTGGCTTAAACAGCCGTGCCAAAGCAAAGGACTGTAAAGCAGGATGAAGTATGGGACCATGAGACAGAAGGTCCACCCAAAGAGGCAGTCACCAAAGGAACGTCTGCGACTAGCCGAACTAGATCGGCGTACCAATGTCGCCGTCCCGGAGCAAAGAGGATCACCGGAATGGCCTCGACCACTACTCTGCGAAGCAACAACAGTAGCGGAGGGTAAGCATACATCAGGCGAAATTGCCCCAACGGGCCACCAACGCTTCTGCCCAGGGATCCCTGGACCTGGCCACGAATCTCTACAACTTGCGAGCGAGTCGAAAAGGCCAAAAAAAGGTCCACATCCGGTGCCCCACCTCCGGTAAAGGAGGTGAAAACACCTCCGGATGTAAGGCCCCTTCCCCTGGAATGCACACTGCCGACAGGACCATCCTGCAGCGGGATGGGTATGATAAACCCAAGGAGACCCCACAATGTAATCGGAGAAGGGAGGCCCCGGCTCACGGGGTGCCTCAATTGTTGGCCAAGAAAGGCAACCTGACAGAGCTTCCCTAGAAACTCGGTCAGTGGACCAGTAACTCAGCCTCTACAGGTGGCGCAGACCCACCCCGGACACAGAGACCCTAGAGGCTAAAGCAGTTGCAGTGCACCTGCTGGTCGACTGATAGATGAAGCAGAGGCTTTTGCCCAGTAATTGAGCTTCAGGAACGCCAGAGACGCAGCCACTACCGGGCGTAACGCTAACCTCAGATGGTGAACAAAGTCCAAGCCAGTGCGTCTGTTCCATTGATAAGTGATCCATTGATAAGTGCTGTATGTCACCGCGCTGTCAGCACGAGTGAAGTCTGAGGAGAGTGTGAGGAGATTCGCGCCGCAGCAGCGACGATAGAGGCCAAAACCGAAAGTGAAAGCGCCGCGGCTTCAAGAAAATCGGCGCCGGCCGCGTGTAAGCAGCACCATTGATCCGCGGTAAGATGGCCGCCGAGCGCAGCTGCAACAGTAATAGCCACGTCAGCAAGTGGCTTCACCAAACACTCACACCCCTAGCACACAGACATGAGCGCCCCCCGCCAGGCCAGAGTGACCAAGTACCCCCACACAGCACAGCGCCAGTACAGGGTGCAGAGAGCAGCATAACAGGGGGGAGAGAAGGAGAAACCCCCGAGACAGAGAAACACAGCCAGCATGTACTCACCTGAAGCAGGAGAGACTACTTCACCCTCTCCATAGAGACCCACTGGCTTGTTTCAGACAGACCTATCACAGAGTAATACTGAGTAGCTGTCGGCCTGGTCCACCGCGAAAGATACTGCAGGTACTGATCAATCTTGAGAGGACCGCGGGAGCATAAAAGCAACCCGGCCACCCCTGGAGTCATGGGGCATGTCGTGAACTGAGTCTCACACACACACACAAGGCGAGGATCAGCTCGCTCGATGGTCGGACAGGGAAGACTACGAGGATACCAGTGTACCCAACCTGTTGCCCAGCCGACAGTTGATTGAAGGTCTCAAAAATAAAATAAAATTCCCAAAGGAATAAAATCTTCCAGGAGACTGGCTCCTGAGAGAGTTACGTCTTCTCCTTCTACTAGACAGAAAAAAACTGAGGCTGCAGGTAGGAGGGTTATGTCTGGAGGGACTGCCACCCTGGGCGGGGCTGTTAAGCTCTGTTTTTTTCTAGAATGTATGTTTCTAACATCTAACATTCTGCCTAGATCTTCTCCTGCGAGCAGGGACATATACCCACGTGTTTCAGTATTAGAGCTGTGTCAGTCCATGGACGATAAGAGAAAAGATAATTTTTACATGTAGGAGAGGAGTACCAAAATAGGCTCGGTATGGAAGTGGTTAAAACAAAATGAATGTTTTCCATTTAAACAGGCAAGCAACAATTTCAGAAAAAAAAATGCAAATTAAAATTAAATTAATGTGGTGAATCTAATTAGCGATCATTAAATCGCCAGCAGTGCTACTGAAAATACACTGTAAATGACTGGCTTCACACCAGTCTCCAAAGTTTGACAATTATAAGGAAGCCAATGAAAGGAGGGCGATTTTTATACAAGAGAAGAAGTGTAACGGATTACATAGAACCTCACTGTTTGACAGCTAGGTAATTCCCTTAATGACAGATCAGGATGCAGGGCACTGACCTTGAGTGAACTTGCAGAGATTAAAACAGCAATCTGAGACTCAAGTGCTGCTCTCACAAGATTTATGATTCTAAAGCTGCCAAGCAAAAAATAGAACAAACCCAGTTAACAAAAACACACACACACACACACACACACACACACACACGAAATGTTTTATCTGTCATATTATTTGCAATTCTGTCCAGCTATAGTGGCAAATCACTCACTTTTGTCAGACAACACAGTCAGGCGGACTACACTTTTTTTTTTACTTACACATTTAAACAGGCAAGCAGCAGGCTTTGTCAGATGGAAGCATTTCACACACCCTGGAAAAGTGCAACCCCCAGAACGCCCCGCTATGAATCCCAGGCTCTGTTTGCCCATTTGCAGGCCCGGCACAGCGAGTGCTGCCGTGTGTCCGTTCTCCTCCCCATCTTGTTGCTGACCCAGAAGCGACGTGTATGACATCACTTCCAGGGTCCCCTTTGACAGTTTACCTGACCATCAAAGAATGCAATGCAGTGCCAGCTGCATTGCATTCCATTCAGTGGAGCAAAGAGGAGACATGTAGAGTCTTTTAGACCCTGGCTGTCTCATTAAAGAGAACCAGTCAGCAAAAAATTATCACTTAGAGAACTTTGATACGGTCCCCTATGAGCTTCTCCCATGCGGCCGCATCATTCATTCACAAAGATTCTGTGAACGAATCAACTACAAGTACTGACAGCCTTTGCAGCTGTCGGTTTGTAGTTCTCAAACTACGGTAGCTGTTGAGTGCTCTGGTAGTTCATGGATTCTTCCTGTCTGTACAATGTATGAACAGACAGATTACACCGGCAGTCTGCAGGAGACTTGCATGGCATCAGCAATCTGCTGATCGTTGGTGCAATGCTCTCCAGGCTTCGAAATAAAATACATCCCCTTTATAAAAAGGTGAACTTGTACTGAACACCCAAGTGCGAGGTTAACCTGAAAGAATAAAATTTATTTTTTTCTTATGGAGGCCTCATTTACTTACTCAGCATAAGCGCTTCTGCAGAGTGTTGAGACTGACACTCCCTTTTCTGACAAGCACCCAATCGGTGCTGGTCACACTGCAAGGTCTCTCCCGTCCTCGCTAGTCTCTGGGTGCGGTGCTGGAGACAGGCAGGGAGGTAAATAGGAGATATGGTTTAGGTTAAAAAAATTTTTTTTTTAATCAAGATAAAGTTGAATGTCACAAGGGACAAGTAGATTGGGACCCCTATTTAGTCCCTTGAACAAGTAGTTTTTATAAACATTTCTACACCCCTGTTACTACTTTGTTACAGATAAATACAGCGGTACCTTGGATTACGAGCATAATTCGTTCCAAAGGAATGCTTGTAATCCAAAGCATTCATATATATCAAAGCAAGTTTTCCCATAGGAGTCAATGGAAACTCAGATAAATTAGTTCCACAGTGACTGCTATTGTATGCAGTACTGCATGTGGCCAGAGGTGGGGGGCAGAGACACTCTGAAACACTCAGACTGCTCAGATGCACTCGGAGCCCTTTCAACCCCGCATGCTGGAGGAGCCCCCCCCCCCCCCCCCAATCACCCTCAGCTAATTTCCACTTGCCAAATGCGAGTAGGTGATTGGAAATTTTGAGGGCTGCCCTATAACATAGTAAATATTTACTTTGCGAGTATCTGAAAAGGGATTGACAAGGAAGAGACAGACTCTGGATTTGATAGCCGTTTTAGAATTTAGTCTCAACATATCCTTTGCAGCAATTAAAAAAGGGGCAAGAGCTGCAACAAATATATAATCTTTGTAAAATATTAGATTTATTTCAATTCACTTTGAGATTTCCATTCCTAGTCTGTAGGTACAGAGTCAATATCAGGGGGATAATTTAGGAGCATTCATCTTCTCCAAATTATTAAGAACGTTTAATCTAAGATTAATAATTAATAAAAGCAGCAATAATATCCCCCCTTGTTGGAATGCACACAAAGATTTTTATTTTATAACCGTAAAATATTCAGACTTTTATAAAATAAATCTTGTATCCTGCCAAGACCCCATACACACTATTCGATTTTCTGCAGATTTTTGTCTTCAGATTTACCAAAACCATAAAATATGAGGTCAAACCTTAAGAGCCGGTTCACACTGGGGCGGCACGACTTTGGGGGCGACTCGGCAAGGCGATCTCAAGACGACTTGAGAGGCGACTTGCAAAATGACTTCTGTATTGAAGTCAATGCAAGTCGCCCCCAAAGTCGTACAAGAACCTTTTTCCAAGTCGGAGCGCCTTGCGTCGCTCCTATTAGAACGGTTCTATTGAATAGAGCGGAGCGCGACTTGTCAGGCGGCTAAGTTGCCTGACGAGTCGCCCGTGTGAACCGGCTCTGAGAGATTCAATTTGGATGCAAATCGGGCAGGCCCTTGCACTACATGGTTTTGGTAAATCTGAGGACAAAAATCTGCAGAAAATCTAATAGTGTGTATGGTGGTCTAAGAATCAGAATATTTCAATGAAATTATGATTTTCAATAAAAGCAAACTCCGTGGATACACAAATACATGTTAAATTAGCAAGAAAAAGGTTTTCTCGTCACAAGTCTAAGGCTGGGTACACACTGGCCAAATATAGGCCAATTCAACAGAAACCAGACATTTGGTCAGTGTGTACAGCTAGCTGTCTGACAGAAGCCGCTCTAAAGATCGGGTTTTGTCGAAGGGGCATGCTAGAAAACCAGCATCCAATGGCTACGAGTGCTGATCAGTGTGTTCTGGTGGGCACACAAGAGCACAGCGGGGGAGATCACCGCACTAACATCGTGTGTTAGTACGGCGACCTGCGTTTAAAAAAGAAAAAAAAAAGAAAACCTTTACATGTACTAGGCCTAACTCTCTGTAGTATGGTAGGCATAACTAAATGAGATACTATAAGCTTTGGTTCGCAAAAATTACAAAAGAATCCTTTAACAAAAAAAAAAAAAAACTGAATTACACCGTTTTATGATCAAGCGGGTTTTCCAGTGGTGCTCTAAAGTAATCTCCTCCCAAAATATGCCTTGGGGTTACACACTCAACTGTGTCCATGCCAGCCACATAAGGATTTCCAGCTGTGCTTTCATGTTTGTCTGTTCACATGTGCAATGACAGCCAAAGCTAAACCTGAAGACTGGTCTGACAAAAGGCCTGTAGGAATTTCATGAGAATCATAAGGAAAAAAGCCGGTAAACAATGAATAAGGATTTTAGAGCAAATCTGTAAACATAAATATGAAGAAATTCTTGCCACTAGGCATTTCCATGTTTCAAAAGGAGCTCATCATAAGAGAAATACAGGAGTTGCCATCTCTAGCTTGTCCTGAAGGTGCAAGCTCCAATGCAGAGTTCTATAGCTTTTCTTTGAGACTTGGTAAGTCATTGAAGCCAGGATGAGGAGAATGGCATTGAAGAATATACCTCTACAAAACAAGCAAGGAGTGGCAATTCCCATATCAAAGTCTAACATAGGGGGTAGATTTACTAAAACTGGGAGCACTCAGAATCTGTTGCAGCTGTGCATGGTAGCCAATCAGCTTCTAACTTCAGCTTGTTCAATTAAGCTTTGGCAATAAAACATGTAAGCCGATTGGATCCCATACAGGGTTGCACCAGACTTTGCACTCTTCGGTTTTAGTAAATCTACCCCATAGTTCTTTTAACATGAGCTTCCAAAGTGTTTCTACTCAAGTTTGAGCCCCTAGCATCTCCAGCTAAAGCCTAGTACACATGGGCCGAATTTTTGCAAGTGCTGCCGAACGTCGGGCGGCCCATGTCAACGGCCAGCTTCTGTAGAAGGAGCATTAACCAAAATAAAAGTCTGCCGATCGGCTCCTGATCAGACTGGAAAATTTTGGCGGTTGGGGGGGGGGGGTCCCACTGTCAGAACACAATAGAGCAGCAGAGAAGATCAATCTTTCCTTCCAACAATCGGATTGTTAGTACAGCGGCTCCAACCTAAGCTGTCAGTCAGTTTTTTTCATTCAGCCCGCTGGGTTGAACGAAAAAAATAAATAAAAAAAAACCCTTGTACTGTGTACTAGGCTTAACAACTAATCCACATTGATTTTGGGTGTGTCTACTGTGTATAAAGTTCACACATACTTTGCATGTTAAAAGGCCATTAACAGGAGACCAAAGTTCTTACTAACATGTTTAGAAGTCATAATATTAGCAGCAATTTTCACAAGTTTACAGCATTGTGTAACATTTCTAAAAGATAACATTTCAGGCATCAAACTAGAAATCCAACTGTATCACATTTGGTGCCAGACTCATTACAATAGGACAATCAATCAAGGTGACAATTTAGCATTCAGGCCCTTTTCACACGATAAGCCTGCTCGGATCCGTCTGTCCATTTTTTTTAGGCGGATCCAAGCGGGCCACCCATCGACTCCTATGGGCAGTCGGATGTCAGCGGAGAGGTGTCTGACACCCGTCTGCCATCCGATCAAGACAGACGTATGGCGGATCGGATGGGATCTGATGAAAACAGACATGCTGTCCGTTTTCGTCTGATCTCCCCATAGAGATCAGCGGCTCTATGACAGGTCCCTCCCCACTCAGTGAGCAGAGACAAACCTGTCATCCGCCTGTCACCCACAAAAGAATTCCAGGAGTTATATATTTTATCTAGCTTGGACCAACAGAACTATGCATATATCATACCTGTGGGATCCCCCTAAAAGCTGGAAATCCGTGTAGAAGACACCACTACGCCAGTGATCTCCACTATTTTCCGGGTCCCATGCCAAGTGGCTGCCCTGCTTTGCCACACAATGCAAAAGCGGTCTCTGAATGGCGCCCGTGCAGGGAATCCAGAAGCTAGTAAAGATCACTGTAGTAGTCATGCCTACTACAGTGATTTCCAGCTTCCACAGGTATGGTGTATGCAGAGTCACAATGGTCCGAGCTGGAATTTAGCAAATTTATCTTTCACAAATAATATTTCATTATTTTAAACACCAAAAATATTGTTTTCATTTTGAAAGTAGTTTCTTATTAACAGTTTTAAGCAAGCAGGTAGAGCTCTAGGCCCATTGTTTTACACACTAAAAGCACAGCTAGACTCAAAAAACTAAAATGGTGTATATATATATATATATATATATATATATATATATATATATATATGTGTATGTGTGTATGTGTGTATGTGTGTATGTGTGTATGTGTGTATGTGTGTATGTGTGTGTATATATATATATATATATATATATATATATATACACACACACACACACACACACACACACACACACACACACACACACACACAGTGCCTTGCGAAAGTATTCGGCCCCCTTGAACTTTTCATCCTTTTGCCACATTTCAGGCTTCAAACATAAAGATATAAAATTTAAATTTTTTGTGAAGAATCACCAACAAGTGGGACACAATTGTGAAGTGGAATGAAATCTATTGGATATTTTAAACTTTTTTAGCAAATAAAAAACTGAAAAGTGGTGCGTGCAAAATTATTCGGCCCCTTTACTTTCAGTGCAGCAAACTCACTCCAGAAGTTCAGCGAGGATCTCTTAATGATCCAATGTTGTCCTAAATGACTGATGGTGATAAATAGAATCCACCTGTGTGTAATCAAGTCTCTGTATAAATGCACCTGCTCTGTGATAGTCTCAGGGTTCTGTTGAAAGCGCAGAGAGCATCATGAAGACCAAGGAACACACCAGGCAGGTCCGTAATACTGTTGTGGAGAAGTTTAAAGCCGGATTTGGATACAAAAAGATTTCCCAAGCTTTAAACATCCCAAGGAGCACTGTGCAAGCGATCATTTTGAAATGGGAGTATCAGACCACTGCAAATCTACCAAGACCTGGCTGTCCCTCTAAACTTTCAGCTCAGACAAGGAGAAGACTGATCAGAGATGCAGCCAAGAGGCCCATGATCACTCTGGATGAACTGCAGAGAACTACAGCTGAGGTGGGAGAGTCTGTCCACAGGACAACAATCAGTCGTACACTGCACAAATCTGGCCTTTATGGAAGAGTGGCAAGAAGAAAGCCATTTCTCAAAGATATCCATAAAAAGTCTTGTCTAAAGTTTGCCACAAGCCACCTGGGAGACACACCAAACATGTGGAAGAAGGTGCTCTGGCCCGATGAAACCAAAATCAAACTTTTTGGCCACAATGCAAAACGATATGTTTGGCGTAAAAGCAACACAGCTCATCACCCTCAACACACCATCCCCACTGTGAAACATGGTGGTGGCAGCATCATGGTTTGGGCCTGCTTTTCTTCAGCGGGGACAGGGAAGATGGTTAAAATTGAGGGGAAGATGGATGCAGCCAAATACAGGACCATTCTGGATGAAAACCTGTTGGAGTCTGCAAAAGACCTGAGACTGGGACGGAGATTTATCTTCCAACAAGACAATGATCCCAAACATACAGCAAAATCTACAAAGGAATGGTTCACAAATAAACGTATCCAGGTGTTAGAATGGCCAAGTCAAAGTCCAGACCTGAATCCAATCGAGAATCTGTGGAAAGAGCTGAAAACTGCTGTTCACAAACGCTCTCCATCCAACCTCACTGAGCTCAAGCTGTTTTGCAAGGAAGAATGGGCAAGAATTTCAGTCTCTCAATGTGCAAAACTGATAGAGACATACCCCAAGCGACTTGCAGCTGTAATCGCAGCAAAAGGTGGCTCTACAAAGTATTAACGCAAGGGGGCCGAATAATTTTGCACGCCCCGCTTTTCATTTTTTTCTTAGTTAAAAAAGTTTCAAAAATCCAATAGATTTCGTTCCACTTCACAATTGTGTCCCACTTGTTGGTGATTCGTCACAAAAAATTAAAATTTTATATCTTTATGTTTGAAGCCTGAAATGTGGCAAAAGGGTGAAAAGTTCAAGGGGGCCGAATACTTTCGCAAGGCACTATATATATACATACATACATACATATAGCAGTTTACCAATCCTTAGCTGCTGTAGCTGCTAACAGTGTGGAAGGACAATCTGACAATTTTTCACCTGGCTCCATTGATTTTTTTTTTCATCGAAGGATGTTGGGTAGAAGTAGGCCAACAGTCACCCAGGTAACAAAAAAAGTCTATAGGAGGTGCACCGAACAGAAATTTGTGATGATGAAACCAAAAATGCAGGATGCACTTTGCCGAAAACAAGTTTTTAAACAATATATATAGGTCTGCAATTCACTCGGGGTAATGTCCTCACCCAGGTCCCCGGACCACTTTTGTGTGAATGTGGAAAGGGTGTTGTGTGTGGGAAAGTAAATACATATTTAATATAAAATTATATTAATTAAAAAGTCGAAAATAACTAAATAATATATATATATATATATATATATATATATATATATATATATATATATATATATATAGTTATTTGACTTTTTAATTAATATTTTATATTAATATGAATTTACTTTCCCCCACACACAACACCCTTCCCACATTCACACAAAAGTGGCCCGGGGACCTGGGTGAGGACATCACCCCGAGTGAATGGCAGACCTCTTTCACGTTCACCCACAAATCTTCAATCTCCAGCTTCACGCAGGAGAAAAACTACAAACTACTCTCCAGATGGTACAGGGACCCGGTCTCAGTCCATGGGATGTTCCCCAATGCTTCGGATACTTGCTGGTGCTGTCACAGAGGAAAAGGACTGTACCTTCATATCTGGTGGGAATGCGACCGAATTCACTCCTTCTGGAAAGGTATTTTTGAGATCTATAATGAAATATATGACGACTCTCTTGCCGTCTCCCCAAAAGGTAGCCCTATTGTCTATCCTCCCGGGATCAGTTAAATCCCAGAAAACCACCTCCTCGCGACATATTGAAAATCTGAAGTTACACCCCCCCCCCCCCCCCCACAGGTGGATTGCCATTCTCAATGACGTTATGCTTATGGAGGAAATGCAGGTTAGGGAGGGGGGGACACCTGGGATAAACACCTTAAAAACTTTGGTATATCTGGGTCCATTACTCAACCTCAGATAGACTACTGAACAGAATTACTAGAGGTTGAGCTGAGAGATGCCTTTGGTGCCCACGGACGGAACATCACAGGAGTAAATGGTCCGGCTGAGTAGACGACCACGCCGTGGTGAGCGACCCCCTGAGCACCCTATCTCAACCATACTGAGAATGTAAGGTATCAACTACACCAACTGTATATCTATATCCCCCCCTTCCCTCCCTCTAATATGATTAGATGCACTAAATACTTAGGATATTGGTTGCAACTTTCACATGTTATCTACATTTATATGACCCAACTAGGTGTAATATTCATATGGTGGTACCCGTCCACCACTACCCCTTGACCCCCTGTTTTTCTTTATTCTGTACCCCCTTTTGCTTTACTTTAAAAAAATGGTTAATAAAAATATATATTCAACCTTAAATTAACATGAATTTATTTTTGGCACTATTAATGCAGGAAAGGTCAAGAAAAAGGCAGTCCGCAGTTTCTAACCATCCCTTGTATAATGTCTAATCTCTTACCTAAACTTAAACACGCTGCTAATAGTATTAGCAAAATTTCCATTCGGTGCACCTCTAGCAGACATGATACAAGAGATCAATGCAGCCTCGCCAGTGCCCGGGTCAGAGCGGTGATCTCCGTGTGTCACAGAGCTGGATTTGAATTTCCCGGCCACAGTAACAATGTCCTGCCTCCTGTGATGATGTCACACTATTGGATCAGTGTGCCGTCTATCACAGGAGGTGGGACATTGTTACTGCTGCCGCCCCGACGACAATTCAGCTTCCTGACACAGGGAGATCACCGCTCTGCGTGAGGAGGGAAGAGGTGAGGACGACTGGGGCACGCCATGACGACACTTCCGCAATTGGCTTTACCCGGGGCGGACCCCGCCCCCTTTTCCGTGCTTCATTATCGTCACAATTTTTATTTTGGCGGATAATTTTCGGTGCACCACTACAAATTTCAGACAGTTTATCAAAAACCGCCAGAACTTGACACTGTGTGGGTTATTTACTAAAGGCAAATCCAAAGTGCACTTGAAATTGCAGTCACTGTAGATCCGAAGGGGGACATGCAAGGAAAATAAAAAAACAGCATTTTAGCTTGCACATGATTGGATGATAAAATCAGCAGAGCTTCCCCTCAGATTTACAGTGAATACACTTACAAGTGCACTTTGCATTTGTAGTTTGCACTTGTAGTGCAAAGTGGATTTGCCTTTTGTAAATAACCCCCATTGTATGTATGGCCAGCTTTAGGGCGATTCTATCCATGGAGGTTCACAGAGGTGAAGATCTAAAATGCCAATTATACACATAGCTGAACGAGTGACTCACTACTTCCCTCCCCTAGCCATTGATGTGGTATTATATGAACTTTCAGTTAGGCATAAACCAACACAAAAAGAAGCAGCTAGTGCTACAGTTCCCATAATCCTTTGTAAAATAAGGGCAACAGCAAACCGATAAGTTGAAATACACAGGAAAGCGGTTTCATTGTAATAGATTTGTATTTCTCCAGTCTTAAATTTACACAGCTCTGCCACACAGCACAGTCCAGCAGCAACCTAATTTTTCACTTACGGCTCAGTCAATATTGAGTTTTATCTTGGCATGTGTACTTGCATTAAAAAGGAGAAGTACGAGTTTGGGGTTCCCCCCCCCAATCATACTTGCCTAGGTGAGGTGCCCAGAGAGCTGCTGACTGTCAATCAGCAGCTCTGCTCCTCCACGTTCATTGGATCGCTGAGCTGTGGAGGGGTGGGAAGCGGCCGTCTCAGCGGCTTGCTGAGACTGCCATCAGTCCAGGCACCTGGCGGATCCAGACTTCCAGAGTCGGAATGACGCTGTGCCTGGACTGTTCTGTTCTGTGACGTCAGCAGAGAACAGACTTCAGACTGCTCTCTTCTGGAAACGGGTCACAGGAGTGCAAAACGAATTGCACTCCTGTGGCCCTTAAGAGAAGTGCAGCCTAAAAAGCTCAGGCTAGTATTCTCCATTTAAGCCTCATACACACGATCCAATTGTTGGCAGGGGATTGTCTGTTGACAGACTGTTGTCCTAAAATCTTACCACACGCCTTCTGGCAATTGTTTTCCAACTTTCGGCCAACAAATGTTGGATGGCAGGCTAGTAAATTTTCGGCGTACAACGGTCTGTTGTACGATTTTCGTATTGTCAGTACACAAGTCTGTCACACAAAAAAGTTGAAAGTACTACAAACACGCATGCTCGGAGTCGATGCTCACCAAACACAAAATTAGCAGAAGGGGACCAAATGGTGCTCAAGAGCTGAAATTCCTCGTAGTACGTCACTACGTTTGTGCTTGTTGGCCGACAATTGTGTACCGTTAGTATGCAAGACAAGATCCAGGCACACGTCGTTTGAACAAAAATCAGACAATCGGTTGGCCAACAATCGTACTGTGTGTACGAGGCTTAAGGCAGCTCATTCATTGAAAGCAAGGTTAACTGGGGTGCTATTCAGAATGGATGATACAGCATTGTGCCAGCTCATGTGATGCGTATTGCCACACATTATTGCCTCATGCACACAAGACATTTAACTCTCCTAGAAGTCAGCAGCGTTTTTTGCAGAAAAAATGTCTGACGCTTGTAAAAGGGTCCAAAGCTTTTAGGAGCTTTTACATGCATCAAGCTCCTGGGTGTTAATACATATCATTGGGCACAATGCTCAAGTGCTAGCTTTTAGGCACGTTTAGCAGCATCATGCGCTTTGTCCTCCCCAAACTCTGCTGCTCCTGGACGCACTGGCAGTGTTTTTTGCTTCCTGCCTCTAAAAGCTAATGCTGCTAAAAGCCTATGTGTGCATGGACATATAGGCCAACATGGAGGGGTGTTTAGAGGCAGGTAAAAAAAAATAAAAATAAAAAAAATAAAAAAAAAGACGCCCCTAGGAGCAGCTGTAAAAACGTCTAGTGTGCATGAGGCATTACAAATAAATTACTACAATGTAATAATGTTAATGGGCCTTCCCCAGTCTCCTCCCCATCCCTAACCTGTGACTGCACAGTGAAATAAAACAGCACACTGAATAAATACGTTTCTTTATAATTCTGCTCCCTCCTGTCAGGACTACATTGTACCACAACTAATTGGCTCCTTGTGCTGCTTCCATCTCCCACACCAAGTGCTGCTGCACAGAAACTGAAAGAGGCCAATATCAAGTTAACCACTTAACGACCGCTCACTGTATATATACGTCGGCACAATGGCACCGACAGGCACAATCACGTAGAGCATACGTGATTGCCTTTGTACAGTTGGGGGGTCCGATCGGACCCCCCTTCTGTACAGTGAGCGGTCGGAATTCGTCTGGGAGCGTTCCGAGATGGGGGGGCGGCCGTTCGATTCCGACCACCCCCCCGCGATCGCTCCCGGCGAATAGAAATGCCCCCTCTGTCTGTGTACTGTTTACACAGATAGAGAAAGCAGGAGGAAGTGATGTCATCTCCTGTGCGGCGCTCACATATACCGAGCTTCGTACAAGAGAAGACACACAGGTCAGTGCACTAACACTACACTAACACCAGCACACATAGGCACATAAATCGCCCCCCAGATCACCCCCCAGCCCCCAGTCACAGTGTCACTGATTGCAGTGACCATTTATTTACTGATCACTGCAATCAGTGACATTTGTGACTGTAAAAGTGTCACTACATTTAGTTTTAGGTCCAGTGTAGCCCCCTAACCCCCCCTAATAAAGGTTTAACCCCTTGATCACCCCCCAGATAACCCTTTCACCCTCTAGCACCGCCGTCGCTTGGCGATCATTTTTCTGTTCGCTGTCTTGGCGTCGGTGATGCAGATCGGTACCCAGTAATTTTTTTTAGGTTCGCCGCAGGTTTTTATAGCGTCGGGTACCCCCATAAATTATCTAATAAAGGTTTAACCCCCTTGAACACCCCCCAGGTAACCCTTTCACCCCCTATCACCACTGTCACTAAGCGATCGTTTTTCTGATCGATGTCTTAGCGTCGGTGATGCTGATCGGTAGCCAGTATTTTTTTTTTTTAGGTTCGCCGCAGGTTTTTATAGCGTCAGGTACCCCCATATATTATCTAATAAAGGTTTTAACCCCCTAATTGCCCCTAGTTAACCCTTTCACCAGTGATCACCATATAAGTGTTACGGGTGACGCTGGTTAGTTAGTTTGCTTTTTATAGTGTCAGGGCACCCGCCGTATATAACCCAATAAAGGTTTAACCCCCTGATCGCCCGGCGGGTGATATCAATTAGGTTTTAGCGTCACAGAGGGTCTGCGTCACACCCCAGGCAGCGTCAGGTTAGTGCCAGTAACCCTAACACCCACGCGTGGAGCATACACCCCCCTTAGTGGTATAGTATCTGAACAGATCAATATCTGATCAGATCTATACTAGCGTCCCCAGCAGTTTAGGGTTCCCAAAAACGCAGTGTTAGCGGGATCAGCCCAGATACCTGCTAGCACCTGCATTTTGCCCCTCCGTCCAGCCCAGGCCACCGAAGTGCAGTATCGATCGATCACTGTCACTTACAAAACACAACACACATAACTGCAGCGTTCGCAGAGACAGGCCTGATCCCTGCGACTCCAGTGCTGTAGGAGGCGATTTCACCACCACAGTTAAAAAAAAAAAGAAGCAAATATGCCGAAGCATTGGGGCAGCAGGGGCGGAGGAGCGATTTTGCTCCTAATGCCGCGTACATACGGTCGGAATTCCGACGGAGGCTTGCCCGTGGAAAAGTCTGACCATGTGTGTGCGGCATAACTTTTTTGCGGGAGGATGCCCCCATGCTTCGGCATATATAAAATGGTGCATGTATGCCCATCATTAGAAGTGGGTGGATGAAGGGCGGTATTCTAATGGTGGGCATACCCACCGATCAATCTCTTTTCGTTCAGCCACCTGGCTGCATGAAAAAAAAAGATTACAATACATGTCCAACAAGGACCAGCAACGTACTGGTATGTTGCTGGACTTTGAATGGTTATACCAGATTGATGCCTGCGGGTTTAGGTATCATCTTGGTATCATTCTTTTCAGCCAGCGGCCGGCTTTAATGTAAAAGCAACCCTAGTGGCCAATTAGCCTCTGGACTGCTTTTACAAGCAGTGGGAGGGAATGTCCCCCCCCCCCGGATATAAAAAGCGCCATTGGGAAATTGGGAAAGCATTTTATCACACCGATCTTGGTGTGGTCAGATGCTTTGAGGGCAGAGGAAAGATCTAGGGTCTAGACCCCAGTTTTTTCAAAAAAAGAGTACCTGTCACTACCTATTACTATCATAGGGGATATTTACATTCCCTGAGATAACAATAAAAAAAATAAAAAAAAATGGAAGGAACAATTTAAAAATAAAAAAGCAAAATTAATAATAAAAAAAAAAAAAAGCACCCCTGTCCTGCCCTGCTCTTGCCCAATGGCGAACGCAAGCGTCGGTCTGGCGTCATATGTAAACAGCAATTGCACCATGCATGTGAGGTATCACCGCGAAGGTCAGATCGAAGGCAGTAATTTTAGCAGTAGACCTCCTCTGTAAATCTAACGGGGTAACCTGTAAAGGCTTTTAAAAATGTATGTAGTTTGTCGCCAATGCGCGTTTGTGCGAAATTTTAAAGCATGTCGTGTTTGGTATCTATGTACTCGGCCTAAGATCATCTTTTTTATTTCATCAAACATTCGGGCAATATAGTGTGTTTTAGTGCATTAAAATAAAAAAATAAAAAGTGTATTTTTTCCCCAAAAAATGCGTTTGAAAAATCGCTGCGCAAATACTGTGTAGAAAAAAAAAATGCAACACCCACCATTTTATTCTGTAGGGCCTTTGCTTTAAAAATATATACATATATATAATGTTTGGGGGTTCAACATAATTTTCCTGCAAAAAAAAATATGTTTTCATGTAAACAAAAAGTGTCAGAAAGGGCTTTGTCTTCAAGTGGTTAGAAGAGTGGATGTAAGCTTCCTAATGTTGTGTATAAAATGCCAGAACAGTTCAAAACCCCCCCAAATGACCCCATTTTGGAAAGTAGACACCCCAAGCTATATACTGAGAGGCATGTCGAGTCCATGGAATATTTTATATGTTGACACAAGTTGCGGAAAAAAGACAATTTTTTTTTTTTTTTTTTTTGCACAAAGTTGTCACTAAATGATATATTGCTCAAACAGGTCATGGGCATATGTGGAATTACACCCCAAAATACATTCTGTTGCTTCTCCTGAGTACGGGGATACCACATGTGTGAGACTTTTGGGAGCCTAGCCGCGTACAGGACCCCAAAAACCAATCACCGCCTTCAGGCTTTCTAAGGGTGTAAATTTTTGATTTCACTTCTCACTGCCTATCACAGTTTCGGAGGCCATGGAATGCCCAGATGGCACAAAACCCCCCCAAATGACCCCATTTTGGAAAGTAGACACCCCAAGCTATTTGCTGAGAGGTATTGTGAGTATTTTGCAGATCTTGCTTTTTGTCACAAAGTTTTGAAAATTGAAAAAAAAAAAAAGAAAAAAAAAAAATTCTTTCTTCATTTTCAAAAACAAATGAGAGCTGTGAAATACTCACCATGCCTCTCAGCAAACAGCTTGGGGTGTCTACTTTCCAAAATGGGGTCATTTGGGGGGGTTTTGTGCTATTTTGGCATTTTATGGCCTTCGAAACTGTGATAGGTAGTGAGGAGTGAAATCAAAAATTTGTGCCTAGAAATCCTGAAGGCGGTGATTGGTTTCCGGGGTCCCGTACGTGGCTAGGCTCCTAAAAAGTCCCACACATGTGGTATTCCCGTACTCAGGAGAAGCAGCAGAATGTATTTTTGTGTGCAATTCCACATATAAACCATGGCATGTGTGAGCAATATATAATTTAGTGACAACTTTTTGTAAATTTTTTTATTTATTTTTTTTGTCATTATTCAATCACTTGGGACCAAAAAAAAAATATTCAATGGCTCAACATGCCTCTCAGCAAATTCCTTGGGGTGTCTACTTTCCAAAATGGGGTCATTTGGGGGGGTTTTGTACTGCCCTGCCATTTTAGCACCTCAAGAAATTAGATAGGCAGTCATAAATTTAAAGCTGTGTAAATTCCAGAAAATGTACCCTAGTTTGTAAACGCTATAACTTTGCGCAAACCGATAAATATACACTTATTGACGTTTTTTTTACTAAAGACATGTGGCTGAATACATTTTGGCCTAAATGTAAGACTAAAATTGAGTTTATTCGATTTTTCTTATAACAAAAAGTAGAAAATATCTTTTTTTTTCAAAATTTTCGGTCCTTTTTCCGTTTATATCGCAAAAAATAAAAAAATCGCAGAGGCAATCAAATACCATTAAAAGAAAGCTTTATTTGTGGAAGAAAAGGACGCAAATTTTGTTTGGGTACAACATTGCATGTCCGCACAATTTACAGTTAAAGCAGCGCAGTGCAAAATTCTGAATTCACCTCTGGTCCTCTAGCTACCAAATGGTCCGGGGCTTAAGTGGTTAAAAGAAGTACGGAAAAAGCTTTTTTTGGTCATACTTCACGCCTGGGTCACAGAAGTGTATTTACTTTTGCTCTCCTGTAACCCAGATTTAGCAGACAGTGGGCTAAAGCCCGCCATCAGCTGATGTCAGAGCCATATTGTTGGGATTCACCTGGATGCCTGATCGACAGCTGACCGCTGAGATCCAGAGCCATCTGCTTTTGCCCCCTCCCCAGCTTGATGCTCACGAGCGCTAGAGCGGCAGAGAGCGGTGACTAATAAGTCACTGCTCTCCACTCTGAGCAGACCGAAAGCTGAGCGATCAGCAGTCACGTGACTGGTCAGTTCTCAGGCTTAGACCTGCCATGGGACAGCCATAGCATCAGACCGATGCAGCAGCATGGAGGCAAATAGATGTATTTGTGTTTTCCACCACTTCTTTAAATTCTGCTTACATATAGAAAGAAAAAAATTCCACTACTTTTTTTTTTTTTTTAGCACAAACCCACCAAATTTCCCCTCCTAGTACGATTCTTATCCCCAAATGCCCTCTGCCCAAGAACCCGCCCCCCCGCCCCCCCCCCCCCCCCCCCCCAATCTCACGATGCCACAGTGCCCAGGGCAGCCTCTCCTGCCCACTCCTTGTCCCGGCCCTGGTAACACTAAGCTGTGAAGGACTGAAATCCTGCAGCGTCCGCAAGGTCCCCCTGCTCAAGAAAGCACCTTGTATAGGCCCGTTTGAAGTTTGCTAATGAACATCTGAATGATTCAGAGAACTGGATGAAAGTGTTGTGGTCAGATGAGACCAAAATTGAGCTCTTTGACATCAACTCAACTCGCCATGTTTTGAGGAGAAGGAATGCTGCCTATGACCCCAAGAACACCATCCCCACCGTCAAACATGGGAGGTGGAAACATTATGCTTTGGGGGTATTTTTTCTGCTAAGGGGACAGGATAGCTTCACTGCATCAAAAGGGGACGATGGACGGGGCCATGTACTGTCAAACCTTGGGTGAGAACCTCCTTTTCTCAGCCAGTGCATTGAAAAATGGGTCATGGATGGGTATTCTAGCATGACAATGACCCAAAACACGCAGCCAAGGCAACAAAGGAGTGGCTCAAGAAGGTCCTGGAGTGGCCTAGCCAGTCTTCAGACCTTAATCCCATAGAAAATGTGGAGGGAGCTAAAGGTTCAAGTTACCAAACGTCAGCCTCGAGACCTTATTGACTTGGAGAGGCTCTGCAAAGATGAGTGGGACAAAATCCCTCCTGAGATGTGTGCAAACCTGGTGGCCAACTAAAAGAAACGTCTGATCTCCGATTGCCAACAAGGGCTTTGCACCAAGTACCAAGTCATTTTTTGCGAAGGGGTCAAATACTTATTTTAGTAATTAAAATGCAAATCAATTTATAAAAAAAACTTTTAAAATGCGTTTTTCTGGATTTTTTTTTGTTATTCTGTCTCACTGTTAAAACAAACCTACCATTAAAATTATAAAACTGATCCTTTCTTTGTCAGTGGGCAAACGTACAAAATCAGCAGGGGGGTCAAATACTTTTTTCCCCCCTAACTGTACATAATGATCTCATTACTGTGTCTTTGTTTCACACAAGGGTAACGAGGCCCTTGAAGCAACCATGTCAGAGGAAAAATAAAAGAACCCAAATAAAGAAGCCCTGGGAGAAAAGAGCTCTCGAGTCCCATCTCCAGTAACCCATGTATCCTACCTCCCTTCTGTTGCAGCAATGCAGCCCCGATTAGCATCTTCGGCATTACACGCTTTAAGGCTCCATTCACACCTGAGCGTATCTCGATTTACTTGTTTGTTTTTTTTAAGCATTTTAGAAGTGAATTACAAGCGTTTTACAGCTTCAGACGTTTTTTGTTTAGCCAATAGAAAGCACCAGGGGCAGAAGAGGAAGCGGAAATTAGGGGTGGAGAGCTGCCATTTGATTGTTGTTTTACGAGCGTTTTTCTGCTCAAGTCAGGCGTTTTCTTTTGAAGTCTATGGGGCTACAAACGTGAGTAATCTGCCAAAATGAAGCTCATGTACTTTTTTGAGCTTCAGGCGTTTTGCTTCCGGTGACAGAATGCTTATATGAACAGGTGCCATTGAAATGAGTGGAATTTTGCTGTTGGGCATTTTGGTGCTTCAGAGCCGAGCGTTTTACAAGCTGGAAAATTGCTCAGGTGTGAACGGGGCCTTCAGAATATCAGATGCCCATGTCCCCTGCTGCACACCTTGATTCCATCCTCCATATCCTTCTGTAGTGATGCAGGGGCCACAGGCATCGGACACTCGCAGAAGTTTTAAATGCTGAATACAATGACTGAGGCTGCAGTTCTTCACTTGCAGAGAAACAAACCTTTACATAGGCATTGTGGTAGTGTGGTACCCCACCAGTGTATGAATACAGGATTCTCAACCAGGCAGGTTGAGGGGCTCCAGGGTATTTGCTTGTTTGGGAGGAAAATAGGATTTTTTACTCACCGTAAAATCCTTTACTCTGAGTCCATGGACCGTCACAGCTTCTCTATTGACAAAGTGGGTATTATCCGTTAATTAGGATGTGACTAGGCAGAAAAACTTGTAAAAAGTGTTGCATCACACCTTCTACAGTACCGCCCAGGGGGCGGACCCTCTGGGTATAACCTCTCAGTCTGCATCTCGCAGAGCAGTTAGTCAAAAAGCAGTACAAACTTAAAAGGAGGGGTGGGTGCTGTGTCGGTCCATGGACTCAGAGAAAAGGATTTTACGGTGAGTAAAAAAATCCTATTTACTCTTTCGTCCATGGACCGACACAGCTTCTCTATTGACAAAGTGGGACGTCCCAAAGCAGTGTCAGAGAAAAAAAAACGAGGGGTGGTAACAGCATAAAAATAAACTTCACCCCAAAACACAAAACAGCACTCCTCCAACGGAGGAGTTGCAACTCTAAACAGCCGCTTGCAAAACCTTGCGGCCGAAAGAGGCACCCGAAGATGCACCTACATCAACTTTGTAGAATTTTGTGAAAGTGTGAGCGGACGACCAAGTCGCCGCTCTACATAATTGGGAGACAGACGCTTGATGTCGGAAAGCCCAAGAGGCACCTATTGCCCTGGTCGAATGAGCCGTGACAGGAAAGGGGGGCGCCTGACCCTTTAAGGCGTAAGCCTGGATTACTATCTGTCGGATCCACCTAGAGATGGTGGCCGATGAGACTGCTTGGCCCTTCTTGGGACCAGCCACCGAAACAAACAGTGAGTCTGACTTCCGGAACAGGGAAGTAGCAGATAGGTATACTATCAAAGCTCGGACAACGTCCAAGGAATGCAACGCCGACTCCTTAGGATTCGACGGCTGAGGACACAAGGATGGAAGTACAATGTCTTTGTTGAGATGAAAAGCTGAAACGACTTTCGGAAGAAAGGAAGGCTGCGGCCGCAGCACCACCTTATCCTTGTGGAAAATCAAATAGGGAGCCTTGCAGGACAAGGCTGCCAGCTCAGAGACTCGTCTGACGTAACAGCCACCAAAAAGACCACTTTCTGAGAAAGTGTCAACAGGGGAATATCTCTAATCTTCTCAAACGGTGCCTTCTGAAGCACCAAGAGGACCAGGTTCAAGTCCCACTGAGGTAACGGGGGACGGACCGGAGGGGCCACATGTCGAACCCCTTGCACAAATGTACTCACGAGAGAGTGAGTCGCCAGGGGTCGCTGAAAAAAAGACAGCCAGGGCAGATATCTGTCCCTTAATCGTACTTAGGGCAAGCCTTTGGTCCACCCCATGCTGTAAAAACAGCAGGATTCTGGAAACCAAATAGGTACGCGGATACCATTTCATTTCCTCACACATGGAGATGTAGGGAGATGTAGGCCTTCCAAGTGCAGTGATAAACCTTCCTAGAGGACGGTTTTCGAGCACTTCTCATAGTAGAGATTACTGAGTCTGACAGGCCCCGGTCTCTCAGTACCTGGTTCTCAACAGCCATGTCGTTAAAGCCAATGACTGGAAAGCAGGATGGAATATGGGACCTTGCGATAGCAGGTCCTTCCGTAGTGGTAGGCGCCAGGGGACGTCTGCTACCAGACGTACTAGATCGGCGTACCAAGGACGCTGAGGCCAATCTGGAGCGATTAGGATCATTGGAATTCCCTCTGCCTCCACTCTGCGGAGCAGAAGAGGAAGAAGCCTTAAGGGAGGGAAGGCATAGATTAGCCGATACTGACCCCACGATACTACCAACGCGTCCGTTGCGTCTGCCCATGGGTCTCTTGACCAGGCCACAAATCTCAATACCTTCCGATTGAGTCGGGAAGCCAGAAGATCTACGTCTGGTGTGCCCCATCTTTGGCAGAGGAGTTGGAACACCTCCGGGTGTAAGGACCATTCTCCCTGGTCCAGCATCTGGCGGCTCAGGTAGTCCGCCTGCCAGTTTTCCACACCCGGAATGTACACGGCCGATAGTGCCGGTACGCTCTTCTCTGCCCACTTCAGGATGCGAGCAACCTCCGATGATGCAGCTGAGCTTCTTGTTCCTCCTTGATGATTGACATATGCCACCGCTGTGGCGTTGTCTGACTGGATCCTGACTGGACGCCCTTGCAGTCTGAGACCATTTGAAGAGGCACAGCTTGATCGCCCGGATCTCCAGGACATTGATCGGCAGGAGGGCTTCCTCTGGGGTCCAGCGACCTTGCGCCGACTGGACACCCCAGACTTCCCCCCAACCTGTAAGGCTGGCGTCCGTCGTGATCACTATCCAGTAAACCGGAAGAAATTACTTCCCGGCCATTAGAGCCGGTGCTGTCAGCCACCATACCAGGGATCTCCTGACTAGGTGGCTCACTCCGATTTGATAATCCAGAGATGATGGACATCTGTTCCATCTGGACAGAACTTCCTTCTGTAACACTCGAGTGTGGTATTGAGCATATGGGACCGCCTCGAAGGAGGCTACCATGAGGCCCAACACTCGCATGCAAAAACGGAGTGACGACCAATTCCTGGAAGTCAGCTGCCGTACTGCAGCCCGGAGGGTCTGCAACTTCTCCACAGGGAGGAATACCTTTGCCTCTGAGGAATCCAGAATCAACCCCAGGTACACTAGGCGTTGAGTGGGCACCAATACTGACTTTTGCGTGTTTAGTATCCAACCACAGTGTCGAAGAGTCTGACAGGTAATGGACACGCTTACCACTAATTCTGAGCTTGAAGGGGCCTTCAGCAGAAGGTCGTCCAAGTAACCTGTGATAGCGATACCCCGCTGTCTTAGAAGTGCCAGAATCGGAACGAGCACCTTGGTGAAAGTCCTGGGTGCTGAGGCAAGGCCAAACGGGAGGGCCACAAACTGGTAGTGGTTCTTCCCGATAGCAAATCGCAGAAACCTCTGGTGTCTGGAGTATATGGGGACATGCAGGTATGCGTCCTTGATGTCCAAGGAGGCCAGAAAGTCCCCCGGATGGAGAGCCGTGACTACAGATCGAACCGACTCCATCCGAAATCTTTGTACCTTCACAAAGCAATTGAGGGCTCCGAGATCCAAGATTGGCCGGACCCCCTCCTTCTTCGGCACAATGAACAGATTTGAGTAAAAACCCTGACCCCGTTCCTGTTCTGGAACTGGAATAACTACCCCGCGTTCCAGTAGACCCTGGACCGCCCCATACAGGGCCTCCCGACGGGTCGGTAGTAGCTGGAGATTGGAGGTGATGAATCTGTCCGGTGGACAAGAGAGAAATTCTATCTTGTAGCCTGAGGAGATTACTTCGCAAACCCACCTGTCGGAAACTAGAGCAGTCCACTGAGTCGCGAATTTGCGAAGGCCTTCCCCCCACCCGAGAGCTAGGTGGGGGCGGACCTTCATGTGGATGCAGATTTGTCCGCAGGCTTGTTGGGTCTGCGGGACCAAGGACGCTTTTGTCCTTGGGCAGGCGCTTTATCGGCCTGGGGTCTTTTCCCTTTCGCCTTAACAGGGCGAAAAAACGCTTGCGTGCAGTAAAGGAGGGCCCTTGCCGTGGTCCCTTACCCTTCTCAGTATGAGGACGCAAAGTGCTCTTACCTCCTGTGGCATCCTTGATGATGTCATCCAGAGAAGCCCCAAAAAGTCTGTCTCCCTTAAAAGGCAGATCCAACAGGGCTTTCTTGGAAGTCTGGTCCGCAGACCAGCCCTTTAGCCAGATCAGGCGGCGTATTGCTACTGCATAAACCGAAGCTCTTGACAGCAGGGGAATAGTATCCATGTCTGACTCGCAGACAAACTTAAGGCCCTGGACCAACTGGTCGGCCAAAGTTATCTCATTAGGAGGAGCATCTCGCTCCTTTAACCCCTGGAGTAGCAATTTTGCCCATTCAGTAAGTGTCTGAGACACTAGGGCCCCTGCCAATGCCGGGCGTACTGCCGAGCCTACCACTGAGTACAGGTAGCGAGCGAGTGCTTCAGCCTTCTTATCCACAGGGTCCTTGAAAACAGGAGCCCCTTCTACTGGAATAGTGGTGGCTCTATTAAGTCTGGACACCGAAGGGTCCACTATAGGGGGGAGAGGTCCATATTTTCAGAAAACTCTCCTCAAAGGGGTACCGTACTGCAAACCTCTTTGGGGCTGTAAAGACCCTCAGTGGGTTCTCCCATTCCTTGTATAAGAGTTTGTCAAAATAAGACACACAAGGGAACACCTTAGCAGTGCGGGTAGGTTTACGAAAACCAAAGGGGACTGGAGTATCTACAACTTCTGCAGTATTTTCCAACTGTAGCATATCCCGCACTGCAGTAATAAGGTCAGATACCAAAGCCGTCTCGCGTGCCGACCTGGACTTGGAGTCCTCCTCACTGTCCGATCGGTCACAGTCTGCAGTCTCTGATGCATCAGAATCTGGGCCATGAGCCGTAGCTGGACCTGGTTCTGCCTCAGAAATATCCCCAGAAGATTGCAGGGGACGGGGGCGTTTATTACCCCCTGTATTCCCGTGTTCTGCTTCCACCCTGGCAGCAAACGCCTCTAGGATTGCCGACATAGCGTCCATAGACACCTCAGGGACACCAGCTGCTAAATCTGGTGTTTCAGGGGAGAAGACATCTGGCTCAGATGCCATGCTGACCACACGCTTACACCCACAGGGCTCCAGGCAAGATATCAATAGGCCACCCTCCTGTGCTGCAGAGAGGCTGGGTCACCCAGAGGACTCACCACCCTGGATAGGTACTGCTATGCTGCTGTGTGCTGCTGCTGTGTGCTGCGCCTGTGATGCTGTCCCTCTGCTGCTGTGTTAGTCTGCTTCTTTTATCAGCACTTCCTGTGTGAATTTTCGCGCCAGTGTAATGCACCCTAGAGGCCGGAGGCTCTCGCAAAATGGCTGCCAAAAACGTCTGTATGGAAGATAATGTGGGCTCCAAGAAAATGGCCGTGGAGCCGAAGATAGAGGTCAAGCAGCCGTAGCCCACAAAAAGATGGCCGACGAATGGCAATCTATACATACAGGGTGGACAAACATGGCCGCCGATCACCTGATAGGGGCCAGTGGGTGTGGCCGAACCACAGGAAGATGGCCGCCGGGCAGTCACAAGAGGCCAAACTTGGCATGGACCACCTCAAAATGGCCGCCGACAGCATGGAGGAGGAAACACACACACACACACACACACGCAGAAATGACATTTCTTTTAAATGTTAGTTACAGCCAGCCCCGCTCCAGTGGGACCCCCTAGGTGACCCCCAGCACCCAGCAACCTTTAGCTAGAAGCCCAGGGAGGAGGGAAAGGCAGGGAGAGAGGGAAGAAAGGGGCCACAACCATTTACTTGATCTCTCCAGGAATGTCCAGCTAAATCACCCAGCCGAGGCAGGGGAGTTTTACTTACCTATCCTGCATGTATTATGCTGGAAGACATTCCAAACAGATCATCGTCCGCGCACAGAAGGTGACTGTTGGCCAGGCATGCTGTGATTGGACCCAAAAGGGACGATCATATGTATGCCCTGGAGCGTGACGCTCACCGGACAGGCTGCTGCGACTCGGCCGTAAGGTCAGCCGAAGCTGAGCGGTCCGATGCAGGCCCTGGAACGTAGGCTCACCGGGCCCACCCGATGGAGCGACGGACATGTCGTGGAAAACCCAGCGCGTAGCTAGGGTCGGGCACACGCTCGATGGCCGAAACTGGGGAGACTACAAGGATCGAGGATCCAGCCTGTCACCCAGTCGGCAGTTGATCGAAGATCGCAGGAAACAACAAATGAAAAATTATAGATATAGAGAGAGATATATATATATATATGAATATGAGAGAGAGAGAGAGAGAGAGAGAGGAGAGAGAGAGAGAGAGAGAGAGAGAGAGAGAGAGAGAGAGAGGAGAGAGAGAGAGAGAGAGAGAGAGAGAGAGAGAGAGAGAGAGAGAGAGAGAGAGAGAGAGAGAGAGAGGAGAGAGAGGAGAGAGAGAGAGAATGAGAATGAGAATGAGAAATATATATATATATATATATATACCCGAAGGGAGACATGTCCTACTCCTTGCTAGACAGAAAAAAAACTGATCTGCGAGATGCAGACTGAGAGGTTATACCCAGAGGGTCCGCCCCCTGGGCGGTACTGTAGAAGGTGTGATGCAACACTTTTTACAAGTTTTTCCGCCTAGTCACTCCTAATTAACGAATAATACCCACTTTGTCAATAGAGAAGCTGTGTCGGTCCATGGAGGAAAGAGTAACTGGTTTTTCAGTGTCCTCATGATTTACTGAAGTCCACTTTGGGACCTGGAGCTTGGGGATTTCTTAGAGATCCGGGTGGGATGAAATCCCCAGTCCTGGATCCGGGTTTTGAGACTCAACTGCACACTGATTGTTCAGGAGTGTGTGGGCCTGATAGTAGAGTCAGGACCAGCATTCTGGGCTCCACCCTCCCGACGAGTGCAGGTGTGCACTGGGGAAGCCATAGAGTGCAGGTGTGCACAGTGGAAGCCAGAGACCCAAGTCTGAGGATCAGAGCAGTGAGGGGCTGCTATCTAAACGGATGGTCTTTGCAAGGGAATAGTCTGTGGGAGACAGATGAGAGCCTGAAGTAGAAGGACTGAGCAGCACTGCAGTATGTATAAGCCAGGAGGCTGAATGTCATTTTGTTGATGAAAATGAGTGCTGAAACCCCTTGCGAGGGAAACCTTTGATTTTGTTTTTAACTTCTTTTAATAAAAATGGGCAAACAATGCCCTTAAAAAGAAGAACCAGCGAGTGGCGGTGTCCTTCAAGCTTTACCTTTGATGCTAGTCCTTCACAGCATATACCGAAACTTGTAGTCGGCAAAGCCAACAGTATGGAGACTACTCAACGATGGCAGTGACTTATGGTCACAACCGTATTACCCCTGCCTACACACTTAAGCCCTGTACACACGATCGGTTTTACCAATGAAAAAACAGTCCGATGGACTTTTCTCATCGGACAAACCGATCGTGCATGGGCCCCATCGGTCTTTTTTCCCATCGGTGTTAAAAAATAGAACAAGTTTTAAATTTATCCGATGGAAAAAAAAAAAAATATAGCAAATTACCATCGTCTGTGGGGAACTCCATCGGATAAAAAACCCACGCATGCACAGAATCAAGTCGACACATGCTCAGAAGCATAGAACTTCATTTTTCTTGGCTCGTCAGAGTGTTTTACGTCACGGCGTTTGGGACGATCGGTTTTTTGACAGATGGTGTGTAGGCAAGACTGATGGAAGTCAGCTTCATCGGATTTCCGATGGAAAAATCCATAGGAAATCCGATCGTGTGTACAGGGCTTAAGAACTATGTAACTGAACCCAATGGAGTGACTTATACAATAGAGTTTAGAAAACGTCCTCACTGCACCAGAAATAAAAGAAACCTATACTGTGGGGGGTTTATAAATCATTTATTGGACTCTCCTTATCTGTGTGCTTCTTACAGGTTATCGTCTCTAAACCATAAGTCAGAGGCCTACGAATGCAGGAGGTCAGTATTAAAGCCTCCATATTCCTTTCTATACAGGTTTCTCTGGCACAGATCGATTAAAGTCAAATTGCTCAGGATCAGGAGGACAATGGCAGGTGAAAATACCAGCTGCTGCTTACCTCACCAGGAAGAATCCAGCAGAGAGTGTGAATAGATCTTATTTGGCCTTTTACCAATGAAATAATAATTGCTCTCTCTTTATCCCCCTGATGTAGCTATCTTATTAGAAGGACCAGAAACTGCAGTCTGCATTCATCTGCTCTCCTAATTCACTTCAATAGCACCCTCAGGATGTCTGATGCAAGTCAAACACAAGGATTTTGCATGTGCATCTGCATTCTGAATAATCTGGCACAAGACCTGGATAGAATACACCCTGTGCTTGCTCATCCGATGGGTATGGTAATATGGATATTATAGCAAGAAAATATTCTGTTAAAAAAAATAAAAAATCCAACTTGCTGAATAGATTTCAATATAATCAACCTGATTTGACATGCTCCAAGAAGCCGGTATTCTTAAGCTGTCTTGACCCAATACACTCCAGACAATAACTACTCAATGGGTTGGTTTTTTTTTGCTCAGCTAAACTTGAAGTCCTAAATTTAAGTGTGGGATCAACTGATGCTGAGAAATTGAAAGAAGTGGAATAAAAGAAAAAATGACAGAGACCATATTTAGCCTCATTTTAATCCCAGCTCTATAAACAGAATTTGGGACAGATGGTAAATTAAACCTTTTTAATCATTTCGCAGCCAGTGCAAAACATTGATTTGCCGACTACTAATAAGGCAACAATATTCACTTCCAATCAACGGTCACTTCTGGCTGTTTAGAACATCATCACCGTTTCATGAAAAAAAATAGGATTTTTTGTACTCACCGTAAAATCCTTTTCTCTGACATCCATGGACTGACACGGTGTCTCTTTACACTTTACACGTGGGTTATGTCCCTGCTTGCAGGAGAAGACCTAGGCAGAATGTCAGATGTTATACATACATTCTAAAAGCGAGCTGAACAGCCCCACCCAGGGGGCGGTCCCTCCGGACATAACTCTCCCACTGCAGTCAGCAGACCTCAGTTCGTAACAAAGCAGTACAAACTTAAAAGGAAGGGTGGGTGCCGTGTCAGTCCATGGATGTCAGAGAAAAGGATTTTACGGCGAGTACAAAAAATCCTATTTTCTCTTACCATCCATGGACTGACACGGTGTCTTTTTACACGTGGGATGTCCCAAAGCAGTGTCAAGAGGGATGGGAGCAGTATAAATGGAAAAACCAAAAAAACTTCACTCCAAAGAAGGCAGAGCTCCTCAACGGAGGAGTTGCAACTTTAAACAGCGGCCTGCAGCACCCTGCGGCCAAAGGAAGCATCCGAAGATGCAGCCACATCAACCTTATAAAACGTAGAAAAGGTATGAACGGACGACCAGGTCGCCATTTTGCACACTTGTGCAACCGACGCTTGATGTCGGAAAGTCCAGGAAGCACCAATTGCCCTGGTGGAATGCGCCGTAACCGGCAAGAGAGGCGCCCGCCCCTTGAGAGCATATGCTTGAATGACGGTTTGTCTGATCCACCTAGAAATGGTGGCAGACGAAGCCGCTTGGCCCTGTTTTGGACCAGAGACGGTCACAAACAGTGAGTCAGACTTCTGAATAGAAACAGTAGCAGACAGGTACAACCGCAAGGCTCGTACCACATCCAATGCGTGAAGCGCAAACTCTCTGGGATGCGATGGGTGAGGACACAAGGACGGGAGGACAATGTCCTTATTTAGGTGAAAGGCCGAGACCACCCTTGGCCAAAAGAAGGAAGCGGACGCAACACCGCCTTATCCTTAAGGAGGACTAAATATGGCGACTTGCAGGACAAGACTGCCAACTCAGACACTCGTCTAACAGAAGTGAATGCCACTACCAAGGCCACCTTCTGAGACAAAGTCAAGAGGGGAATATCCCTGATATCCCTGATAATCCCAAAAGGAGGTTCCTGGGAGGACTGAGAGCACCAAATTCAACGGTGGGAGAGGAGGCTAGACAGGGAGGGAGCACATGGCGAACCCCCAACACAAGGTGCTAACCAAGAAATGACTCGCTAGAGGTCGCCGAAAGAAGACAGCCAAGGCCGAAATCTGATCCTTAATGGTATTTAAAGCCAGCTTTTGAGTCACTCCACGCTGCGGAAGACGCAGGATTCTAGGGACGGAATACGTCCGAGGACGCCAGTCCAGCTCTTCGCACATTGCGATGAAAGCTTACCATGTATGGTGAAAGATCCTTCTGGAGGAAGACTTCCGTGCCCTAAACATGGTCAAAATTACAGAGTCCAAGAGACCTCGGTCCTTCAACACCTGGCTTTTAACAGCCATGCCCTTAAAGCCGGAGACTGTAAAGCCGGATGAAATATATGACCTTGAGACAGAAGGTCCTCCTTTTTGGCAACCGCCAGGGAACGTCCGCGACGAGACGTACCAGATCAGTGTACCAGTGACGCCAAGACCAATCCGGAGCAATTAGGATCACCGGAGTTCCCTCTGTCGCCACCCTGCGCGGCAGACGAGGGAGCAGCTGCAGCGGAGGATAAACGTATATCAGGTGATAAGGACCCCATGGGGCCGCCAACGTATCTGAGGCATCCGCCAAAGGATCCCTAGATCTGGCCACAAACCTCGACACCTTGCAATTGAGTCGAGAGGCCATCGGTCCACATCCGGCGTGCCCCACCGTCGGCAAAGGAGCTGAAATATGCAAGGACCACTGTCCGTGGTCCAGAGTCTGGCAACTCAGATAGTTCGCCTGCCCACTGTCTATGCCCGGAATGTAAACGGCGAGCCGGCACGTTTTTGTGGTTAACATACGCCACCGCCATGGCGGTGTCTGACTGGATCCTGATGGAGCGGCCCTGTAAGCTCTCCGATCCCGAGGAGAGGCACCGTCCGATTGCCCGTAAATTCCAGAACAGCGATTGGTAAACGGGCTTCGTCCGGAGTCCAAAACCCTTGGGCCGACAGGACTCCCCAGACTCCACCCCAGCCCGCCAGGCTGGCGTCCGTCGTGAGTACCGCCCATCGTACTGTTGAGGAACGACTTTCCGGACCGAAGAGCCGAGGATCTCAACCACCATGTCAGGGACGCCCTGACCAAGTGACTCACCTGGACCTGAAGATCCAAGGACAACGGGGATTTGTCCCAGGTGGGCAAGATCTCCTTCTGCAATGCCCTGGTGTGATTGGGCATACGGAACGGCCGCGAAGGAGGCCACCACGAGTCCCGGGACTCCTATGAAAAAACGGATTGAAGACCATTTTTAGGACGACAGCACCTGCACTGCAGACTGAGAGTCAGCAACTTCTCCGGAGGTAGGATACCTTTGCCTCCAAGGAGTCCTGAATCAGACCTAGATACTCCAGACACAGAGTCGGGACCAGGACTGACACGTGAATGTTCAGGAACCACCCCAAGTCCCCGAGGGTCCGATTGACTATAGTCACTTCTAAGTCTGAGACACTTACTGCTCTTAGCAGAAGATCGTCAAGATAGCCCACGACAGCAATGCCTCGCTGTATCAGAAGGGCTAGAACCGGAGCAAGCACCTTGGTGAACACCCTTGGTGCCGAGGCTAGGCCGAAGGGAAGAGCCACAAATCGATATGTGTGGACTTCGCTGATCGAAAAGCGCAGAAACTTCTGGTGACTTGCGCAGATCGGAACATGCAAGTAGGCGTCCTTGAAGTCCAAGGACGCCAGAAAAAACTCCCCTCGACAGAGTGTATTGATCACCTGCAAATGGATTCCATGCGGAACTTTTGCACCTTCACCAAGGCCTTGCGGGTAGGAAGGAGAGGAAGATTCGAGGGAAGGAATCTGTCTGAGGGCCAGGATGGGAATACCATCCCGTTCCTGAGGTGACCACCTCGCACACCCACCGGTCGGAAATTCGGGAAGTCCACCGATCCGTGACCTGCAAAGTCGTCCCCCCGCCCCAGAGTCGGGCGGAGGCAAGACTTCACGCGGAGGCAGGCTTGTGAGCCGCTTGTTTGGCTTACGCACCCAGAGGCACTTGTGCCCACCAGCCGCACTGCCGTCAGTCTGAGAGGGCCTACCCGTGGACTCCGACTGACGAAAAAGATCCCTTTTTTGCTGGAAAGGAAGGACCCTGTTTGCGGCGGGCCTCCTTACCCTGCTAGTCCAAGTAAGAAGAGTGCTTTTACCTCCCGTGACATCCTTGACGATGTCATCCAGGGCAGCTCTGAAAGGTCTACCACCTTTAATGGTAGATCCGTCAGGAGTTTCTTAGAGGCTAGGTCAGCAGACCAGCATTTCAACCAGATAAGACGACGCAATACCACCGCCGAGACAGAGGCCCTGGATATTAAAGGGGCCGCGTCCAACGTGGCGTCGCACACATAAACCAGGCCCTGCACCAGAGCAACTGTGTCTGGAGGAAGATTATTCTCCTGTACAGCTAGGTGCAACATTTTTGTCCAACCTGCAAGTGTCTGAGACACAAGGGTCGCCGCTACCACAGGCCGAAGGGCGGTCCCAACAAGGCAAAACATGGCTCTGCTCACCACTACTGACCTCCTGTCAGTGGGGTCCTCAAAACGTAGGAGTCCCCTCCATCGGGAGAGTGATGGCCTTGTTTAAACCGGGCGACTGGAGGGTCGACCACTGGGGGAGAAGCCCACTTTTTAAGTAGGGCATTCCAAAAGGGGCATCTGATAAACAACGCCGCGGGACCATAAAAATCTTCTGCGGCTTTTCCCAGACCTTATCAATGAGCTAGTCAAAGAAAGTTACATATGGAAAAACCTCTTTTGAAGGCCTGGCCTTAAAAGAACCAAAGGAGACTGAATCCGCCTGAGGTCCTGCATCCGCAGCATTTAGCTTGAGAGTGTCCCTCACCGCAGTCATGAGTACACTAACAAGCGCCCTGTCATTTACTGACCCAGAACTGGAGTCTTCCGCAGAAGGAATGTCCTGTTCAACACCATAAAACATATTCAGAACTAGGGTCCTGAGCGGTAGTGGCTAGGCCCATATCTGAATCAGCGCACACCCCTTGTGTAGATAAAGTGGGGAGAGGGCACCTTTTTTGCTCCCTTGCTCTCGCACACCACTCCCATCCTGGTCAGAAATGATTCCAGGACTGCCCACAACAGGTCCACAGGGACCGCAGGTGCTGAAGCACTGCCTGTTGCCACTGACATGTTAGGGGAAGCTGGTGACACAGACTCCATATTGTCCCCCTCTGAGACTCCTCAGATAAAAAGTCCACCCACAGGCTGTGCTGACTGAGGAGGGGGCGCCCAGGGGACTCACCAAACCGGGACCGCTCAGTACCGCTGTCTGTACCGCGCTGTGTCAGCGCTGGTGAGCTGTGAGGAGACTCGCGCTGTTACAGCAGCGCTAGAGGCCAAAATTAGTGCTGAAAAGCGCGCGGGCTACAAGAAAATGGCCGCCGCACTTCACTGAGGCGATCCGCGGAGAGATGGCCGCCATGACGCAGATAAAGTGAAACAGCGCACACACACACACACACACACACACACAGCGCCACTCTGCGCTCAGGCCCCAAAAAAAAAAAAAACACACAAAAAAGCCCCACAGCATATATTGCAGACCAGCCTGAGCCCACCAAGAACAGTGTGACCCCCAAGCACCCCACACAGCCAGCGCTAGTAATGGTGATAGAGAGCGACAATAAAATACAGGGGGAGACAGGGAAAATCCCCCACAGAGAAACACACAGCCTTTTGTACTCACCTGCAGGCAGGAGAGACTACTTACCCGTCCCGAGGAACACACTGGTGCGTTTCTGACAGGACTATCACAGTGCAGTACCGAGTAGCTGTCGGCCCGGTCCACCGCGAAAGATACAGTCAGTCAGGAGCTGTTCAGTCTTGAGAGGACCGTGGGAGCATGAAAGCAAACCCGGCCACCCCTGGAGTCATGGGGCATGTCGTGAACTGAGTCTCACGCACACAAGGCGAGGATCAGCACGCTCGATGGTCGGACAGGGAAGACTACGAGGATATCTTGTACCCAACCTGTTGCCCAGCCGACAGTTGATAGAAGATCCTCAAAAATAAAATAAAAAAGAATTCCAAAAAGGAACAAAAATAGGTCAGGAGACTGGCTCCTGAGAGAGCCATGTCTTCTCCTTCTGCTAGGCAGAAAAAAACCGAGGTCTGCTGACTGCAGTGGGAGGGTTATGTCCAGAGGGACCGCCCCCTGGGTGGGGCTGTTCAGCTCTGGCTTTTAGAATGTATGTATAACATCTGACATTCTGCCTAGGTCTTCTCCTGCAAGCAGGGACATAACCCACGTGTAAAGTGACACTGTGTCAGTCCATGGATGGCAAGAGAAACGAATTCAATGATGGCCTAGTAATCTGCAGTAGGTCTCTGGAATGGGCACAGCTGCAACTATTGTATGCGCCCACTTGGCACCTAATTAGGCTGGACATGCATATCACACTTTGCACCAAGAATCTTTACTTCAGCTGTATTATTGTTGGTTTTTAATCACAAAATGCCAGATATCAAAAAGGATAATTCCTGGTACAGAAATTAATCCAATGACATCTTAGAAGAGTTCCAGCCCCCATCCCCATAAATGATAAGTCAGCCGCTACAAACACTAGCTGCTGACTTTTACTATTAGGGCACTTACCTGTCCAGACATCCAGCGATGTCCTCACCTGAGGCAATTCTTGAACCAGTGTTCTGTCGAGAAGTGCCCGGCTATCAAATAGTGCCTGGGGGGGAACTGCGCATGTGCCGCATGGAACCACAGAACAGCAGAGTTTAGAATCAGCTGTTGTCTCGCGTGGCCGAGACACATTCATGTAGGTGAGGGGCAGACATTTACTTGAAGGGGTTGGATTTTTCAATGATGGGCAGTGCTGGGGGCGGAATTTTTATCGATGGCCAAAGAAATCTGCAATAGAAATATTCATTTTGAGCGCTTGCGGGCATGTTTAGATAAAAAGATTTAGTAGATTTGTTTGGCCAGCGATATAAATTCCACCCCCAGCACTGCCATTCATGTACCTATCTGTCCCTTTCCTACATAAACGTGCCTCGGCAACGCGAGACAACAGCTGATGCAAACTTAGCTGTTCTGAGAGTCCGTTCTGCGCATGTGCAGTTCCGGCCAGGCATTTTTTAAAAGGGGGCATTTCTCGACAGGACACTGGCTCTCAGGTGCTGGCGCCTCCATCTTGGAGGGAAACCGGCAGTGAAGCCTTGCGGTTGGACACAAACTTCCGGCTCACTTTGCCATGGCAAAGTAAGAGCGGGTACCTGTTTGACCCCTCCCCACCCAAAAGGTGACAAAATGTCAAATGTGGCAGCGCAGGGGGATCTCCACTTTAAATTGTGAATAAGACAGTTTTGTTTTCTTCTTTTTAAGTTTTGGATAGAGTGCAGAGGGAATAGAACACCAGTCAGGTTTTTAAGGACCGCCACCTGTACATATACGTCAGCAGAGCGGCACGGACAGGCATAACCACGTACCTGTACGTCCCCTTTAAAATGCGACCGGCGGCGCGCTCGCAACCCTGCCGCCTTCTCCGTGAGCCCGACCGTGGGTCCCGCGGACTCGATCACCACGGGGACACCCACGATTGTCTCACGGAGAGATAGAGCGGGGAGATGCTTATGTAAACAAGCATCTCCCCGCTCTGCCTAGTGACAATGACACCGATCTCCGCTCCGTGTAGTTGGAGCGGAGAACAGTGTCATGTCACACACAGCCCATCCCCCCTACAGTAAGAAGCACTCCCTAGGAAACACTTAACCCCTACAGCGCCACCTACTGGTTACCCCCTTCACTGCCATTTACACAGTAATCAGTGCATTTTTATAGCACCGATCGCTGTAATAATGACAATGGTCCCAAAAACGTGTCAAAAGTGTCCAATGTGTCCACCATAATGTCGCAGTCATGATAAAAATAGCCGGTCGCCGCCATAAACTAGCCACTTAAGCCCCGGACCATTTTGTAGCTAAAGGACCAGAGGTGTTTTCAGAATTTGGCGCTGTGCTGCTTTAACTGGAAATTGTGCGGACATGCAATGTTGTACCCAAACGAAATTTGCGTCCTTTTCTTCCCACAAATAGAGCTTTCTTTTAATGGTATTTGATTATATCGCAAAAAATAAAAAAAATTGCAGAGGCAAAAACAGAAAAAGACTGAAAATTTTGGAAAAAAAAATATATATATATATATATATATATATATATATATTTTCTTTTTTGTTATAAGAAGAATCGAATAAACTCAATTTTAGTCATACATTTAGGCCAAAATGTATTTAGCCACATGTCTTTAGTAAAAAAAGTGTCAATAAGCGTATATTTATTGGTTTGCGCAAAAGTTATAGCGTCTACAAACTAGGGTACATTTTCTGGAATTTACACAGCTTTTAATTTATGACTGCCTATCTCATTTCTTGAGGTGCTAAAATGGCAGGGCAGTACAACCCCCCCCCCCCCCAAAATGACCCCATTTTGGAAAGTAGCCATCCGAAGGAAATTGCTGAGAGGCATGTTGAGCCCATTGAATATTTTTTTTTTGTCAAGTGATTGAATAATGACAAAAAAAAAAAAAAATACAAAAAGTTGTCACTAAATGATATATTGCTCACACATGCCATGGTTATATGTGAAATTGCACACCAAAATACATTCTGTTGCTTCTCCCGAGTACGGGGATACCACATGTGAGACTTTTTGGGAGCCTAGCCGCGTACGGGACCCCGAAAACCAATCACCGCCTTCAGGATTTCTAGGCACAAATTTTTGATTTGACTCCTCACTACCTATCACAGTTTCGAAGGCCATAAAATGCCAAAATAGCACAAAACCCCCCCAAATGACCCCATTTTGGAAAGTAGACACCCCAAGCTATTTGCTGAGAGGCATGGTGAGTATTTTACAGCTCTCATTTGTTTTTGAAAATGGAGAGAGAAAATAATTTTATTTTTTTTTCCAATTTTCAAAACTTTGTGAAAAAAAGCAAGATCTGTAAAATACTCACCATACCTCTCAGCAAATAGCTTGGGGTGTCTACTTTCCAAAATGGGGTCATTTGGGGGGGTTTGTGCCATCTGGGCATTCCATGGCCTCCGAAACTGTGATAGGTAGTGAGGAGTGAAATCAAAAATTGACACCCTTAGAAAGCCTGAAGGCGGTGCATTGGTTTTTGGGGTCCCGTACACGGCTAGGCTCCCAAAAAGTCTCACATGTGGTATCCCCGTACTCAGGAGAAGCAACAGAATGTATTTTGGGGTGTAATTCCACATATAACCATGGCATGTTTGAGCAATATATCATTTAGTGACAACTTTGTGCAAAAAAAAAATGGTCTTTTTTCCACAACTTGTGTCAACATATAAAATATTCAATGGACTCGACATGCCTCTCAGTATATAGCTTAGGGTGTCTACTTTACAAAATGGGGTCATTTGGGGGGTTTTGAACTGTCCTGGCATTTTATACACAACATTAGGAAGCTTACATCCACTCTTCTAACCACTTGAAGACAAAGCCCTTTCTGACACTTTGTTTACATGAAAACATTTTTTTTTTGCAAGAAAATTATGTTGAACCCCCAAACATTATATATTTTTTTAAAGCAAAGGCCCTACAGATTAAAATGGTGTGTGTTGCATTTTTTTTTTCCACACAGTATTTGCGCAGCGATTTTTCAAACGCATTTTTTGGGGAAAAAAATACACTTTTTTTTTATTTTAATGCACTAAAAACCACACTATATTGCCCAAATGTTTGATGAAATAAAAAAGATGATCTTAGGCCGAGTACATAGATACCAAACACGACATGCTTTAAAATTTCGCACAAACGCGCAGTGGCGACAAACTACATACATTTTTAAAAGCCTTTACAGGTTACCACGTTAGATTTACAGAGGAGGTCTACTGCTAAAATGACTGCCCTCGATCTGACCTTCGCGGTGATACCTCACATGCATGGTGCAATTGCTGTTTACATATGACGCCAGACCGACGCTTGCGTTCGCCATTGCGCAAGAGCAGGGCAGGACAGGGGTGCTTTCTTTTTTTTTTTTTTTATTATTATTAATTTAGCTTTTTTATTTTTAAACTGTTCCTTCCATATTTTTTTTTTATAATTTTTATTGTTATCTCAGGGAATGTAAATATCCCCTATGATAGCAATAGGTAGTGACAGGTACTCTTTTTTGAAAAAACTGGGGTCTATTAGACCCTAGATCTTTCCTCTGCCCTCAAAATCATCTGACCACACCAAGATCGGTGTGATAAAATGCTTTCCCAATGGCGCATTTTATATCTGGGGGGGGGGGGGCGGGCGGGGGGACATTCCCTCCCACTGCTTGTAAAAGCAGTCCAGAGGCTAATTAGCCACTAGGATTGCTTTTACATGAAAGCCGGCCGCTGGCTGAAAAGAATGATACCAAGATGATACCTAAACCCGCAGGCATCAATCTGGTATAACCAAAGTCCAGCAACATACCAGTACGTTGCTGGTCCTTGTTGGACATGTATTGTAATCTTTTTTTTCATGCAGCCTGTTGGCTGAACGACAAAAAAAAGATTGATCGGTGGGTATGCCCACCATTAGAATACCGCCCTTCATCCACCCACTTCTAATGATGGGCATACACGCACCATTTATATATGCCGAAGCATGGGGGCATCCTCCCGCAAAAGTTAAGCCGCACACACATGGTCGGACTTCTCCACGGGCAAGCCTCCGTCGGAATTTCGACCGTATGTACGCGGCATTAGGAGCAAAATCGCTCCTCCGCCCCTGCTGCCCCAATGCTTCGGCATATGCTTTTTTTTTTTTTTTTTTTAACTGTGGTGGTGAAATCACCTCCTACAGCACTGGAGTCGCAGGGATCAGGCCTGTCTCTGCGAACGCTGCAGTTATGTGTGTTGTGTTTTGTAAGTGACAGTGATCGATCGATACTGCACTTGGGTGGCCTGGGCTGGACGGAGGGGCAAAACGCAGGTGCTAGCAGGTATCTGGGCTGATCCCGCCAACACTGCGTTTTTGGGAACCCTAAATTGCTGGGGACGCTAGTATAGATCTGATCAGATATTGAGCTGATCAGATACTATACCACTAAGGGGGGTGTATGCTTCACGCGTGGGTGTTAGCGCTATTGGCACTAACCTGACGCTGCCTGGGGTGTGACGCAGACCCTCTCTGACGCTAAAACCTAACTGATATCACCCGCTGGGCGATCAGGGGGTTAAACCTTTATTGGGTTATATACGGCGGGTGCCCTGACACTATAAAAAGCAAACTAACTAACCAGCGTCACCCGTAACACTTATATGATGATCACTGGTGAAAGGGTTAACTAGGGGCAATTAGGGGGTTAAAACCTTTATTAGGTAATATATGGGGGTACCTGACGCTATATAAAAACCTGACGGCGAACCTAAAAAAAAATTACTGGCTACCTATCGGCATCACCGACGCTAAGACATCGATCAGAAAAATGATCGCATAGTGACGGCGGTGCTAGGGGGTGAAAGGGTTACCCTGGGGGGGCGATCAAGGGGGTTAAACCTTTATTAGGTAATATATGGGGGTACCCGACGCTATAAAAACCTGCGGCGAACCTAAAAAAAATTACTGGCTACCGATCAGCATCACCGACGCTAAGACATCGATCAGAAAAATGATTGCTTAGTGACAGTGGTGATAGGGGGTGAAAGGGTTATCTGGGGGATGATCAGGGGGTTAAACCTTTATTATTAGGGGGGGGTTAGGGGGCTACACTGGACCTAAAACTAAATGTAGTGACACTTTTACAGTCACAAATGTCACTGATTGCAGTGATCACTAAATAAATGGTCACTGCAATCAGTGACACTGTGGCTGGGGGGGGGGGGCCTGGGGGGGCGATTTATGTGCCTATGTGTCCTATGTGTCAGTGTAGTGTTGTGTGTACTAACCTGGCACTAACCTGGCATCTTCTCCTGTACGGCGCTCGGTATATGTGAGCGCCCCAGGAGAGATGACATCACTTCCATTACAATACATGTCCAACAAGGACCAGCAACGTACTGGTATGTTGCTGGACTTTGAATGTTTATACCAGAATGATGCCTGCGGGTTTAGGTATCATCTTGGTATTCTTTTCAGCCAGCGGCCGGCTTTCATGTAAAAGCAATCCTAGTGGCTAATTAGCCTCTGGACTGCTTTTACAAGCAGTGGGAGGGAATGTCCCCCCCCCGGATATAAAAAGCGCCATTGGGAAAGCATTTTATCACACCGATCTTGGTGTGGTCAGATGCTTTGAGGGCAGAGGAAAGATCTAGGGTCCAATAGACCCCAGTTTTTTCAAAAAAGAGTACCTGTCATTACCTATTGCTATCATAGGGGATATTTACATTCCCTGAGATAACAATAAAAGTGATAAAAAGAAATAAATATGGAAGCAACAGTTTAAAAAAAAAAAAAAAAAAAAAAAAGCACCCCTGTCCTGCCCTGCTCTTGCCCAATGGCGAACGCAAGCGTCGGTCTGGCGTCATATGTAAACAGCAATTGCACCATGCATGTGAGGTATCACCGCGAAGGTCAGATCGAGGGCAGTCATTTTAGCAGTAGACCTCCTCTGTAAATCTAACGGGGTAACCTGTAAATGCTTTTAAAGGCTTTTAAAAATGTATGTAGTTTGTCGCCAATGCGCGTTTGTGCGAAATTTTAAAGCATGTCGTGTTTGGTATCTATGTACTCGGCCTAAGATCATCTTTTTTATTTCATCAAACATTTGGGCAATATAGTGTGTTTTAGTGCATTAAAATTAAAAAGTGTATTTTTTCCCCAAAAAATGCATTTGAAAAATCGCTGCGCAAATACTGTGTAGAAAAAAAAAATGCAACACCCACCATTTTATTCTGTAGGGCCTTTGCTTTAACAAAAAGTGTCAAAAAGGGCTTTGTCTTCAAGTGGTTAGAAGAGTGGATGTAAGCTTCCTAATGTTGTGTATAAAATGCCAGAACAGTTCAAAACCCCCCCAAATGACCCCATTTTGGAAAGTAGACACCCCAAGCTATATACTGAGAGGCATGTCGAGTCCATGGAATATTTTATATGTTGACACAAGTTGCGGAAAAAATAATTTTTTTTTTTTTTTTTTTTTTTGCACAAAGTTGTCACTAAATGATATATTGCTCAAACATGCCATGGGCATATGTGGAATTACACCCCAAAATACATTCTGTTGCTTCTCCTGAGTACGGGGATACCACGTGTGAGACTTTTTGGGAGCCTAGCCGCGTACGGGACCCCAAAAACCAAGCACCGCCTTCAGGCTTTCTAAGGGTGTCAATTTTTGATTTCACTTCTCACTGCCTATCACAGTTTCGGAGGCCATGGAATGCCCAGATGGCACAAAACCCCCCAAATGACCCCATTTTGGAAAGTAGACACCCCAAGCTATTTGCTGAGAGGTATTGTGAGTATTTTGCAGATCTCGCTTTTTGTCACAAAGTTTTGAAAATTGAAAAAAAAAAAAAGAGAAAAAAAAAAAAAATGTTCTTTCTTCATTTTCAAAAACAAATGAGAGCTGTAAAATACTCACCATGCCTCTCAGCAAACAGCTTGGGGTGTCTACTTTCCAAAATGGGGTCATTTGGGGGGGTTTTGTGCTATTTTGGCATTTTATGGCCTTCAAAACTGTGATAGGTAGTGAGGAGTGAAATCAAAAATTTGCGCCCTTAGAAATCCTGAAGACGGTGCTTGGTTTCCGGGGTCCCGTACGTGGCTAGGCTCCTAAAAAGTCCCACACATGTGGTATCCCCGTACTCAGGAGAAGCAGCAGAATGTATTTTGGGGTGCAATTCCACATATAACCATGGCATGTGTGAGCAATATATCATTTAGTGACAACTTTTTGTAATTTTTTATTTTTTTTGTCATTATTCAATCACTTGGGACAAAAAAAATAAAAAATATTCAATGGGCTCAACATGCCTCTCAGCAATTTCCTTGGGGTGTCTACTTTCTAAAATGGGGTCATTTGGGGGGGTTTTGTACTGCCCTGTCATTTTAGCACCTCAAGAAATGAGATAGGCAGTCATAAATTAAAAGCTGTGTAAATTCCAGAAAATGTACCCTAGTTTGTAAACGCTATAACTTTTGCGCAAACCAATAAATATACGCTTATTGACATTTTTTTTACTAAAGACATGTGGCTGAATACATTTTGGCCTAAATGTATGACTAAAATTGAGTTTATTCGATTTTTCTTATAACAAAAAGTAGAAAATATCATTTTTTTTCAAAATTTTCGGTCTTTTTCCGTTTATATCGCAAAAAATAAAAATCGCAGAGGCAATCAAATACCATTAAAAGAAAGCTCTATTTGTGGGAAGAAAAGGACGCAAATTTCGTTTGGGTACAACATTGCATGTCCGCACAATTTACAGTTAAAGCAGCGCAGTGCAAAATTCTGAATTCACCTCTGGTCCTTTAGCTACCAAATGGTCCGGGGCTTAAGTGGTTAAGTGGCTAGTTAAAAAAAAAAAAAAAAGTCCTTTTTGTAGAAGCTATAACTTTTGCGCAAACCAATCAATAAAACGCTTATTGCGATTTTTGTTTACCAAATATATGTAGAAGAATACGTACGCAATTACCAGTTAAAGCAGCGCAGTGCGAAATTGTAAAAAAGACCTCTGGTCCTTAGGCTGACAAAATGGTCCGGGGCTAAAGTGGTTAATTTTAGGGGAAAAAAAAAAAAAATTCTTATTTTTCCCATTTACCATCATCACCAAAAGTGAAAGTAAAAGGAAATCCCGCATTTTTTTGGTTGACATAATAAATATCGGAAGGGGGTAATAACCTTTTTTTACTCGATCCAAAATGAAATAGAAACGTTTTGTTACACTTTGAAATGGTGAAATTTTTGGGGGGGTAGTTTGGTTGAAGCACTAAACATTATTAACCCCATTTAAAATACAGACCCAATTTTTCCAGTGACAGTCATCTACGAAAGTTCTATTCATAAACTTTTTGTCCTTGTCCAAAAATGCTTGACTTGAAATCACCTGGGGAAATGTCTGAAGACGTGTAGCCATGATTTGGCCCTGACATGCATCCGTAACACCGCTATCCCCTACTAGGGCTGGGGAAAAAAAAAAAAAAAAAAAAAAAAAAAAACACGATTTGAATTGTGAATTGAGTTGCGAGGTCAAATCGATTTAGATTTTGACCAAATCTATTTTTTTTCCATAGGACCGGCGCTCCGCAGACTAGGCCAAAGCCGCAGCCTCGTCTAAAAAAAATCCTGCCCGCAGCGATCCTGGGAAAAGGCAGCGAGGCCGGACGCCGCAGACTAGGCCGAAGCCGCAGCCTCTTCCCAGGATCGCGGCGAGCAGGATTTTTTAGGCGAGGCCGCGGCTTCGGACTTGTCCGCGGCGGACTATGCCGAAGCCTCGCCTAAAAACTTAGGACCGGCATGGTGTCCATCAGAAAAAAAACCCGATTCGAATCATGAAGCAAATAAAATTTTGCCGATTTTTTTGGGGCCCAAAATCGCCCAGCTCTACCCCCTACCCATAAGAAAAGGTGTTAGAGGGCCTCAGCCAGATGATGATGATGATGAATCATCGTCATCAGCCCAAAATGGAAGCTGCCATTCTTACCCCAGGGTCACATTTTAGTTTTCATGCAGTGATAACACATGCAGACGCTGAACCATTTCAGCTTTCCTATTATGGACTAGTGACAGACATCATAGGATATCAGATTCTCACACAGATACTTTGCTTTAAATATTATGAGCCAGATGACAACTGAGCTTAGTAAGTAAGCTGCGGCTAGAATTATTTTTTAGCAGGGGTGCCCTGGAAGCCGGAAAATTATTTCAAGGGTTCCTCGGGGGGGTAAAAAGGGGAGGTAAAAGCCATTCTCTATTTTTTTTTTTCCTATTAGAAGTATAATTCTTTAGAATAAAGATAAAAGCCATTCTAAAAATTGTGGTCGACAGACTGCAGTGGACCATCCTTCATATAGAGCTGAAGCTTTTTCCTTGGATAATTCCATCGTTCCATTTTGTACTATGGGGAGATGAAGTTGCTACCCCCAATAAATCTTGGATATCCATATATAATAACCTTTTACTGTGTAGCCCCATTTCTACTTGTAATCAGATGGGGGGCGGGGGTCATGCCTGCCACTGGCTCTGTTCCTCACTCTTGTGGTCCACGCATTTTGCTTGGTTTAACACTGTAATTAACCCTTTACGTTCCAGAAGAAGCGTTATTTGTCAACGCGAAACATGTTGAGCACAGCACTGTCCGCCTAGTGTGAGGCAACACACAGCGATATTAGCAAGCTATCTATAAAAATCAATATTCCCTCATTCTTCCATCAGTATATTTAAAGTGGAATTCCACCCTGAAATTTTTTTTTTTTTTTTTTTTTTACCAAAAATCAAAAAAAATAAATAAACCCGCGGTGTGGGTAAACCGCAGCACAAGTCTGTGTGAAAACAGCCTTAGGCCCCTTTCACGTGATCAGTCTGACCCAATCGGATCCTCTATTCACTTCTATGGAGCGGCAGATTTAAACTGACTTCTGTCCGGTTACACCCGTCTACCTCCAATGTGATCTGCCAAAAAAAAATAAATAAATAAATAAATAAAAAAAAAAAAAAAAAAACCAGGGCCAAATTGGAACCAAAATATCTGATAAGTACCTTTTTGAGAATTGCTAGTACATTTATCCAACCAGGTATTGATGTGTTAGATCATCAAAACGGCATCTAACATCGCACTAGTTTTATGTTGCCCTCTTTTAGACCAGGGGCAACCCTGGTCTGGGGCTTAGTGCCAAGAGAAATGCTGCTTAAAAGTGATTCTAATGGGTGCATTTATTTTTTTTGTAAATAACGAACATGTTTTTTTGCCTGCTCTGTGCAAGGGGATTGCCTGTCTTTGGGTCCTCTGACAGCGGTCCAGGCTCTACCATTCTGCCGAGTCCCCCCTCCCCCCCAAAAAAAGCAAGCCTCTTGCTATGGGGGGCACTTGAACAGTCTCACTCTGAAGTCACGCTCCTGTGAATAGATAGCACCGCCCCCACTCTCTGCTCACTGACTGGGATGGACAGCAGCAAGAGCCAATGACTCCTGCTGCTGTATGAGCCAATAAAGGGGAGAGTGGCCTGTGAGAGCCGCTGCTCTCATGATTATCGCTGGATCGTGACCAGGCTCAGGTTAATATAAGAGGGGCATTAAAGGTAAAAACCTTCCGTCTTTTAGAACCACTTTTATTTTCAGTTTAGGCAGAAGTTGATGCCCCATGCAAAGAGTTTGCTTTATAAATCAATCCTGGTGGTGTGCCCTAACCATTCAAGGTGGGTCAGATATCGGGTTTACAACTACTATATCCTAACCTGCACTAACAAAAGTACTGTGACTGGCTGCCAGGCCAAAACAAATACTCGATCGCTCATATTTGTGCGTTGCTCCCTTTCCTGTCGGTGAAGCATTTCCAACTCTGTCTGGTCATACAGACAACCATTTACAGTAAATGTTGCATTCTTTACTCAGGCATAGATCAGATTATATTTTCCATCCTCATACAGGAGGTTAGTTTATTGCTCTGCAAGCAGATCTTCCAGAGAATCTCAGTGTTCATTTATTTGATGTAATCTCAAGATATTACTGTTCTATGAGAACACCACCTGCAGCACTGAAATATATACTGCTAATGGTTTATTCCTAAAACCCAGTGTGTATGAGCACAGGAGGGACGGGGCTTTGAATTCTCTATTCTTTTAACCCTTATAATGGCTGGTAGTTTTGGAAGCTTTCCTACAGTGAAGAAAATAGAACACAGAAAATTGGACTTTTTTGGCACTGAACACCCAAAATCGTATGTATATATGTAAATTGTCTTTTATTAGAAAACAGATTAAAAACAAATTAAAACCATTAGATCGTATTAACCCAAACTAGTGTGTGAGCATACACACCCGCTGTATACAGGTAGGGAGCCTCCAAAGTATTGACATTGGCACATATGTAATGAAACAAATACAATCACCAAGGACAAAATATAGCAGGGAGAAGTAAGAAAATGTGATCCAGGTAGCAATAAAATTGATAGTGATTATGTAAGTGGAAACCTAAAGTGATCCTAAAGGTAAAAAATGTTTTAATAAAATAGGAGGTTATACTTGCCTGCTTTTGTGCAATGATATTGTACAGAGCAGTCCCTCACCTCCTGTTCTGGAAATCCCATGCCAGCACTCTCTGCTCCTTCTTCCTACGAATGCCCTTAGCAAGCTGTGTGCTATGGGGGCACCCATAGATGCACACAGCGCCAGTAAGCTGTCCATCCTCACAGGAGTTTGGCAGCAGCAGGAGCCTATGTCTCCTGCTTCTGTTTCCCCTGGGAGACCAGGAAGAGAGGAGAGCAGTGCTGCAGCTGTGTGTGTGTGTGTGTGTGTGTGTGTGTGTGTGTGTGTGTGTGTGTGTGCGCGGGCACACACACACACACACACACACAATATCAAGGAGCCATTTTCCCCATAATAAGCAGGTGTCGAAGCATGTCAGTCACACCACCCTCCTGAAGCTAGAATAGGGATGTCGATATGCTAAGTGTTTTTTCCCCATCAATGGGTCAAACTAGGCAATAAGGCACTGGGCCATATCCCACCAGTGAGCAGCTTACAGATATAGCTTGTGTATTACAGTGAAACTGGATATTTTTCCCCATTTTGGACAGAGTAAGGAAGGGAAGTACCTGTTTTTATTACTGTCCATTTCTTTTTTGCAGAAATGATGGAACAACTTTAAAAGTGGGGACACAGCAATAAAAACCCCAGAAGAGTCTCTTCTGCATTAATTATCCAAAGTCCTGGGAAAGGGGGAGGGAGTGAGTGGTAAAAAACAAAATAAATAATATAAGAAGGTTTAGCTGGCAATGACAATCTGCTCAGCTATATCCCTTAACTCCTTTAATTTCAAACTGCAGGCTGATCATACCCGCTATTCCCAGCCTAGAATACAGAGACCACACATGATTACAAAGCTGGTATGAAAAAATAAAAATAAAATCAGAACACACATTAAAAGGTTACAGAGAGAACGCAGAACCACACTGCTTTTGATATCATCAGGTAAAATACAGGATTCTACAGCACAGCTCCGTTAGCTACTTCAGTATGTTTAAACAATCAGTGAGAAATCCTGTTTTCCCCTCAAAGGTCGATGAAACTAGCTGTAAAACTATTTTTTCCTGCATTTTGCAGCAAACCCTTACATTGCACTCCAATGATAAGTCTCTCTTTACTGCACTGACCCCGAAGTTCCAGTCAGGGAGCACACACTATACATGTAGTTTGATTTAGATGCATCATGTCCCACGACTCCTGCCATGCTGTCTATAATTCACATGCATGCATTATGGACACGGAGTGGTGTGTAATGATACTTGACCTGGCCGGATTCATGCATAATGGGGTAGCTATGCTGGGCCTCCAGTGAGATAGGGTGGCTATATTGCCATGCAGTATCAGCAGAAGCGAAGTATAGTCAAAGCTTTTTTTTGCCCTACTTACTTTTATGGATCACAGGAGTGCAGTTTATTCTGAACTCCTGTGACCAGTTTGCAACCAACATCAGACTAAAGAGGAATCAGAGGAAGCAATGCCTCCATGTTGGGGTAAGTAGTACTCTCACGCTGTCTGCCAAGACAGATAGAAGCAACCAACTGCAGCAGACACCGCTCAGCGAATCTGTGGCAGATAAGTAAAAATGGTGTTGCTGCGCTGTAGGGCGACTGGTGATAGTGACAAATAGAAAATCTTCAGTTTAAAGTGCAAATATCAATCAATGTATGCAAATATTCCTACAGTTCATAAAAGCACAATATGAATGAACTGCACAGTAAATAAGTGAACAACTTGATGTGCAAAAAAACAAACAGAAAAGGTGAATTCAATGAACTCAAAAAGTCCCATGTGCCACCTTAGGCACAGATAGCCATCAAAAAGGGATAGTACGTAGGACAATCAAAAGATGGATAAGTTAAGATACCCTTCACCATAACCAGTGAATAAATGGCCGATGTCTGGCCAGTCCAATTGGTGACACCTCAGTATGCACTAGCCTCTCACCTTAACTGCTGTAAGGTAACATGGGATCAAGTCAGATTGCTTCAGATGGCCTCTGGGGGTCCCTCCACCTGGCTAGTAGTGCCTTATGATGGGTACAGCCTCCAATATGGCTTCCTCGGTGCCAGTAACAATAGTGGAAGGAAGATCCCAGATAGTGTAGTAACGTTTGGTAAAAGATTTATTAAAATAAAAGATGTATGCTGTACCCATCATAAGGCACTACCAGCCAGACTCACTGTAGAGGGACACCAAAAAAAAAAAAACAGAGGCCACCAGAAGCATCTGACTTAGTTCCATGCTGTTACCTTATAGCAGCAAGGTGAGAGGCTAGTGCATTAGTGCATACTGAGGTGTCACCAATTGGACTGGCCAGAAATCGGCCATTTATTCACTGGTTATGGTGAAGGGTATCTTCACGTATCCATTTTTTGATTGTCCTACGTAAGCACAATATTCGCTTCCGGAACATGCAGAGGTCAATGCAGCCTTATTGTATTCAGTGTTCCATTACCAGACTGCATTTATTTAACCCCATCAATATCAGCATGTTTCTTCATTCCCCAAAAGATATGATCACTTTGGGGTGTCTACTTCTATCACACACCTACATACATTTGGGTACAACCTTGCATTAGTGAGTAATTGTCAGTCAAACTACCACAGCATCAAAAACTGAAAAATGGTGGAGAGAGAGAGAGAGAGAGAGAGAGAGAGAGAGAGAGAGAGAGAGAGAGAGAGAGAGAGAGAGAGAGAGAGAGAGAGAGGAGAGAGAGAGAGAGAGAGAGAGAGAGAGAGAGAGAGAGAGGAGAGAGAGAGAGAGAGAGAGAGAGAGAGAGAGAGAGAGAGAGACTGGTACTGAAGTAGTTAAACTTAAGGCTCGTACACACTAAGAAAATAGGGGGAACATTTTCGTCCAAATAATTTTTGTACGATTTTCATATAGTGTGTACACAACTTTCAACAGCCAATTCGGTATTTTCGT